>VWZF01004461.1:455536-661752 GCA_013396755.1 Sclerurus mexicanus | reverse complement strand
CCTCCTGCCCGGCGAGCTTTTGCTCTTTTTCGGTGCGTGGGAGCGAAGGCGTCGCTCGGCCTCACCGTGGGAAGCGCCCGTCGAGCCGGTAGCGAAGGCGCTGCGTAGCTCTTCCTCCTCCTCCTCCTCCTCTCCTGTTTCCCGTGTTAGCAGTGACCTAAGCAGGCAGGCGAGCACCCAGCGTGCCCCTAAACTCTGCTTGAACTGTAAGTAGATCCCGGCAGCACCGGAGCTCCGGGGATTTTCCTGCTGGGCAGCAGTAATCCCAGCGATTGTGCTGGTCTGCACAAGCTCGGGTTTGTGAGCAGCGCCTCTCTGAGCGTGCGAACCAGCCTCTCTCTGCTGCTGGTTCCACTGGGGGACTGCCACGGGTCCCCCACGCCCTGGCAGCTGACAGCTGGTGTCCCGAAATTAGGGTTTTTTGGTAGTATCTGCTTAGGCTAAACTATACAATTTTAAAAACAGACTTACTAGAAAATATAAATTCCCTTTTTTGTGTTATCAATGCCTTGCTTACTCTTTTTGTGCTTACTCTTTTTGTACTTATCCTGACTGGTGAAAACTGAAGCACTATTTCATGTCAGTGTTATTTGGCTGATTTACTGAATTATTAAAAATTGACTAATTTGTTGCACTTGAAAATAAGTAAGGTTATTCTCTTAGAATTGTAGAAACTGCTGCTGCATACTGTTTATAGTTCAGAGTGGATTTGAGAGCTGTCTTGAGTGTAATACTCTGTTTTGGGATGTGTGTGAGCTTTCAGGGTTTTACTGTGGTGTAAAATTTCCTACTCTTCAGAACTCAAGCTACATAACTGGTAGGATTTATGTGTACCCTGTTGTCTCTAGAAAACTGTCTTTTGATCTTTACTCAATTTTTTGCTCGTGTAAGTTCTTGTTTTTCCTTTGTATCTGTTAATCTTCACAAGCTCAGTGTTTTATAACTTGTGTTGTTCAATGTACAAAATTGTTTTTTATTTAACATCTGATACATTGAAATAATGCCATGGCTGCCTGTATGTACTTCATGTATTACAATGAATTGAGCAGTAATAAGCTTAAAACCTTGTGGGCTTACAAGTAAAAAAGCCCTCTATTTACTTTTACCTTGTTTTGAGTGATGAATACCTCTTTACTTCAGAGTGCGTTTTATTTCAGAAAACACAGTCTTTGCTACTTATTTTTTCAACATGTGAAATTTTAAAAGGCTATAGGAAGTACACAAACAGCTTTTAATCTTTGAACTGTTTGAGACTTGCAGTGGCCTGTCCCACTTTGGTTTCACATATATCTTCAATGAAGGTATCACATTATGTCACACCCATGGCAGCGACTTCTTTCAAAATGTGAAGTTGCTTGGTCAGCATAAAATTACTTTAAACAGCAATTGCGAGAATAGCAATGCCTAAAATTCTGGAAGATAGGCACTCAGAACAACACTGGTGGAGACAAATAGAGGAATGCTTTTATTTAGAAGCTTCTGGGTGCACACCAGAAGTATGCACACATGTGGTTCAGTGATGTTACAGCTTTTATAACTTCCAGTAATTAGCATCTATGATATCTAAAACCAACCTGTAGTACCCATTCCCCCAGGTGCCCACCCTCTGAAAACTCAGAACTGCCCCTTGGAGCCTCTTCAAGGGCTATGGGCCTTCTCTTCTGTTTTGTCTTCAAGCTACCTTGCAGGTGCTTCTTCAAAACACTGTGTCCTTGGCAAGCCTCAGAAATGTGTGAGAAAGTGCCCAGTGATCTCTAAAAACCACCCAATACGTGAGCCATCCAGGGAAACCTACGTAATTGTAAAAGTTCTAGAAAATCTACAAAATACACTAAAATCTTTAGGCATCAATAGGAGGGCTCATCTTTCTAGAAATGTTAGATATGTAAGGCCCCAGTCCTACTAAGATCAAATGTTTTGACAAAATTGTGATTGTACATTGAAACCAGGCACTTGAAACTTCTCAGTTGCCCCTATTCAATATTTGGCAGATATTGCTGGATCCAAGGAAAGGGTGTCCTTGGTCTGCTTGTGAAGCATCCTGTGTTGCTGTAGTTTGTAGCACTATGTGTCCTGAATGAGGTGGTGAATGGAAAGCACAATTAAAAGCTTTTGCACTCCGACTGATTAGTGTTAATCCCTCAAACTGCATGCATACCTCAGTGTTCCTGCTATCAATGCAGTCCATTGTTTATGGAAATGAAGCTGTGTTACAGTGAGAATAGTAAAAGATGCCCACAGACTGCTGAATGGGGGCAGGAGAACTCTTTTGAAAAAGTGGTGAAAAAGTCAACCCAAACAAACCCCTTCCTGTTTACATAAATTTTCTTGTCTTAAAATGGAGCTGTGATACCTCTACTGAGAGGGAAAGAAAAATTTCGTACATAAAAATACTGTGAAAAGCACTGAGTACTATGCATTCTGAGAAAAGTTCAAAGTGGGAAACTACAGAACTTCTGTTTTCTGCTTCTCTACCATGCCTCAAACCATTAAGCATCTTTCATTAAGTTAGAGCCCTGTTTTGTTTTCCCACCACGGCTTTCATTTTCCACTTTCTGCCACTGTATCTGAGACAGAATACTGGTGGCATTCAGCTGAGCAATGCTTTCTCTCCATCTTGATGTCATTGCTGAAATGACTGCTCTTTTTTTCTGAGAGGTGATTATTTTGGAATGATGCTGAGGCAGTGCACTTTGGGGAATTTAGTCTATGGCTAATTTAGTTTTCAGAACAGAGGAACCAATTATTAGGTTTTTCTGTCTTGTGTATTTCAACTAGGTTGATTTTTGTAACTTGACTAATTTTCCCACTATGTTGAAGTAGCAACTTCTTCAATTTTGTTACAGGTCAATCATGTCATCCTTTCAAGAAGTTCCATCTTCTACTAATACTTTGCAGACTTCCAATTTTGCACATGTAATTTTTCAAAATGTGGCGAAAAGTTATCTTCCAAACACACATCTTGAATGTCACTATACTCTGACCCAGTTTATCCATCCTCATCAGAAAGACTGGGTTGGTATTTTCAAGGTAAGTGAAGCTTATTCTATTGTTGTTGTTCAAATGTTTGCTCTCTCTCTTACAAATTAAAAAAAATAAATCCCAGCAACAGTAGAAGCTCTCTCATAGACTTTAAGTTGAACATCACTGAAGTGGTGTATTGGTTCCTGCTGTTAGAGTGTGAGTTTTGTAACAAAGACTAAACTGGAGCTCAAACTAGAGGAATGAGCATCCTTGAAGTCTGCTGGAATAAAGGGAAGGTGTGATGCAGAGCTGTTGTGCAGAATTAAATGGAGATGATTTGCGAAGAGATGCGTGGTCACAGAGTGACATTGTGAACAGGACTATGTGAATAATATGAGACAAAGTGTGAAAACTAAGCTGGAGGCATCCTGACACACATCCCTGACTAATTGTTGTTGCTAGAACAAGCTGAACATTATAGATCACTAAAATTATTCAAAACAGGCTCTTGAAAAAAGGAGAAGGAGTGAGGCCACGCCTCCAAAGGTGTTGGGAGATATTTTTAAAGCTTAGTTAAGCTCCATTAGAAGAATAGGATTAGAAGTTGATTAATTGTTGTATCTGTTTCTATTCAGGACCTTGATCTGTGTTTCTTTGTCAGTATAGCTCCTAACAGATGATGCTTAAATTATTTATTTGGTTAATATGGTTAATAGAAATTTTGATTGAGGCTTTAAAGAAGTGGGGAGGGCATGAAGGTGACAGACTAATTTGGTACTGGAGAACCTTTCCTGTAGTACTGTGTCCACTATTTAGGAATTACTTCATTGTAATCTGCAGATTATCAATGGATTGTTAGTCTTTATTCGAGGTAAATTACTCCTCTGCAACATAGAAGTACTGTGCTCGGTAACAAAGCAGAAACATTTTTAATGTTCTGTGCAGTGACTGTACAGTCATGAAGCTGTGTGAGGGAGGCATCAATTTACAAGCAGGCACATTTCTCTAGTGGGAAGTTTTAAAAAAATGTGTGTATATATAATCTTGATTATTTGCAAATGTTTGCAATTAGTATAACTGAGCACACTGGAGTATTTAGTTAGTGGCATTAATGAAATTTCAAAAACAGTCTGTGTCAAAACTTTAGAGAGTGCCGTTCATATTATACATAAGCATCTTGAAATTATTTAAATGTAACTTTAGAAGTGAATGTAGTGACTTTGTCTTTTGGTCTGAGTGAGGAAAGCAATCAGACAGGACCCTAAAATTACTAATTAGGAAAAATTAAAAAGAAGCATGAAACAGTTTTCCAGTGATTACATGAAACACTGTTGACAATGTACAGGTATCTGATTTCACCTTGACTGTGGTGATAGCTTCCATAAACTATTGAGGTATGAGTTTTCATTCTGCTTTAACAGTGGCAGGTAATACAGCTTTGGCAGTCATTGGAGGAACATTTTGAGCTGACATAAGGCAGTACTACTGCTGACACAAACCTCTTTTATGCAGGGTGTCTTATTTCTTGTGCTTCCTCTCCTTCACGTGAAACAAGATCTTGTGTGATGAATCGAATCAGGGAATTGATTGAGGTTAAGACCAACGTTTTGTGACTGGATTGCTACAGTGGAATTCCCCAACCAAATTTCTAGTTCACTAAATTCTCATCGACACAAGGGAGGAAAGCGTTGCGAGATGGGAAAAGAATAAAAATGGCTTTGTGACTATGTCACCTTATACTATGTGTTATGGATATATACCGACTTAGTATAGTTGCAGTACAGGGGGTTAAATGGAGCCAGCTGTCTAACTGTATCTGTTTCTACAAATCTGTATGTGTAATGTTTACAGTAAAATAAACTGCGAAAGTGTAGTCATCTTGGGCTAGATAATAGAAATCGTACTAAACTGAGATCTGAGTGTGAAAATGAGTGACTTCTAGAGAACTGCTTGTTCATGGACGAACCTAGAGGTGGCTTGAAAACTGATGGAAGCAGATAGGGGTTTTACCATTTACCTCTCTTAAAACACATATGAAGGACGTGAGGCATGTTTAGTAAACTGATTCTGTGATTGAAAAAAAAGGCAAAAGCAAATCTTGATTGATTATGAGAACAGTAATTAGAGACCTTCAGTATTGGCCTAGTATGCAAGAAAAGTGGGGGTTCTGTGAGAGAGCTCAAAGCATAGATTCACAGACTGTTCATGTAGATGGAATAAAGTTCACCTTTTTGAAGTTCATAAATTGCTTAGAAAACAAACCTGTTTAAGCTGGTGTCATCTGACCTTTGCCTGAAACTGCACAGGAAGTAACTAGTGTTGTAATATGAACACTGAATAGAGGGAAAAGGCACTGAGTTTAAAGGAAGCAATAAACCCCCCCAACATACGGTGGTGACTTCAGATTAGTATAGAAATAAGTCTGGAATAAGATTCTCCGTGCCCCCTGTGCACATCGTGTTGGTTTTGGTTCTGATGTTGATTTTTGTTGAATTTTAGGGAGCAGTGGCTTCTACTCCTTTCTGTTTCGTGTTTGCTCAACTGGTTAGATAAGAATTTTTTTATTGAACTGAAAGAAATCTATAGATGCCTCTTTAAGTGAATGGTTTTCATTTGGGTTGCGAGTGCAAGTCCATTTCTTCAGCAGTGTTGTCTTGATTGGTTATTTGTATCTTTATATTATTGTCCTTGTTTTGCTAGTCCAGCTGTTAGTGCAGCTGCACAGTGAAATGGATCAGCAGAGTGATGTGCCAGGAAAATACAGCCCCTCCTCCACCAGCTGTTAACATCTTATTTCAAAACTGGTTTTGTTCTTCAGCTTGTTCACTGTGTGATGCAATGGGCAACTGTGCTGGCATCACTCTGATGGCAGCAATGGGACTGGGAGGGTGTGTAGGAGAAGGAGACTGGGGAGGTGTGTGGGAGAAGGGCTATGCCTGCTTTGTTGGCGTGGCTGCCTAATGTGGAATGACAAGCTTCCTTTTCAAACTTTTTTAGAATTCTCTTCTGACAAACAGCTTACTTTAAGTTGTAAAACGTAACAGATTCTACCAACTTCCCTGCATATGCTGTAGATAAAATGTGATTTTTTTGTTGTTCCCAGCATAAGTTGCTAAATGTTGAACTTTAGTGGTGTTGAGCATAAGACACTTTCTGGTGGTGGTCGTCATGGTTTTAAAACTGTTCCCAAGGAAGTAATTTTCTGGCTTTTAAAAAAATACAAACCCAGTTTCAGAAACTGGAAGAGTAGTGTTGCATATAGGAGAATTATTTCAGACACAGCATTTTTCTTACAAACTAGATGTATCTAAATGCATACACTAATTTCAGGATTGGATGTGTGGCATAAACTTGGAGGTGTGGGAAATACAATAATGATGATGTTACCTTTCACAGCAGAAGTTATGAATATGCAGCTTTTATTATTTTTGTATATATTAATCCATCTTTTTCTTACTTGTCCGCTGAAGGAGGGGAGTCAGGACCAGGTTTTGACTCAGTCTTCAGATCTGTTGTCTTTCACTGCACCTGTGTGTTTTTTACTTTTTGACGTTCTGGAGAGTCATCTGTAATCAAGTGCCATAACAGCTCAATCAGTTATGTTCTTGCTTGTTACCAAGAAAAATAAAAGGTGTCTTTTTCAGCTAAGTACTGGTTTAGTACTTGACATGTATGTCCTGAGCCTGAGTCCCTGTTCATGCAGTTTTCTGAGAACTAGAATCTGAGATCAGCTTTCCCTCTACTGAGGGTTTGTGTGCAGAGGAATCTGATGGTTTCTAGTGTGGAGTCAAAGGCGAGAAGACTTACCATTCTGGACTGATTTCACAGGAGATACCTACTCCCAGAGTGATCCAAGACCACTGTCCCCTCTTTATCCCTGCTCATCTCTGATTCATCAGAATCTGGAGAAGTCTTGAGAGTAATCCAAACCTAAACCTTTGAAATGAGGAAAATTAATGGATATGTGCACTACATCTGGTTGCAAAAGTGGTCTGTCTGTAGGTAGTTCTAATTTCCAGCTGAGAAAGTCTACATCTTGTGACTATATTTCACAACAAAGTGAAATAATCATATAGCAGAGTGATATTTTTTGAGTTATTAATGCATAATGTCCAGATTTGCAGAAGTGTTTGAAAAATCTGCTTGTTTTTTTGGGAAGCTGTGCTTACCCCTCTGTCTAGAGCATATGTCTGCAAATGGGACTGTCCGATGTTCAGTATACAAGAGAGGCAGGTTTTCTATACATCTCAGAGGCACAAGGAAAGAATTTTACAGGCACTATAGAAGATACTGTGTCAAGGGAGTCGAGTTAAAGGTGTAGGTGTTTGTGCGGTGTATCATAATACTTTGTGCATCTCTGAGGATGTAATTTTCCTGAGGCCAGCATGTTGGGATGACCTGTGATATCAGCAGGTGATCAGTCTTACATATACTAAGCTAATGATCTTTGGTCTTGCTGTGTCATTAAGTAACTATTCCATCAAAACTTTTCTGTTCCTCAGTTCTAGCTGATACATTTTTCTAAGTAATCTACATTACCATTCTTCTAGGATGTTGACCAGTTGTAGGCATGCTTTGGTGTTGACTGTCTCGGTATACCCCTAGAGAAGAAAGAAAGAAAGAGAAATCTTTTATTTCTTAATGTCCACATTTTTAATACCCACACCTTAAAAATTGTAATCTGATGTTCTGGTAAGTTAACGTATGGAAAACCTGAATAACCAGTATTGGGAAGATCTTAGTAACTTATTTGAACACAAAAAGTGCCTGCTTGCTCTGGAAGAGTACTGAGTATTTAGGAGGTCACACCTGAGCTGCTGTCTGTGCACTGGTGCAGTACTTGTATCTACACACAACTTCATTTCAGTCTTTTCAACGTCCTGACCTAAACTGTGTGTGGTCAAAAACTTCTGTAACACTATTTAGCATTGTATTTTATGTACACTAAGGAATAGCTTGGTGTTTGTGTTTTATCAAGGCAATATGGATATATCTTTGTATAGTACTCTAGATTCTTTAGTCTCCTTTGGACTACAAATAATGGCACAGCTTGTGCAAGTCATTGCAATATCCTGATTTTGTTGTAGATTGATAAAAAATACAACAATTACTTCCATATATACAGATCACGTTATAACGTATAATGCAACATCTGGATATGTTGTTGACCATATGCATATAGAACTACCATTTTTCTGGCACAGAATCATCACTGCACAGCTGACCATGATAGATACAGGAATGTGCAGTGGACCATATGTCCTGTCGTTAAAATAGTTACGAGTAGAATTATTGGAATTCTGAATATTTTGAGACTTGCTGTATTTGTGAATTAAAGTGATTCTGTCAGTTTCTGATTTACGTTATTTGGAAACACATGTAAATAATACTTAGCTTAAAAAAAAAAAAAGTCCATGGCAACATTATTTGCTCTTTCTATACTAGATGAAGAGAAGGATAATCTGGGTTTGTGTGATGTTGCCTTTGAGAACAAATTTTGCCATTTTATTCCCAGTGTCATTAATTTTCTAAATATATTTGGTACAGTAGGTTTGTGTGATCAGAGGCAGAATGGGCATGACAGAGTAGTCAGTAGCTGGTAACAATTCTGAAGTCAGAGACTCTGCTAATTTATTGTTCTCATGAGATGTGATAGTAAGGGAGTAGTTCACTTAAATACCACCTACCTTTTTTTAATGCTTTTTCATGCTTATCTCCTAAAGTAAACTATAGCTTTGTTGCTCTTTGATCTGTCATAACATTTCCTTGGGCAGTAATTTACATATGTAGCAGGTTTTCTGTTAGAGAATTCATATTGTTTCTGTATTTATTTTGATTTATACCTAATAGAGAAGGTTGATCCTATGGTCTAGGCACTCAGTCAATGTCATTTTGGCACATTCCTCTGAACTGTGAGGTAGAAATACAACCAAAAAGAGCTGATCATAACTTAGGATCCTGATAGTACCTTGATGTTGCAACAAATGCCATATGTTCTCACCAGGCAAGTTAAAAGATCGGCTGTATGTGTTTGTAACATTCAGCAGAGATTGGCTTCTTGAGGTCTGGGAATGAGAGAACATTTTAAGATTACAGGCTTTCATAAAGAATCTAGAGTGCTTTGCAGCCATCTTCTGCCCAAGAATGTCCCAGCTTTAGGGCTCCTGTTCTATAACAAATTTCAATCTCAGTGTGAGTAGTGAGGTGATGTTTGAAGTGAAGACCTAAGCGTCTTGGTCTGAGGTAAGGCAAAGTTGCATGTGGTATAAGGTGATCACAGGCATATTAAAAAATCCCAAGGTTTCACTTCATTGTTTACTTATTTTGAAATGTTTATGCCTGAATGTTACTGGAATATACTTAATACTTTAATAAGTATTTCTCCTCATGTTTGTGTTCTGAAATCTTCTGTACATTTTGATTCTTTCAGAACTGGCACCTAGATAACATCTGCTGATGATGCCTGTGTTCAAAGTGTATTGCATCAGTGACGTGTCAGTGTTAACAGTTAACTCTCAGTAATTTTGCCTGCTATGAGCTGCACTGCCCCCAGATGTTTTAATTTTCCCATCTGGTAGTTGTCTTAGAAGAATTTCATGTTTGTAGCTGCCTGTAGTATATTGGTGTATGCTACAGTAGCACTTACTCTGACTTGCAAGTAATGTTACTTTAACTCAGGGTTATGGCCTGCTTGGAGAAATCACTTCCTTTGATACTGGCCCCAATGACATTTTGCTTAGGCACCTGTGTTATCTGTGGCTTGGGTCAAAATAACTGTTTCTTACCATGTGAAACATGTTAAGGCTGCTGATTTACTGTTGTCAGTACTAATTATACTGTGTAACATACATCCAGAGCCTTATGGTCTGAAATTTTGCTTCTTTCAGAGGTAGCATTTTGTCTTCTTGCAATACTTAGGGTACTTTGCCAGATTACTTTCTTAGCTATGTTTTTTTCCTTCTGAATTACATAAAGGGCTTAATTTTACTCTGGTAAGCTTTGTTGTTGGGTTTGTGTGACTTTTTTTTTTAAATTTTTTTTCCCATTTGTTTAGTTGGGTCATATTAGGTATTTACAGTAAAGGCCCACTGATTATGCCAAATTTGGGTCAGCTAAACAAGTGTTTCCTGGATTTGCTTCTTTGTCCTGCTGATGTTGTATGGATAGGTCAGGCACTGTCAGTGCAGCGGAGTGAATGCTGCTGTTCCTCCAGCTGTGTCACAGCTTTCTGAGACCAGGGAACAAAGTGACAGGTGAGCTTCCCTTACAGTCATCTTTCTTTAAAGCACTCTGTCTCAGGATTGAGTTGACTGACTTTACCAAGGCATTGTAAAAGGAAAGAAGTTTAACAAAATGCAAGAACAGAAAAGCATTTATTTTCCATGGTCATCTGAAACTCAAGAAATTAAGACAAAGAAATAACTTTTGCACTGCAAACACTGTGCAGTTGTAAGGCAGAGCTTTCTTCTTAGAAAAGCTTACATTCTTTGTAAGATGAATCAGATGAGAGTTGGAGATACAGTGAAATAAAATGGTTATTTTTTTTCCTCAGTAATGTGTTTGATAACTCATTATTGCCATACAGACAAGCGCACTCTGTCTGTGCTCACTCTCCCGTCCCCACACATTTATTTTTCTATGCAGCAAATTTTCTTCAAGCTGTGGGTGAAATGTAAGTGTGGGAGAGTTAATCTCACTGTGTGGCATTGCAGTAAGAAAGGGGCTTGTATCTGTGGAGCTTCACAGAAGAAGAAACAGCTTTCACAATGACTTCATGCCTATTTGTTAGTAGAAGTAAAACCTGTCTAATAGGAGTGTTGCGGACAGTTGAGCTGTCCCTACTTGCCCAGCCAAATTGCAAAGCACTTGGTGCTGGACTCTTAACCTTTACCAGACTTCAGCATTTCCCTTGTGGCTACAGTGTTGGTTTGTATGACTGAAAAGTGTTTATTATGTCCTAAATTGAAATAAGCCTTTTCGCTCAAAAGTAGGAAATAGGAGTATCGTGAGTGGATTACTCTGTAACGGCCTATTAAAGCTTTCCATTTTATGGAAGGAAAAATAAAGTGAGGGTTCAGTTAAACATTGTTGTTTGTACATGATAACCTAATCTGGATATGAGGTTTTTGTGGTACCTGATGTGTAGTCATGTTTTTGGTTTAAAAACATGGGTTGGGAAGGTGAAAGTACGATTTGGTTTCTGGATTATTAAGCTGTTGGTTAACATTTGGAAGGAAACCATTTGTGTTGGCATTTCTGTCCAGCTTTCTAATTTAAACGTGTATTTTGGGGTGGAGTTTGTGAGAACTAAATTTAGAGAAATGGAGAGTATAGAAGAATGTGTTGAATACCAGGTTAGCAGATAATTTATTTCTAATTCTGGTTATAAAATGGGCTTTCTTCTTTCTCTTTGTTTAGGAAAGCTTTGTCATCTAAATCATATGTGCTCTTTTGACTAAGAAATAGGAATGTTTGTATTTTTTGAGTTTTTACTGCTGAGCAGGATGTTTTCAGAGATCTCAATGAATTCCTTAAAAAGTGGTGGTATCTGCACAGTCAGTCAACACGATGACTGCTGTTCTGATCAGGTGATCGTCATGATGAGCTTGAGTTCAGACTTCACAACAAGTCTTGTGTGTAGTTTGACAGGTTATTCTTCTTTTTCTTGCTCTGAACTTCAGAAGGTTTTATGTTGCTGTTCTATAATTTATAATGTCTGTGTGTTGAATGTGGATATTCTAATGTTTGCCATTGCATATATCAGGTTTTTAAGTTGGACTAATAAACTGTGCCTCTTGTACTCCTCTTGGCTCAGAGAAAGTTTCTCAGTGTGTCCCATTAAAATTCCTCTTTTAAGATTTCTGATGTTAAGAAAGTACTACTGTGCATTTGTTTCAGCTTTAGCATTTTGGCTGGAACTTTGTTTCATGTTCATAATTGATGTTTTGTTGACTGTACTATGTTGGGGTTTTTTTTTTCCCAACTAGTGTGCAAGGTTAAGTTTTTGAACTTTGGTTTCACATTTGAATATGTGAGAATGTATTCTTCATTGCAAAATGGAACTGTTAGCTTCACATGAGGCCTAAACAGGAATTAATTGTAGGTTTCCACATCTTAACTCCTCCATGACAGTATATCCAGTTACTGATAAACTGTACCACACCTAGCTTTTGACAAGTTTTTTGTGGGGTTTTTGGCAGTGGAATAAATAATATATTTATTCTTTTACCATTATGTTATTATTAATATCTATTGCTTTTGCTTTGGCTTTCTGTTTTAGTTGTGTGTATTTCAAGCCTGTTGGAATATGTGTCTTCAGAGGATACAATCATAGATTAGCCTGGGTTGGAAGGGATGTTAAAGATCGTGTAGTTCCAACCCTGCTGCAGAGGGCAGGAACACTGACACCTGATTGCTCAGAGCTCCATCCAACCTGGCCTTGAATACTTCTAGAGATGGGCCATTCACAGGTTCTCTGGGCAGCCTCTGCTGGTGCCTCACCACTGGACAGAATTGCTTAGTATTCCAGCAAAATGCTGACCTTTCGTATCACAGAAGTTGTCCAGAAAATGCTGGTGTAGCCCTGTCAGTCTTGGCCTTCTCAGTAGAAGAGAAAGCTGTTCTTTATTTCATCCATTTTGTTTTCTGATGAGTCAGTTGGACTGTTGACACAAAATAGTCAGCATTGGCAAAATTTATGCTAAGAAATTTTCACTATAAAATTAAGAATTAGTATTTTTAACATAGTAATGTGTATCTTTATAGAAAAAAATATTAACGTACCAAATAGTAGTTTAATGTATGGTGAAAACTGTCTGGTGTTTTACTTTATATAGACCCTTTTATTGCCTTGGACCCATTTATTGCTTTAGGTAACAAGGTTAATAAAATTAATGCTAAATCTTTGACGTGCTTGTTAAATATTCCTGATTTGTAAACATTGTTAAGTATCTTTTTATTGCCCATTGAAGCAGAAATATGCATATTACAGTATGTTGTAAAGGCCAGACCACGATATCTTAACTGTCTGTAACAAATGGTTTTGCTTAATGTTTTATCTTTCTTTTTGTTGTTGTTGTGGTTCATTTTATTTTAGGTTGGTTGGAGTACTGCAAGAGATTATTACACATTTCTTTGGTCACCTATGCCAGATAATTATGTGGAAGGATCAACTGTTAACTGTGTGCTAACATTTCAAGGTAAGTATAAAGCAGTATCTGTCTGTATTTTCCAGCTTACACAGCTTTTTAAATACTGACCTGTTCAGTGCTGAGGGTTGTATTGCAGTTCTAGACTTTTACAAAGATAAATTAGAGGAGAATTTTCCACATTTCACTGTGTGAAGTTCAGTCTTATTTTAGGTGTCAAGGAAATTGTAAGGAAAAGGGACTTAGACTGGTTTTTACACAGTAGTGGCCAATACTCATGACTGATAGAGAAGTTCTGCTGAAAACTATTAGAACACAGAAAGTGACTTCGTAGCAGGCATGTTTAATCTTGGCATCTTTTAAAGTGTTGTGTCTTTACATTGTCTTTTGTCTCTGGACTTTAAACATTATCAATGTGAAGTGATTCTTATCACAGAATAAATAACGGTTTGGTGAGGGTTCATAGAAGTCAAAGAGGACATTTTGCAGTGAGGAATTGATGAAAATATCTGAAGTTTTTAAGAAAAGAATAAAGGACAAACCAGAAAATGATACAGCACTTTGCTAATCTATAGTATAACTGAATTTTCAACACTGGGTGCAGATTGTGTCTTCTCCCTCCACTTTGCAATATCAAAAAAGGTCTTGTAGAACAAATAAAGTGCAACAAGGAAGATCAAAATTGGGAAATGGCTTCTGTATAAAGGTGTAGAGTTAAAATGCAAGAGCCACACTCTTCTCATTAAATGTAAAAAGGGACAATAGCTGTGGATTGTGACCTGGAACATTTATGTCTGATGTTAAGAACCCTTTTACCAAGAGCAAGTAGTGCAGCACTTGACCAGATATTCCTGGTTTGGAAGGGTGAGAATTTCACACACTTGTTTAGGCACAGCCGTGGCAGTCTCTGACAGGTGCTAACAACAGTTTCCTGAGTGGGAGACTGGACTAAGTGACTTTCCAAACTTCCTTCTGCCAGCTTTTTCAGCCTGGGAAAGGGAAATAATGTGAAGTGGTTGATGTCTCCATTGTTTATATTTAAAAAAGTAGGCACTGTCGATGTAAGTGACCCAAGTGACAGGTTCAAAATGGAGATAAAAATGGTGCTTTTCTAACATAGGCAATGTGCAGGACTTTTGCCACAGGACATTACAAATGTCAAAAATCTATGCATGTTCAGAATTTCATGTGAAAAGAACACCTCCAGTAAACTTCTTTGATGCTTTTCTGCTAACAAACAGAATTTTATGTACCATCTTACCTTCTTTTTAACTTCCCAGAGTTGGCTTTAGTCCTTGTGTGTGTGTTTATTTCTTAAAATATATAGAAAAAAATAACAGTAAGAGTCCTGACATGATGACTGTATTAGCTTGTTGTCTTGTTAGAGCTGCAGATAGTGATAGCTTGGATGAGTTCACTCTTCTTTCTGCTGTCCAGGTCATTTTTTTTCTGGTACTTTCTATGATGGTCGTATCCACATGATGTAACCACTTTATAACCTTGAAACGGTTTTCAAAGTATATGTGTTCTGTAGGAACTGGAAGGAAGTAATTAGTTTCTTTTACAATTACAGAAGTTCACTGAATGAATGAAATTGGTTTGGACTGAACCAAAAGTGACCTAGAAAGTAGGACTCTACATGCCATTATTGGCCCTTTGTTCTTAGAAATTTTACCACACATGAGGAGACCGGGTAACTCTGTCCCATCTGTTACATTCCATGCTGAAAGGCCTCCACTTTTATAGAGCTGTCAGATTGAATCTCCATTCAGTCAGTTGTGTTTGGCAAGATATTTTAATGCTTCTGAGATGAGATCAGTAGAGCTTCCAGGAGCTTAATTATCTAACCTAAGTAGTAAATGTTGTGCAGCATGCTTTAAATGTTTGGGTTTTTATGATCTAGTAGGTCTGTTGGAAGAAAATAATCAGGAGTCTGTTTTCTTCACTATGTGTTAGATACAAGAAAAAAGGCTTTGAGTAGTTTTAAAATTGGCTTGTCTGAACCAATATTAAAACTTGCTAGAGCAGCAATGTAGATTGTTCTGAATTTTTTTCTGCATAGTTTTATCTATCTTAAGCACTGAGTGAAGTAAACAGCTGTAGTGCTACATAAGCAAGTGTAGTCAGGTCCAAAAGCATGAATCCTGAGGTTAAGATACTATTCCCTGAGCTACAGTTAATAAAGTATAAGACATGCAAACATGAAGTTCTCAATTCAAATGCTGTCCATATAAGTCATGTGATGTTTTACCATTCATAGGAAAAGTAGCTAAGAGTACTGGGAAAAGATGTCCAGGAGTCTGGAATATAAGTTGGTGAATAGAAATTAATGATAAAATTAGAAAGGGAGAAGATTGAAATGTGGTGAAATAAGAGCTGAAATGGATGACATTACCTGCTGGACTGAACACTGGGTGAGGATTTATTATGCCAACATCATACTCAGGCTGGCTAGGATATCTGATAGTAACTGTTGTGAATAAAACCAGCTGGTTTTCTTACCATTAAACGGCATAAGGCGTGGGTTTTGCATTTACTAATAATAAAGGTGAAAATCTCATTAGTTCTGGAAATGATTGTTTAACATCCACAAATATTACTCTGTGAATCCAAGTAATGCAAGAGGCTTGATGTTGAAGCTTCAGTGGGCAGCAGTTCAGTGGAGTAGTCCCACAGAAATCCTTCTGAAGTAATTTGCTTGCAACATGCAGGATTACGTAGCTACAAGAAAGAGGATTTATTCTTACCTTGTAAAGTCTACAAGAATTTTTTTCAATTTCAAGAATAAGCTCTTTGTTAACAAAGTCCAGGCTCCCACCTATCGTGGCCTTGCAGCTGCTGCCATCCATTCAGAGCATTGCTGTGCTTTAGTTAGTTGTGTATTTGGTTGTATTTGCCACAAAATCGCTTTGTTCTGTGACTGTACAATGGTTACACAATAATGTGGTCGTGACCCAACTTCATGGCATCTGATTGCTAACGATTCTGTCTGTGTCATAAATATATAAACAGCAGCTATTACCTAATGTATGTAAGGTGATGTGTACGTATAGCTCCTATTGCCTAAAACTGGTTTGGGTATGTCTTAAAAGCTAGGCAAAACTGTTGGGGGGTGAAAGTTACTAAACGGGATGACTTTTCCTTTCTGCTGTTTTGATGATTTATCTGTGCCTTATTGAGGTAATGAGCACGAAATTTTTAAGACAAACATGATGTGGTAATCTGTTTACAGACAGAGACTTGTAAGTTTGTGTGGAATGTTTCTTCAAATATGAATTAATTTTGATAGGGTATTATCTACCAAATGACGATGGAGAATTTTATCAGTTCTGTTACGTGACTTATAAAGGAGAAATCCGTGGAGCAAGCACACCTTTCCAGTTTCGTACCTCTTCTCCTGTTGAAGAATTGCTCACTATGGAAGATGAAGGAAACTCTGATATGTTAGTGGTGACCACAAAAGCTGGACTTCTTGAGGTTTGATTCAATGATTCTTAAAATGTCATCTTGTTTATTTTTTAATATATACATAAATTCACAGATGGTGAAGAACAAACTAGGAGGAAAAATCTTACATATGTATGTGTATGTATTTCTGGCTTGTTCTACAGTATCTAACTGGAATTCAGAGCATTTTACAGGTTAAATGAATCAAGATTTTAAACTGTATATCACTAAACACGGATTGGGAAATCAGAAGAGTAGATTCTGCCCATCTCCAACATCTATACTCACCAAATAACTGGAGCAGGGAGGGAAGACACCTTTTGTGTAAAATGGTGCTTCGTGTAAGGAAAAAGAGTCACCGAACCATATACTTTTATTTGCACACAAGTCCAGAGACTAAGCTGAATAATTGCAGGTGCCTAGGTATATTACAGTAGCTCTTGTCTTATTTAAAGCAGTTTTCTATGTGTCCTGATTTTTGCTAGAGGGATGTGGTTAGACTTGTGTGCTTACATCCAGAGTCAGGGTGTTTTGTCTTGATATTTGTAGGCTGAACACCATTTAAACCCAAACAAACAAACAAGAAACCCAAACTAACTTTTGTGTGAGTTGCTTCTTGGAAAATTGCTGAGTACAGTTCCTTTACCTTGCCGTGTGCCTAGGCATGTACATGTATTTGATTTACAGTTTTCAAAATTTAGGGATAAAAGAGTAGAGAGATACATCTAGGATATTTTTGCTTTTCAGATATGTACTCATACTACTAAAAGAATTTTTCAAATGTTTCTTATTATCTTGGTTTACAGAATTGTGTAATGGTTTGGGTTGGAAGTGATCTTTAAAGGTCGTTTAGTCCAACCCCCCTTCAGCTTCAGATCAGGTTGCTCCTAGCCCCATCCAGCCTGACCTTGAACGTTTCCAGGGATGGTGCATCTACCACCTCTCTGGGCAACGTCTTCTAGTGTTTCAAGATCTTCATTATAAAAAACTTCTTCCTTATATTTAGTCTGAATCTATCCCCTTTTAGTTTAGGACTTTTAACCCTGTGTTTTATTGCTACAGTCCCTACTAAGAAGTCTTTCCCCATTTTTCTCATCAGCCCCGTTAAGTACTGGAAGGGCACAATTCATGTTCCAGTTGTTACTTTTTTGGAAATGTGTGTGTTCATTTTTCTAGTGAAATTCCTCAAACACTGCTTTGGAGAGTGTGTAGAGACATTCAGCAGTCATTTTTTTCACCAAGCTGACATCAACATACTTAGCTCCTCCACAGTTGCTGTCACTTGGGAACAGTAAAGGCACTTAAGGAGGTAAAACTTGAGTATACATCAAGACACTGTGAGGTGTGCTATCTAATGGTAGTGTAGTATTATTCAGTTAAAGCAATGAAACCTCAGAAATTGGGGAATAAGAAGAAAACTGTAAAATAACTTGGCCAGGGAATACATAATCTGTGCTTCTGCTCAATTCGTTACCCACTTATCAGATAAGAGTGAAGGGGAAAAAATTACCAAAATGCACTATTTTTGTGTATTACAGTTTAAAATCGAAAAAATCATAAAAGAAAAAGAAGAGCTATTAAAAGTAACTTCTGTTCTGGAAAAGGAAACGACACAACTCAGAGATCAAGTTGAACGACTGGAAAAAGAACTTAACCATGAAAAGCAGAGATGTGACCAACTGCAAACAGAGCAAAAGGTTAGTTGTTTAACTGATTAAAGCTGACTCATAATGTCTGTAATGCTGCTTTTTCAAGAACCATTTAAACTGTGTGAAAATCAGCTATCAAGACCCTTCAGCAGTTAGATAGACATTTACACTAGAATAGGTCAGTTCCTATTAACCCCCTGCCACTATTCCTTTTATGTCGTCAAATGGCTAAAATATTTAAGGCTTTTGGTACCAGGCTTGGTAAGATAATCGATGACAACTGTTACCAGATGTTTGACATTTAACTGTGGAATTCTTAGTGGAAAGGAGTTGATAGTTTGCATTTTGCTTACATTAATTTAAAATGGAGGAAGGCTTTGGAAAAACCCCTCTCATTAGGGGGTAACTACATAGAACACAGAGTATTGAAAATAGTAAAAAATGCTGGTGTGAAAAGCAAATATCAAGATTTAACAAAGAATGCAACTGCCAGGATATACAAAGAGTGAAAAGCAATTAATGACTGGCTTCTCTTAGAAGATTTCACAAAGGTCTGAAGTTTTTCAAAGGGAAAAGAAGCACATACCTGAAAATCAGTTTACAATGTTAATTAGTAGTGAAAACGTGAACGTAGCCTAAAACAAAGCAAACTTGATTTGGAGTTCTGCATATGGTGAAGAGGAAATCTAATACTATAAAAAAGGCATCAAAAAGTTGGACTTAATCTATTTTTAAGCTGCTGCTTTTTAAAAAAAACCGGCTTTTAGAAGATTAAAAACATGTGGGAGGAAGGTGGTGACATGAACAAATTTGAAGTAATGAAGCCTATATAATTTAGCTGTGGACAGCAGTTAATAGGCTATTTCTGAGTACTAGTATGTACGTGTCAACAGTCCTGTGTGATACACCTTTAATAGGAATCTGTTGAGGGAAGCTGAAAATGTTTATGCTGTTTAGTAAACTTTTGAACAGTCAGTGAAATGGACTAGAATGTTGGGTAAGGAAAGAGGGATAAGGTCTTGTTTAAAAGAAGTTTTTCATATTAGAGAATGATTTTAATTTGAAGTGCATGGGAGAACTGGCTTAAATCAGTAAAACAAGAATTAAGTACTTATAAATAAGCACTTCATGGATTTGTAGATCATAAATTTGGTGGATAAATCTGAATGAGCTGCACAGGTACCTTTCATTGTCACTTGAGGATCTCATTTAAAAAAATGCTTGAAAGCAATCTGTCAGTTCTAACCCATGTGAGCTTTACAAATCCATTTTAGAACAAGTTTTTACACTGTTAAACAAAGATACAGTTAGACTGTATAGGAACAAAAATGTCTTGATACTTTCTCACATTTTACTGTACATTTCTGCAATCCAAAATAGTTTTGCCTCTAAGGTGCCAGAATTTTGCAATTAGAATTTAATTTCAGGAGTGTTTGGTTTTATTTTGTGGTTTTGTTGTTCTTTTTTTGGCCTTGTATTTTGATGGAGAGATGATGATGCAGTGTGAAGAACTTCTCACTTGTATTTAGTTGAGCTGTAAGTAGATGTCTGATCTGAGGCTGATGGTGCTCTTGCCTGTCTAGAATACTATGGAAGCTTTCTAACTCATGCAGTTTTTTTTTCTCCGAGACTTTGGCGCTGTCTTGTTTTACATCTTTTTTGTTTTGTTCTCTGTTTTTCATTTGTTTTAAAAAAGAACTATATCTACTGAGTTGAAAAAGTTTTCATTAATTTAGGTATATAAGCAGAATATAAATTGAGTGTTATTCCTGAAAATTAAACAAGAAGCTACTAAATCAGGTACAGTAAGTTAACTTTTTATTCATCAGAAAGTTTGATTAAACAATACTTTATATGTGGCTTTCCAGTCTTAAAGATGACTTCCCTTCTTGCTTGCCTTGTTTCCCCACCCCAACTCATGAAATACAGCAGTGGATACAGATTATGTATCTTTGCTGGGAACATGTACAATGCATTAATGGATGGATTTAAGGATTTCTGAGCAGCAGGTATGCAGCACTCAGTTGGATTACAGTACCAGGTTCTATTTTCCTTGTGGTTTGTTGAAAAAAGAAAACAACACCTAAACTCAAACCCCCAAACAAAACAACCCTACAACACACCCCCTCCACAGCCAAGCACCAAAACAAACCCTGCAACACCACTCCCCCAGCACTCCCCCTCAGCTAATCTAATCAGCTTCGTGGGATGGGAATAATTGTTATTGGCAGTAAACAGAAATAATGCATTAACTTGGATATTTTTATATGAGAGTACAGGGGATAACCTTTGATGCTAAGTAATCAGAATATTTTTGTATTTTGTGTAACAGCAGAATCTTCACAGTGCTGAGCGTGAGCCGTGTTGGTTTGGCTTGGTTTGTGGGTGTTTTTGCCTCTAAGTTTGAGAATGGTTGTTTTAACTAAGTATTATGGGGGCTTTTTATTTTCTTGTTTTATTTCTGGTTCTCTTTTTTCAGGTAGATGTGGATTTTTAGCTGTGCTCTAAACTTTTAATGCATAAATAGATAAAAAGTGAAATTGATGGATTTAAAATTTGTGTTTTTAAAAAGGGTTAACTTAGGTATAACTATTTGGAATTCTATTGAAAAAAATCTTCCAATAAGCTTTAGAGCATATTAGACTAAAGAACAACAGTTAATAAAATAAAAGAGACAATATAAGAAAATGCCATTATTGTAAACACTAGATTTTATTACCTTTGTAGTTTAAGGCAGCCATAAGTGATAGAAATCTCTTTCTGCTGAAATTAAAGCTAAGCTACATTTAACACATGTAAAAACTCTTAACAACAGTGTTTTTTTCCTTTTTGCAAATAACTTCCGTCAGGAAGTACACAAATATATTTCTGTTTGTGCAAAGAACCCTCCAAAAAACATGGTAGTAACAAAGCACTGTATTTAAAAAGCAGTAATTTCATGTGCCAGGGGAGTGGGTATGTCTGTACAGACACGTGCATTTGGTTCTCATTGAGTGCAGAGCTCTTTATGCTGCTAATGTATTGGCAACTACTATCTGCTTCTTGCCATTTGTATTGTGATAAGGGGGCCCTGGGGTTATGAACTATATCCCAATTCATGCTTCCCTCCTGCTCTTGATTAAGTGATCTCTCTTCCCCACCTAGTTACTCCCAGAATTTTGTGGAGTGAAACTTGTCTTATCAGTCTGCTTTTTGCCTAGTTGGGTTATTTTGTAAGCCATTCCAGAAAATATTAGGAAGAAATAAGCTAAAAGTGGATAAATCTTTTAAGAACATGGCACAGTAAACAATCTGTTCAGGTGTAATGCAGTCAGTGTTTGCTGAAACTAGGGTATAGGGCTCTGTGCACGTTTTGAAGTTGTGAAAAGATTTCCATGTTTGGAGTTTTCATAACAGGTGGGTTCCTTTGTGTGGCACTTCAGACTGTGATGGCCACAGTAAATTAAGGATTTTGGTTTGCTAAAGTGCCCTTGGTGTTCAGGACATAAACAGTTGTTTGTTGCGTTCTTACAAGGTGGCCATCTCATTTCCTACCAAAGGTAGGAGGAATAAATGCATTCAAGACATAAAGTGATAATGTGCTATTAGAGTTCTTGAAAGATAGCTTCTAATACATGTTATGGCACTCTGAGTCGCTGGTTGTTCCTAAAGGCTTTTGGTGTTTTTTAGATTTCATTTGTTTTTTTGTTTTTTTTAGTGTTTTATCACATTGAGGTAAAAAAAAACCAAAACATCTATTTTTAATTTATATTCAACACGTGAGTGATCCTGCAGACATAATTTTCTCGTGTTGTCATTACCAGCATCACAGAAAACAAAAATGCTTGCAAGACACACAGCTCTGCATTGGTCAGTGTTTGTGCTCAGAGGGAACGTGCTCTCCAGCACCACTTCTTTGCTGTATACTTAGGGTTACTACCATTAGGTTGTGTTAATCACCCCACCCTGCCAAAGCTTGACATATTGTAGAACTTGGTACAAATTCAGTCTTTTTCGTTTAGATTTATCTTTTCCTCTTGTCCAACTGCTGCTTAATGCAGTACGTAGTTGTTCTGACAAAGTCAGTTTAGGGAGAGAGTTAGTGGCCTTGTTTTCCCTTGCCCCTCAGCATGCACACTGCTTAGTCTTCTGCAGAGGGCTGCTATATTTTCAGTTAGATGCAAACACAGTATTCCTTTGCAGCAGTTTTCATCCCAGTTAAACCATTCCTAGGCTTTTTTTCCCCCAGATGGCATTAAATTTGCTCTTACTGAGTGTGAAGATTTAACTTATTCTGTTACTACTCTGTGTAGGAATTCGAAGCAAATGTGAAATTATTGGAAATGTTTCACAAGTATCACATCTTTTTCTTACAACCTTCTGTTAGTTTCTCAGAGTTAAAGCCCTTTTTTACTAAGATGATATTCCCTGATAGCATACTTTTAGTTAAAAGCATGCTGGATATAAAGCTCACAACTCTATCAATGTAACACTCTTAAAATAATGATGTAACTGCCTTCTAGCATCGTTTTGTTTAAGAAGGTGACACATGGGTACCAGAACTGTTTCAGGTTGCTTTCAGTATTTTAACTGTTCCTTTGGTTTACTTTTTTAAACTGGTACATATTCATATTTTAACTTTGGCTTATTTTTGTAAACCGGTACGTATTCAATGTGTTGAACCATGGTGGTATGCTGCTTTTATATTAAATATATTTTTTTATATTTAAAAATATTTTCCTTTTAAAAAATTGAAGAAAGCAAACTTAAGAATTTGAACAAAAGTGCGTTTTTATTTGGAAAACAATAATACAAATATTTCTAATCTGTATCTTAGGCTTTATGAATATAAAATATGCATACCTTTGTAAATAATAAGAATGCATGCCTTTTGGTCTTTGTGCTCCCAGTTTTGTGTGTACTTAAGCTATGTGTAAGTTCTCTGGCAGCAGTGCACTTACCTACTGCCTTAATACGACTGTGGTGAACAAGAGAAACATGCAGTAGGTGTTGTGTTGGTCTTTCATTTGTTGCTTCTCTGATCCTCTGCAGCCGTTCCACTTGGTGGGCACAGGTTTTGTGCTTTTGTAGAGGGCAGAGCTTGCAAATGATGCTTTTACAGTTATTGGTCTCCCTCTAGTGGGAAGAGAGCACTTCTGAACTGATTCCTTTAATGTGACAGGGGTGGCAATTCCTGCTCCTCTGGCAGTAGTTTGAGTGAGTTTGCTTGAGTCAGAAGCAACAGATTTGCAGACTGCCTGCTCATGCTTTGGTCTTGTGGACATTTGAATAGTGTTTCTGTTATGACTTTGGCATAAATTAAGGCAGAACTGAATTTCCTAACTTGATAAACTTGTTTTTTCATGCTTTGTAAGTTTAGTTTACCATTTCACTTTTTAAAAGTAGGCTTATTCGTCTGTGTGATGGGGAGTTTCAATAAGACATCGATCTAAATTCCCATTCTGCTGACAGGTGCTACCTGCTCAGTTGCTTTATTCATTGGAGAAATTCATTCAAATATCAGGTATTCATTTAAATTGGCTTCTGATGCCATTTTATAAGGAGGGATTCTCTGTTTAGATAGTGTAAAAATGCTGTTCAGTACAAGTGCCCGGTTCAGCCTGCATACGACAAGGAAGTGAATCGAGGGTCTTTTCAGTGTCTCTTCAAACCAGACTCTCTTCATACTGTTCACGTGTGCTGCATGTGAGAAAATGTGATGGTCAGGAAGATGCATTGTTTTAGAAGAAACAACCAAAAAATCAGATAACAACAAACCACCCAAAAAGGAGAAACCCACACAACACCCAAGAAACTTGCCTCCCTTTTGCCCTCAAAAAACAAACCTCCTCCCAATTTCTTGTATATGAAGATACAGATTAAACACTCGGAATTGCTCAGGTTGGCACAGCAGTTACAGTACTCCTGGGTACTATAAACATCATACGAAGACAAAACCCTGTTTTATGATTTTAGTGGCTATTCTACATATAAATATTTCTTAAACTGGACAATTGAAAATTATTTCACTGGATAAACAGTTTCATTTGCGATATTCTGCACTTCAGATTCTATATTTATGAAAATGACTTTGCAAAATCAATGGCTTATAGTGAAATTATAACATGTTTGAAGAAATTAACCTTCTGACATGTAAGTACATGCTGCAAAATCCTGGTGTGTGTAAATGCTTCAGGTGTTTGTAATTTTCATGGCAGTAATTAAGTGACTGATGTGACTTAGATGAATTTTACAGTTAGGCCTTTTGTAGTTTTGATCTGCTGAACAATGTTAGTTGAAGAATTAATGCAGGTCATGTACTACCCCTGTGATATCTTAGGTTTTTGGAATACAGTAACTTCAGTGTGTTTTAGAGCATTCTTTCTATTGCAAATCATAGTCACAAGGATAAAAGCTTAATATCATTGAATTTATTTGGAATTGGCTTGCTGTTTTACTTTACTAAATGTTTAAATTTTGTTTTACAAAGCAAAATTACAACTTGAGATTCCCTGTGTTTTGAGCACACTTGGATTTTGAGCACACTTGGGTCCTGCAGATAATTCATCTAGAACCCCTAAAATCCCTTTAGGGTATGAAGCAAAATGGTTCCTCTGACATTAAATTGCATCTGGATAAATCAGTCTGAAAGGTGCTGCTTTTTTTTTTTTAATTTTTATTTTTAAATAAATTGCCTTATATCTAGCAATTTGACCTCTTCAGTTTCAGAGCTGCATAGCACGTTTTTAACGTTTAATTCTTCATTGCAGTGTATGCAGTTGTCTAAAAGGTAAAAAAAAGACTGCAGACACTAGCCAATAATCAAAGGTGAACGCTTTAGGTTTCCAATGACTTTGAAAAGGTGGGTAGGGACTTTTACATGTTATGAAAAGGGAAGATGAAAGATAAAAAAGCAAACATGCTGCCCATTGCCATACATCTGGAAAAAGTCTTGGGTTGTATTTTTCAAGTATTTTATTCTTTTTGCTGGATTTCTCTCTCCCTTAAGTATGTTTGAAAAATACCTTGTGTGGGCTGATTGACTGGAAGGGATGTCTGTACCATTTTGCTTTATCTGAAATGCTTTACTGGTATTGCAAAAATCCATTAGAAGTAAGAAATAAGTAGGGAAAGCATGCTGTTCTTCATTGTTAAACATACAGATTTTTACCGTAGTTTTCTCTTATAAAAATGAGAATCTGGAAACTTTATGGCTATTCCATTCTCAAATAGAAGATTATTAGTCCTTTTGCAGCAGGAGTTTATTTATTAAATGGATTTTAAACATGTTTCAAGGAAGAGCCCAGGCATGATCTTTGCCTGTACTTTAGACAGAGCTTGTAACAGCTTTATGAGGTTTCACTCAGTGTATTTACCATTAGGTAAGACAAACCTAAAGGAACTGGTTTGTAATTTAGAGCTTTTTGATGTAGAAACTCTGTTCTTTCGACAGCTGTTTGCAGTGCACTGTAAACAAATCATGTCATTTGCAATGGCAGTTCTTCCAGGGAAGGACAGTCTTTCATGGACTCAGAATAAAATTGTTTTTTAAAATAATCAGTCTTAAATATTTTGCCATTTTAGAAGAGCATTAAAGATTTTGGAGCCTCCATATTTCTTTTTGTTCCATATCTGCAGGTGCAACAAGATTTTCAAAATGGGATTTTGATTCTGGGGATATTCACTTGACAACTATATTGAATTTCCTTTGTCTCTTTTTGCTAGTGAGACTCCTAGTAGCCACAGGAATTTTTGTTGTGATAGCTTTTTGTTTTGCAGCTGTAAAGCTGCCTTACGTAATTTCTGGCTGCTTGCTCTGACCCTTGTGGTGCAGTTTGCTTCTCCCTGCCCCCTTATGACTGTGGCAACTCTAGGGAGGGGGAATGGGGGAAGCTGCATTTGTAACTGGATTAAAAGTACAATGCAGAGTAAAAATAACCTGAAAATTGTTGGGTGTTTTTAAACCACTTCATTAAAATGATTCATGCTCTTGCTGTGCTTTTTTTTTTTCCCCCTCTGTTAAGAAAGTAGAAGAAAATTTATAATGTTTGTAGATGTACCAGATCAATTAAGATAAATGAATTAAAACTATTACAGAAAGTAATTATCTTTTTTGTAATAGAAGTTGCATGTTTAGGTGATGTGTTTATTGTATTCTTTCCCTGTAGACTCCTTCTAAACACAGTCGACTTTTACCTGTAAAATAGTCTGAGAGCGTTCATTTTAAATTTTACAGGCTCTGAAACTGCTGCAACCAGTGTATGGGACTAGGATTGCTGCATCTAAATTGAATTGCTAAGAATTCTGTAAAATAACAAGTCGTCTCTGAAAATTAATCCTTTTTTTTCTTTCAGAACTGTAGGCTTTAGTTGTATCTAAACAAGTTTATTAGGTGAGAATCTGTTAAGTATGGAACTTTTACATTTTAGTACCATGTCCCTTTAGAATAACTAGCAAAGCAGCATCAATTGTAATGTTGTTTGTGGAGCAAATTTTTTTCAGGCTATTAATTCCTTTTAATATATGTTACCTTTGGCAGCCTGTTTGAACTGTTTGTACAGTTTGTATATATAATGTATCAGATTAAATTCTTTTGAAGGCACTCAGGTTACAAGTTACAGTTATACCAAAGTGGTGTTTAGAGAAAACACAGATATGCATTGAAATAGACTTTTTACTATACTAGGCTTTCAAAACAGGGACAAGTAATTAGTTTCCACTGCACTAGGGAAGGACAAGCAGTTATAAAGTGTGTTGTTGCTGCTGGTTATATAGCAAGTTTTACTTGGAATACTGGCTTTAATTAAAATATCCTGCCCTCATTACACCAAGTACATATATTTTTGGTTCCAGGAAACTGATAGCTCTTCAAAAATAAAGAGCTTATGAAAATTGTGGGTCATCATCTCTAATGCTGATTCTTAAAACAAAAGAGGGTAAAATAATGATCTATTGAAATTATTTATTATATTAAGGCCTAATAAAGCCATTTAGAATTTAAATAGTTGTAATATATGAGTCGTTTTCTGTAGCATATGTAACAAAAATAAAAATCTACATACTGGGTTAGTGCATAGGAAGTGATTAAGTCATCACTTAAATTTCCCATTCCTCTCAATTCAACACTCCCTACCCCCCAAAAAGAAGAAATCATAATGCCCAAACTTCTGTTTAGTTGCTTGTAAAAGTGTGGCTTAATTGTACTTGTGAACAGTGTATTTTGACAATTAATGAGTAAAACCAGTCCTCATTATATTTTATTGTACTTAGGTTGGAATTTGGCCAGTAGGGGTTCTTCGTAAACTCTGGCTGATGTGTTTCTCTTGATGTAACAGTACAGTCTTGTTGTTTCAGGGCATTGAGCTTTGTTTAAAAATTCATAGATGAAGTTGTACTTTAATCTTCCAAAAGCAGAGCAGAAATACAGCTTGTACCTTCGTATCTGCACAAACACTTTAAGTCATGCTGTAGTCAGATCTCTTGGTCAGTCTGTCTTGACCTTGTTTACGATTTGATTCATATCACTGTCATGGGTGATACTCAACTGAGTTTTATTGAACTTTGATATCAGAAATAGTGGCATATTATCTCTGTGTGTGTGTTCTGCTTTAGTGTTATTAATTTATTTTCTCAAAGAAAATAGTATTATATTGAAAATAATTATTTTGGGTGTTGTTTATGATTGCCTGGCTTTAAATGGCCATTTTGCTCTGGTGGAGATGACAATTCAGCTGCCAGTGCCTTAGAACAGTATGGAAATTAATTAGATATTGAACGCAATACTAAAAGTGGCTTCCCATTTTGTATTTGTCAGTTTTCTGATAAAGGAATCTGTTTGGGGTATTGTCATCATCCCCTATCTCACTTTTCAATATCCCAGACATACATCTCACAATGGTTCCATGAGTTTCCATGAGCTTTGTGAGGCCTTCCACATGTTCCAGTTTGGAGGACATGGTTTAGTAACCAGCTACTAAATCATTAATTCTTTTTCTTTTTTTTTTCCATTCCCTTTTTGTATCTGCTTTTGCCCACAGTTGTCTTTACTGTGGCCTGCTTGAGTGATGCAATTGGACGAATGCAAACTCTCCTTCTTTTCAAGTAAAAGCGAGTACAAAGAGAAAGCCAACAGTCAGTGGTTAGTTTGCCAAAAGGAAATAGGCAAAAGATATGAAACGCAGGGTTTTTTTGTCCTGTACTTGGAAGTCTTTGGTAGTCTCTGCGTAACTGAATGCACCAAAACAAACTTCTTATTGACCCCTTATTAATATATGAATTTTTCATAGAAATATTTAATATATATATTTATGTATACTTGAAATAGGCTTGTCATACATTTTAAGGAAGATAAGAAATCTAATGACCGTATTTTGGCATTAATTCAAAGAACGTGTTGTACTTCTGATGAATCACACTCTCAAATGACATCTATTTGCAATTTTTTTAAAAGAATAATATTCAAGCATCAGAAGCTCTTAAAAGGGAAAATGATGATTTGAAGAAGAAACATGATGAGGCTGCTTCAAAAGTTCTCCAACTTGAAGAAGATATCATGACTGTTACTCAGAAAGCCATTGCAAAAGAAACTGAATTAGACAGGTACTTAGACTTTTTCTTCCTTACCTTCCTTATTTTACTTTTTTCCCAAAGGTGTGGTCTTTTTTAACTATTTTTCATATTTGCATGGATTTTCTGTATTAATAGTTCTGTACCGTTAATTTGTCACTGTTTTAGTCTGAAGGACAAACTGAAGAAAGTGATGCTTGAGAAGGAGCAACTTGAATGTGTGTTAAAGACAGAAAAGGATGAAAAGGAACTTTATAAGGTAACTTTATTGCTTGTACCTGTATACAGTGGAACGAAGTGGTTTGAAATAAAGGTAATAATGTTTTATGGAGAAGTCTAATAAATTGAATTTGTTAACGAAAAAAGGAAATGGATAACTTCTGTGAATAGATCTTTAAGATAGTTATAGATGTTCTCCTAAAAAAAATGAATGAGGAAAACAACATCTGAATTCATCCCATGACATTAAAAGGTCTCTAAGAAGGAGAACGGATCAGCAGTTTATTAAAGCACAGATACAGTAATAAAAAATAATAATGCTAGTGAGAAAATTCTTTAATTATACAGTACATCGCCCAGTAACCAGTCATCTTAACACACTTTTTTGTAAGTAAAATACTTCTTACTCATTTAAATTCTCTCCAGACTTTGTTTTCTAGCTCCCTATTCT
This sequence comes from Sclerurus mexicanus, assembly GCA_013396755.1. Lineage (NCBI taxonomy): Eukaryota > Metazoa > Chordata > Aves > Passeriformes > Furnariidae > Sclerurus > Sclerurus mexicanus. The sequence continues at coordinate 632,329 of VWZF01004461.1, read as the reverse complement.
TGAGTCTTGTGCATAATGCTGAGAAGCTTTAGTAGGTTCTGTATTGCATTGACTTTTACTAGCATGGCTGATTTCTTTTGCTGGTACTGAGAGAAATACATATACAAAATAAAATATAGTCTGTGCCCCCCCCCCAAGGCAAAAAAAGTTTTACATACTAAATTAATGAAAATACTAGGTTTTATGAAACAAATTAAGTGTATTTAAAAGACTATTTCTGTTCATAGGAAAATGTCGCTGACAAGGCAGTATTAGATGTACAACAGAAACAATAAAATCTCAAAGCATCTTTTACAAGCATGAAATCCCTTTGTAAATAAGCAACACAAATCTTCTAGTCTGAGTGGAAAACACTTGAGTGCAGCCACTTTCCAGCTATCCTTTATTAGGCATCATACAATATATTTAATGACATTTTGAAAACAGCTCTAAGGTTGTTAAAAGTAGTTTGCTGGTTTTGGAAATAAATATTGCTGATGTAGTCCTGTTTGCTTAGATGGTTGTGGGCAGATACTACTAGAAGTTTAATTTCTCTTTAGTTTGCTTCAAGTCATTTCTCTTTTGCCTGTCCTGAGTTGTCCAGCATTTGTGAAGACGGGAGTGAATTCTGAATAGCTTAATTTGATGTGGAGAGAAATTAGGGCTTTAACTGATAGCTGAAGAGTGGAGCTGTTGTTAGATGGTCATGCTGAAAGAATTCCAGCCAGAAAGTTTGGGCTGGAGGGCAGTTATATTATCAAATGTTTAATTTTTCTCTTTACCTTTTCTAATCTGCCTCAGAGATAAGTTAGAATTCAGTGAGCGCTTAAATGGACAGGTGAACAGTAGTTCTCCTAACGTGGAAGAAGTTTGACATGTTTTAGCATCATTACAGATACACTTGAAGAATACAGAAATAGAAAACACCAGACTAGTAAAAGAGATCCAGACGTTTAAGAATTTGGATGCAAACAAAGAAAACATGATATCGTATTATAAAGAGGAGGTTGGCAGATTACAGCTATTAATAGCTGAAAAAGAAAATATGAAGAAAGCTTTTTTGCTCTCCTCATCAAACAAGGTAAGCATTGCTAATATAATTGGCCTGATTTAAATAAACATATCTAAGGTTGTGTGTGCTTAACAAGAGAAAGGAAAAAGTTGAAGATATTTCCAGGGTATAGGCTAAGAGGCAGGAGGATTATGGTGTTTTCAGTAGATGCAGAAAATGAGCAAAAGACTGAATTCTGTTTCAGTTTTGCACCTTCTGAGCTTGTTGAGGTCTCTCACATGATGAACTGTGAGTTTAATTATGTGTGAAAAAGTAATTTGTGAACTTGGTAGAAATCAGTAAGTGTGGTGTGCTCCTGAACATGGAAAAGGAAAGGAGATAGAGGAAAAAAGTTCATAATGTAGCTGTGTTGAGACTGCAAAAGGTGATGGAGAGGAAAAGAGAGGTGGAAAGATGTGCTGAAGGGCTTGTTAGGTGAATGTACTATCAAGCTACAATGATATAAAACCTTAAAGTATAGGATACTATATATGCAGACTAAATTGACAGAGAACTTGGCAGTAAGAGTGACAGTAGGATTTCAAAGGAAGAGTGACCCACTGCACCGTGCGGTAGCATTGTGGTCAGCAAACAGTGTGGTATAATAGGAGAGTGAAATTGCTGAAGAACTGGTATCTCTGCCTTCCGTGGTCCAGGTGGGCTTACTAGTTCTGGTCTGGTGCTATGGATACATACATTTGGTTTGTGTAGGTTTTGGTAGCAGGGTGGCTATAGGGGTGGCTGCTGTAAGCTTCCCCTGAGAGAGCCAATACCAGCCAACACCTGACAGAGCCAATGCCAGCAGGCTCCAAGATGGACCCACCGCTGGCCAAGGAAGGCTGAGCCTGTCAGTGACAGTGGCAGCATCTCTGGGATAACAGATTTAAGAAGGGTGGGTGGTGGAGGGGGGAACTGTGTGAAAGCAATTGCAGGTGAAGGAAGGAGTGAGAACATGTGAGAGAAAGAGCTCTGCAGACATCAGGGTCAGTGAAGGAAGGGAAAAGGTTGTTACAGATGCTAGAGCAAAGACTCCCCGGCAGCCTGTGGTGAAGACCCTGGTGAGGCAGGCTGTTCCCCTGCAGCCCATGGAGGTTAATGGTGAAGCAGAGATCCACCTGCAGCCTGTGGAGGACCCCATGCCAGAGAACGTGCACGTGCCTGGAGGAGGCTGTGACCCTGTGGGAAGCCCACACTGGAGGAGATTTGCTGTCAGGACCTATGACCCTGCAGGGGACCCATGCTGGAGCAATCTGTTCTTGAAGGACTTCACCCTGTGCCTGGGACCCCACACTGGAGCAGTTCATAAAGAACTGCAGCCTGTGGGAAGGACTCACATTGGAGAAGTTTGTAGAGGAGTGTCTCCTGTGGGAGGGACCCCATACTGGAGCAGGGGAAGAATCTGAGGAGTACTCTGCTGAGGAGATACAATCTGTGATGACCTGACCACAGCCCCCATCCCCCTTGCAACTCTGAGAAGGGAGATAGAGAATTCAGGAGTGAAGTTGAGCCTGGGAAGAAGGAAAGGACTGGGGGGAAGATGTGTTAAAATTTGGTTTTGTTTCTCATTACTCTGATTTGATTGGTAATAAATTAGATGAATTTTTGCCCCAAATTGAGTCTGTTTTCCCATGACATAATTGCTTAGTGATCTCTCCCTGTCCTCATCTTGACCCACCCATTATATTCTCACCCTGGGCTAGCAGAGGGGAACACTAGACCAACTTTGGTGGGCACCTGTCATCCACCCAGAGTACACCCACAATAGAAGAACCATTAGGTGCTTGTTCCTGATGTACATCACCCTGTTCCATCTCATCCAAAAGGAATGCAGTTTCTGTGCCCTAAGACTGTTCTGTCCTCTGATCTACAGTGTGATAGCCAATAATGGAATTGACTGGGAGTTTTGCTTCACAAATATGCTCTTGATCCAAACTAGACAGTCAGTGTAGACACGGCCTTGGAGCCCAGCATGGGAATGTCAGACTATGCAGGCAACCTTATCTTGTGTATCTTGCCAATCAGTCTTCTCACAGAAAAGCAATTTGGATCTCAAAAGAATAAAAGTTGTGTTAAAGTTATATGAGTTATGAATGTAAAATTTAAGTGGAAAAGTAGTGCTGTTGAGAATGGAAACAGCAAGACAATAAAAAGGATGTGCTATCTTAAAAAATTAACTGGTAGTGGACTAGAGGTAGCTGAATTTATGTCTAGATTCAAGAATGAGGTGATTATAGCACCAGGGAGCCCAGAGGCTGAGAGTACCTAATATAGTAGCTTTTTTAAAGATTGTAATATTATTTGGTAATCCTGGCCTTCTGTGAGGAGTGAGAGGGCTCCGTAGTTCAGCTTGGTCAGCAGGCTCTTGGGCTGCCTTGTGGAGCTTCAACAGTGCTGAGTGCTTCATGCTGCAGCTTGCTTTTCATTACTTTTGGTTTTCTGTTCCTTCTGAAAAGCTTGTTGTGCGAGATCTTGGGAAATGCAGTTGGAAAAAAATACCCCAAAGCTGCTTTACAGTGTTGTACATCAACCAGTTGTAGGCACTGTAAAATCTCTTACTGTGATGTTACCTGCAGAATGTTACTGTGGGATGAAATTTGGTTTTGAAGTTGGAGTTCTGCAGGGATAAGAACAGATGTTCTGGAAAATGGAAAGACTGTTTTTGGCTTATGTTTAAAACTAGCTGAAAATCCAACAAAAATCCAGTACAGACAAAAATAATATTTAAATTTTTTATCTCATAGTCAAATAAGTTTGCATGCCGTTGTTGGCAAAGAAGGCAAATGAGGAGAATGGTACTTGTGTACTGACCTCTTGATTTAGTGATTTTACTAAAGGTTTTACACCAGGAAAACTTGGGTTTTCTTTCAAATGTTTCTAATTCCTACACCAACCTCTATTTAAGCTTTGAATTAAAAAATTACGAGTTCTCGTCCATCTCTTCTCTTTCCTAGGAGGATGCAAGTATTTTAAAAGAGCAGCTTCGGAAAGCTGAAGATCAGATTCAGGCCAGCAAACAAGAAGCTGTTCTAATGTCCAAAGAGCTGAGCGACGCAGTAAATGTGCGAGATAAGACAATGGCAGATCTTCACAGTGCTCGTCTGGAGAATGAAAGATTTAAAAAGCAGCTTGCTGAAGCTCTAGCTGAACTTAAAAAAGTCACAACTTTGAAAAATGAACAGGTAAATTGTCTTGACTTTCTTAGTCTTAGATAAAAACTGGCGAGCTAATAAAAGTTTTCATCATTTTGACTTGTGAACTTTATACTGGATATTCCATAACTGCTACTGTATTGAATTGTTTTGGCACTAGGCTTACTGTAATGATGTTACTATTTGAAAAAATGCATTGAGCTGACCAGTAATTAAAACAGTGCTGTAAAGACCAAACGAATAGTACAGCCCTCCAAAGAACTAGAGTTTTTTCCTCAGAATTTCAGTTGTATACAATGTCATCGAAATGGATCCTGAAGGAAGCAGATCACCTGAATGATTCTGGTTAACAGAAGGTATCTGAATATGGCATATATCCAGCTGGCAAATGTGGTTTGCGTAGCTTGTCCGTCAGTGGTGCAGCTGAACAGAAGCACTTGAGTAGAAACATCGTGAGTGTGAGGAATACAGTTGTGGGCTGTCCATTTTTGCCATGTGGCTGTACTTGTCTGTAAGGTAACTAGAGCGCTTTCTGAAGGATGTTCAGGCTTTTCTTATGCATTCAGACTTTTGGTACACACTGTCAGCTCATAGAATAAGTTTTCTTTACCTGCCTTTGGTATTATATTAGTACTTGTTTACTCCCTCAGTGTGTCCTGCTGGAATGAAATTCAGCACAGATGCTGCCTCCCTGTGCTTTACTGCTCTATTTCTTTCCTTCTCACAAAGAAAGGAGCTATTTCTTCAGTACTTACATGGAGCAATATGCTTTCTTTAATTGAGAAAAGGCTTTCTGGGAAATAGTCATATTTGAACAAAAGGGAGATCAGTTTCTAATTCTTTTAAGGAAACTTCAAACACAGTGGAGCAGGAACTGCGCAGAGAAGTTGAAGATCTGAAGCTTCGTCTGCAAATGGCTGCTGACCATTACAAGGAAAAATTCAAAGAATGTCAAAAACTTCAAAAACAAGTAAACAGGTTTACAGAACAGGCAGTAAGTAGAATGGGAGAAATTGCACTTGCTTTTTTGGTAACATTTCAGTAACAATTTAATTTCCTTCTGCAAAAATTAATGCTTTGAGAAAGGATTTAAATGTGTGGGAAGCAATGGCTCTTTAATTTAGCATTTTCTTCCCTAAACTTAAATTACTTCTATGATTCTTTTTAGATAGTTGTCAAAACCAAGCGTAGAATTTATAACAGCTGGTGTGTAAAGAAACCTAATAGAGTTTGGATGATCCTATTAGCATTACATTGTTCAGGGAGGAATTTTGAAATTACCACCTCTATCCAGTACTACCACAAAAAAACCAACCAAAAATATCCAAGCCCAAAAGTGAGGGAAATGGAGAACTTGAAGGAGGATTTAAAAGTAAAATGGGGTGTAAATTCCCACAACACAGTATACAGTTGTATTCCATATGTATTTTGTATTCTTATCACTCTCCTAAGATTGTTTCATAAATACATGAGCCTTTTGCAATGATGGTGTGAGTCTCAGGCCACCTTACTAACTGAATTTGTCAGCCAATTTCAAAAAGATTTGAGAGCAGATTTCTTCAGAATTTTGTAAAAGTTAAAGTTGGAGAGGAGCTCAAACCAGGGAAAAGGCTTATGAGCAATGCAAGAAGTACAGATTGAATTCTTAAGAAAACCAGACTTAAGTATTTCTCTTATCCACAGAACAAATGGCAAAGTTTTGATCCACAGGTTGCTTAAAAAAGTCATCTTCTCATCCAGAAGGTCAATGGTGAATGAGGTGTCATATCAGAACATCTGTGGCTTTTCCTTAAAAGTCTTCCATGTCTTTGGCAATGTTGTGCATCTTAAAGCAAACACCAGATTTCAGTGCTTTCACACTGGAAGTCCAACACTCACTCCTAGTACAGACTCTGTTTTTCTAATATACTATTAGGTGTAAATTGATGGGTTTAAGTGTAACCGGTTCTCTAGAAAGTGAGATTTTTGTAATAATTTGCTTAGAAATTAATGTTTCTAGGGGAAAAGAACTTTATCGAGTAAAATGACAAGAATCATCATCTGAAGCAATTTCAGTGTTAGTAGACTTAAATATTTTTTCATATTTATTATTACCTCCTGTTTTAATGAGTAGTTCTGTCTAGTCCAATTTTGGAGCAAATGATAGTACAAGATATAACATTACTTTATGTCTCAGCTTTCATTTCATTAAATACCAAATCAAAATTTCTTTTCACAAAGAAAATTGCAGGGCTTCAACAGAAGCTGACAGATGCACCTAACACTGAGACAGCTGCTGCCACCAGTACAGACAAAAAGTTGTCTGCATCTCCAGGTATCAACAGCTTCAATTTTGCCTGTTTCATCAGCCTGAAAGTGTTGTCTATTTGCAGTAGTCACTGGTAGTATTTATAGTATAAAGTAGGTGGATTTGTTCTGGTTTAGTTAAAGCAGTAATTAGAAATGTGGAGATTGACCTAAAAATCTTGTCTTTTATCAACTGGTAACATTCATAAATAATTTCATGTATCTTTTAAAAATGGTTTACTTGCTATTTATTAATGTCAGTAGGAGTAAACTCTTGAATGTCTGCTTGATAGTTAACACAGAGATGGTTTTACCAAGCTAATAAGCAGTTAATTTAAAAAAATACTCCCAAGTTTTCAGTTTGTGTACAATAGCACAGTAATTTTGCAGTCACACTATCATGACTATCCCACTGCAGCATTCTACTGTAAAATTAAATCCACTTAAAAATTCTGATTATGTGATGGCAAGGTCAAGTCTAATGACTAGTTTCATGATTTATAGGCAGTAGTGCTTTATTAGAAAATGTTTAAGTTTATAATTTTTATGAACTATTGAGTTACTACAAAAATGATTTTCTAAACTTAAACATGGAATAGCTTAAAACCAAAGAAGAAATCTTTCACTGTGAGGGAGGTGAGGCATTGGAACAGGCTTCCCAAGGGAGTTGTGGATGCCCCATCCCTTGGGTGTTAAAGGCCAGGTTGGATGGGGTTCTGAGCAGCCTGGTCTAGTGGTAGATGTTCCTGCCCACAGAGGGAGGGGGTTGGAACTAGATGATCTTTAAGGTCCTTTCCAACCCAAACAATTCCATGATTTTATTATTCAGTTTAAATTGATAAATGCCAGTAAATGCTGATTTTTTGTTACTTTATAATTCATAGATTCTTGCTGTCTGTAGAGACTATACATTGTAATTTCCGCCTGTCTAAAATAAATACAACTGTTTCTTAAAACATACAGTCCCCTCAAGCTCAACTATAGTGTGGGATGAAGTAGTTTGCTGGGGCACTTCATGTTTTTATGTTGGAATAAAATATATTCTGCTGTTTATTTTGTTTTCTCTCTTGGAGAAGTGGTATCTATATGTGTATTTATGTATCTATATGTGTATTTATGTTCATCTCCTGTGTGTAGAACTGAACACAGGCATGCCAGTACTATTGCTGATCTTACATAGCACTGGCCACATTATGCTGATTGCCTCTGGTTAACTATTTGCTTGGATAACATGGAGCACTCTGTTCTTGGTGCACTGTCAAATTTGGGCTGTCATCTCTTACACAACCTTTGTTTATGGAACAAAAAAATCAATATTCTTTTTTTTTCTTCAATGTTCACAGTTAGCCCCAATTCATCCGACATAGTTTCGGAATTCGTGGTAAAGGAGCAAGTACGTGAAATGAATAAAGAAATTGCTGAGAGAGCAGAGAAATATAAGAAATGCAAGCAAATGTTGGCAGTAAGTAAACAGCTGCTTCAGAAAGCTGAACAAAATGTAGCTATAGGTGCTAAGTCAAAATCACAAGGCCTGCCCAGCTGAGTTGCCTTCCTTGTTTGTGTGATACACTGTGATTCGGGTAAAAATCTTACAATTAGAAAACACAGTTTTATTAACACAGCTCTTGACTGCCTGTGGTGTTAGAGAGCCGAGACAAGGACTCCTCAGGAAAACCCAGGTGTAGTAAAACAAATGAGCAAAACAAGTATGCTTAAGGCTTTGAATGCTTTCTCTTCTTACCTGAAGTGTAATAAATAAATCAAATACAGCATGTTGCTGTAAGCCAGCTGAGGTTTGGAGTAAGTGTAGCAGGGTTGATCTGATATGCTGTCCAAGCGTGATAACTTCTCCATATCTGACTGTCATGGCTTTTACAGTGATTTGACATCTGAGTGGGTGTTGCCGACTAGCTTGGGTTCAGTCATACAAAAAGGGGTTTATCTGGTTGTCTGGACCAAAATTTGGCATGGGTAGTGTTGTAGTCACAATAGTAATGCTCTTCAAATATCAGTACCTGTCAGTCTTTACTTGATTTTTGCTCTACCAGTTTGGATATATGTATGATGGTGGAGTATTGTTTTGGTGATGCTGGTGAAAAGTTGACAACAGTTCAAGAAATGCTTTCTGGATGTTGTCTTGTCTCTTTTCACCTTGTTTCTTTTATTTATCACAATGATATGATTCTATTGTAATAAGTTTTCCAGGCTGTAGTGACTGTCCTCCTGTAATTCTACTCGTAACCCTGTCCATGGAGAGTCTGCCTTGGCTTTTGGCTGTTTCTTCCATAGTAATGTTTGAGGAAAGCTTTGGCCTTTGACCTTCTGGATGAAAGATACTTAGGTTGTAAAAGTTGCTTGGGGAAAGCTTTTGTGTTGAAGTGAGATACTTGAAAGAGTAATCTTGATTATTAGGGTGCAAAGAAACTTGAAACTGTGAAGCTGAAGAGAAATATCAGTTTATTGAAAACTCAAGGGAAAAGAAAGCATATTTAACGTCATTTATACTGTGTTCAGTGGTCCTAAACCTCTTCACAGTCTTAAGTCAGACTTGATTTCTGGGAGAAGCGATTTGTATGTAAATGGTCTCATTTGAAAAGCAAAAATTGACATTGTTGGAAGTGGGAGGGGAAATCTCTTAGAATTGTAACTATTTCATGACATGGTATAAACTACTTTAGGATGAGAAGATGAAATGCAGTGTTTATGCTGATGAACTGGCTAAACTGGAGCTGAAGTGGAAAGAACAAGTGAAAATCAATGAGGGTATAAAATTGCAGCTGGCAGCAATGGAGGATCAGTATAAAGTAAGTTGCAGATTTTGTTTGACAGTGAATGGTTGCCTGTTCTTAACGTGGTTGCTTATTTATGATAATTCAAGTAATGAAGAACTTTAATGGGGAAACCACACAAAATTTATTTTTGCTGTAAACAGAAATTCTGGTTTACCCTTATAGAAACAACACAGTCTTGTAATGCTTCTTTAAAAGAAGGAGGTACCTGCTACAGATGGCTGTCATTTCTTTAATACTGTGGATTTAGACAAGCCTCTAAATGACATTAATCTTGTATTATGGGAAAAAAAAAAGGGCAAGAGAGTTCCAATTTCCTGATGCATATTGTAATACCAACAGGAATATTGATTGGTGTGTTTGTTGACAATCTTCATATTGCATGTTGCATTGCCGTGTACCAATGTCTAATGCATTTTATCTGAATGAACTAGAGAGACAAAAAATGAGTGATAAGTTGGTTTTAAAATCATCATGAAATAGTTTAATATGGAGGATCTCAGCTGTAGTCTTGGTAGAGTGATGTAACACAATCACCACAAAGTCAAGCGTAATGGGCAGCTTTAGCTTACAAGGGGCCTTAATCTTTGATGTTATGGGATAGCAATGTTTATGTTGAATTAGCTTTTTAGGTCAATAGGGATGAGGGAAGAGCAACAAATGTCTGTAAGACCAGCTTTTATGCTGGTTCTCAGTCTCATGGTGATAGTGCAGTTGACAGGATAGTTGCCCATTTTTGTCCATTGTGATAAACAGTGATTAAACTGAACTGGGACTGTATTGGTGCTACTAGGAACCCCTTTTCATTAGGTATTGCAGCACTTTATAAAATGCTGAATTACTCTACAGTTTATTTCAGCACTGTGATGGCCATCCTTTTCTGACACTTTCCAAAGCTCTAACTTCAATTTTATAAAATGCATAACTCCTTCCAATTTATTTTCTTTTACTAATTAGCAATGACAAGTTGCTATGCATAATTTAATCTGAAATAAGTTTGTTTTAACTTCTCAACAACAGGTATAATAAAGAATTGGTTCCACAATTGAAAGCATTTTGACTGCTGTGAAAAGCTTGTTATCATTCAAGGGGTGCAGGTCGTGGAGAAGAAGGGAGCTTTTCTTCTCAGTCAGGAGTTTTTGCTCCATTGACCTAAACAAGGAGAGGGAATTTCAGAACTTAAAAAGATTGATATGTAATTATGCAGAGCATTGAGCTCAGATGTTAGAAAAACAAGGGGAAAGGCAGTCTCCAAAGTAATCTGTGTACAAATAAAATAGCCCTTTGTAGAGAAAGATTATTTAAATCACCATTTTGAAGCATGGAAGAATTGTGTAATGTGTTAGTAGCACCTGCCCTCCCAGAGCACCCAACAGAGACACAAGGTAGACATTGGTGAAACAAATTTAGTTTCTTTGAGGTACAAGGAGGTTTTGGTTCTCTCGGTTCTGTAGTGGGACATAAGAGCTGGAGGATGTGAATGAAATAAATCACTGGAATGCCAGCAGATTTCTTGAGAAATAAAGAGATGAGGCTTGCAAACCTTCAGCTGTTTCTGGGCCATGGTGTCCCTCCTGCCATCACTGTCACTGATACTACTCCTTGTTTTTAATATCATGTTTTTATTTTATCATTCCACAACTGTTTTCTGAAAACTGGCAGGAAAAGGCTGCTAATGTACTGCTGTTATCCCGCAGATAAACTTTGTGAGAATTGTTGGGTTTGGTTTGTAGTAGCACTAGACGTGGCATGTAACTGTAGGAGGTGAAACTATTTCCATCTAAAGATCAACTTGATAGGGAGCTTTGTTTTGTACTATATGCATTTACTAATATTGAAAAAGTTTCTATACACTAATAGGGGAATCTTAAACTTCTTTCTGTATAGATTCAGCTGGCAGAAAAAGAGAGACGAATAAAGGAACTGGCATCACAGTTGGAACTCTTCACCACTGAGAAGGTATTGTCAGACATTCTGAAATACTAATGCTAATGTTGGAGTACCTCTAGGGTATTATATGGCAATTAATCAAAGCTAGGTTTTACTGAGAAGTGAAATAATAAAATGTCCTTAATACATTCAGATAGTATTACATGATAATGTGCAGAAGTTAGGATTGTTCCTTAAAACTTTATTTTTATTTGACTACTGTAAAATTCCAGTATGAACAGGTACGTAGTAAAACTGGGAATTTTCATACTGATAAGCTGAAACTAAACTAAACTTTCAGATTAAGCTACTTAAGTGTTTTGTAAAATTCTACACTGTCAGGTAGTCGGTATTTAATATCTTTTTAAACCAAGAATGTAATTTTAATAGATCTCTCATATTTTTCTCGCTACAAAGATAGCAAATTAAAATTTGAGTTTTGATAAGTCTAGTTTAGCTGGAGGGAACAATTTTAAACACCACACATAAGAACAACAACTGTAATAATAATAATGTATGGAGCTTATGAAAGCTTGGAACTTTGTCTACCAGATTTATAGATATTTACATTACAGAGAAGAATCAAAGTGCCTTGCTAGACTGGAACCATGATTTAAAAGGTTAAGCATGTGACAGTAAACAGCTTTTCAATTTATACTCCATTACCAGTGTTTGTTTATAAATGTCACCAAACATAACTTGCTAAAAATGTTCATTTGTTGTCTCTTCAAACCTATAAAATGACTTTGTTTCTATTTTATTTACATACTTAGATTGCCTTTGATTTTTTTTTCTGTTTTTTAAAAAATCAGTCTCTACCCCTAGTTATCCAACTTCTGGCTAGGGCTATTTTGCAACACCTTTTTACAGTCACTTTGATCTACATTCTGTTTTAATCTGATGCTAAAATTAAAATTAAAGTATTAATGCCACTGCCTCTCATTTTAAACTGTTTCCATATTACAGAAGAAATGGGTTTAAAAAAGGAAAATCTTAAAATCATTGATAATTAATTGTTCCTGCTTTGTACTGAGTAAAGATGAATTATTTAGGTTTTGTACACTCACTAAAATGCTGGTGCAGTCCTTGCTTTTTAACCCTGACCATTGTAATCGTCTGTGCATTTCAGTTTATAAATCCAAAGTGATGTTAGCATAACTTTATATCATATCTAAAGGAGGATGTTGGGCAGAAATTGTGTTATTCTGTATTAGAAAGGTTTTTTCCCAAAACAAAATAAACTCTGCTGTGTTTATGGCCAGCACTCCAACAAAGAGCACTTTCTGTAAGATGGCTTATCATTTGTAGACACCACTTTTTTGCTGTTTGGAAATTACTCTGTGATGTTCCCGTTGGAGCTGAAATTTTTGTCTGAAACCTGATAGTACTCACATAAGAATAGATGTATAATTTCCATTTTCATAGAGTCATAGAACGGTCTGGGTTGGAAGGGACATTAAAGATCATCCCCTTTCAGCCCCCCTGCCATGGGCTGGGATGCCATCCACTGCATGAAGTCTTTCTGCATTTGAGTAGTGTTTTGTTTTCAGAGTAGTTATTGCTACTTGATCTTTGTGTGTTTCTGTTCAGGAGGTCAGTCTGAAGTTTACCACTTTGCAAGGAAAAAAATATTGAGTTGTTCCTTTTAGTAAAAGACTTTAATTCTCATGGAGTTGAACAAGTAATTGAAGCCTTGGTTTTAAGTTTCAATTTAAAGTCTTTTGTGGAGAAGGCACACTTCAATCTTTGAGTGTTTTATGAACATTCCATCAGCAAACATTAAATATGAACCCAGAAGAAAATGCTAACCAGAAAGACGAAAATTACTAGAAATCATGTCTCCCATAACAGTCCCAATTTTTTAATTCTTACTTTCATATTTACATCTCAGAATTTTTTGCTTGGTTCTGAATTTAAATGGCATATTGCTTTTGATGTTCTTGGCATACTGCTCTCTATCCCTTAACCCGTTTTGATGAATGGAAGGACGAGAAAGACTTTTATTTGCACAAATTACACTGACCACACTTAAGTCACTTTGATTAGCGTCTTTTAACGTGTATATTGACTTAGAGTTTAAATGGTTTAAAGTGACAAAAGTCCTATTACAGTTTGTAATTATTATTGTATTTATGGTTTATATGCAAGAATCTAGAATTTTAAGTATGTTAATTTTTGAAGAGTTCTGTTTGAGCGTTTCGGAAAGAATGAATTGTCTTTCTGACGCAAATATTGCTGCTGAGTATCAGAAGGGATTCAGTGCAATATACTTAGTTCTATAAATATCTGTCACTCACAAATGCATATGGAATTGCATCAAGTATGTACACATATGTGCTTCACCTACTAAAGTGCTGCATTCTTGAATTGTATGGTATGATATGAAAAAGAATTACTTTATTTTCAATTGTGACTTTTCAAAACTTTTCTCACTGCACGTTATCTCTGGTTGTTATTGCTAATCTAACCGTTCTTTACTGATTTAGCTAATTTTTCTTCATTGTAAAAAAGATGCAGATTCTTCTTGAAACACGTGGCAGTTCTGTTTATATAATTTGAATTAACTGATGACAAACTAAGAAGAAATATTTCTTTAAAATATCTGTGTATTTTCTTTTCTTCACTGACTGTTCTTGGTATGTATGGTATACTTGGCCTTAGATCAAGAAGAAAAGACAGTAGGAAGGTTAGCAGATTTTTTTGGTAAAAGTGTTTCATAACAAATACAAATTTTACTAGTAGCCCATAGGTTAATTACATTTTAAACTTTACATTATTTAGGAACTTGGTAGGACACCAGGAGATCAAGCTGGAAGGATGATGGAAGGACAGATTTCACAGCAGGCATTACATTTTCGCAACCCATATTCAGAGGAAAATGGAGCAGTCCCTGCAGTGCCAAGTAGACTACCAGTATTGCAATATGGAAACCCTTATGCAATTCATGAAAGAAGAGGTAAGTGAATTCCACCCATTCACCCCAAATACAATCTCCCCCTCACTGTTTCAAAAGCAATGCCTCATTTAATGCAGGTTAATACCAACAGTCTTCGGACTGTTTTACAGAGTGTTTACTGATTGATGAACATCAGTAAAGTGCCTCTATTGTATTGATGAGAATCAATAAGGTAAACAAAGTTTTAAACACTTTTGGAAAAAGGTGATTTCTCTCCTGTTGTTTCAGAGCATCTGAACAAAAAATGTTTAACTCTTGATTTTTACATGTAAGATTGAACAAAGATGCCCCAATTAATTTTTCTTCAGATGGAGCAGATGGCGCTTTTAATCCTGATGAGATCCAAAGACCACCTGTTAGAACTTCCTTCTGGGAGCTGGAAGATGATGTGGTGTGTAGCCAGCCCTCACGCAACCTCAGTCGGCCTGATGGTTTAGAAGATCCTGAGGATAGCAACGTAAGTTACCTTTTCTATTTTTTTTCTTTCCTTGACATGTTTACTAAAGAGTTGTCAAGAGTTTCACATGGGCTCACCAGATACTGAAAACCTGATTTATTGTTTAGTAAACCTAGAACTGATTTCTCTTTTGCCTGAAAAATGTTGTAGGTGAATTTTGCTTCCTTTGAAGGAGAAAACTCTGCATATCTATTTATCACAATATACTTGTTCCTCTTGAGTTCCTGACAGCTTGTTTTGTTATTGGGAAAGTAGTTTCTTAATCTTTCTAAGTACTAAAGTAGAGAAATCCAAGTAATCTCAACTCATGATTTTTTCTCTCCAATGTGGTAGAACGAGAGCTCAAAATGTAGCTGCATCTTCCTCATTTTACAACATGAATGTAGGAATTAAATTGTAACAGAACAAATAAAAATGTAAGGGATTCAGATACCAGTATTATCAGTTAAATGCTGAATGTAAATTGGTATCCTATTAGATACTTTATTCTAATGTATTAATCTCTTGTCTTCTGCAAGTCTGCATTTATTAGGTTCCATTTTGAATGCTTTTTGCTGTTGGACATGTATTTGGGAGATCTAATTGACTGTTACCTAAAGCTGATTAAACTGAAAGTGATATATTTTCACTGATTTTTTTTTTTTTTAGAGCTGTTCATGTTACAAGTAGAAACTGGTTAGCTTTTCTTTTTAGTACAGTTAACTGGTATACACTGCAGAAAAAATTGACTTCTGTAACAAACTGGTCTGTATGTCTTCATTTGAACAGGAACAGACCTATTACTCTTTCTTATTCCAAGTACTCTTGCACCTTCAGAAATATTAAACAAGAAATACCTTTCTGCAAAGTATTGTGGTCTTTGCAAGTACAGGGGTATCATGACCTGTTTCTCATTTAGTCTAGTTTGCCGCATTTAATTGCTATTAACCTTTGCAGAAATTGATCAGTGTTCAGACAGGCATGATTTTAGCCCCGGTGCTCAGCACCTATAATGGAGAAAAATGTATTTCTGCCGCCTGCCTTTTGCTCCCAGTGTCCATTACTGTGAATAATTAGAGAAACTGTCAGAACTTTCGCAGCCTGTTCAAGATCTAGAATGTGAGCTTAATGCTGTTCCCCACCTTTACTTCACATTTTGCATATTTAATCTGATCGTTCTTGACGTAGCTATTACATCTGACAAGCTCTTCTCTTCTTTAGTCATCTGCTGCAGTTTAATTAGCAGGGTGTTCTCTCTGATCTATGTGCTTTGCCCTCTTGCAAACCCAAGAGAAACAGTGCTAGAGTCTTGTGCTCATTTGCAGACACAGCTTGGGTTTTTGTAATGAGGTGGAAGAATATAACAGGCTTAAATAAAGTTCAGCTTGAGAAAAAGTGCCTTTAAATCAAACAATTCGTATCTTTATTTTTTTATTTGCAATTGAGAATCCGTTGCTTTTTCGGCACCCAAACAGACTGTATGTGTAGTGTACAGATTCACCTGGAAATCATAAATTGCAGGAATCTTTCTAGGAAGACTTAGTAATATGCCAGTGATAAAACAGGTCTAAGGCAGGATGTAAAGAAATAACCAGGGAAAACTTCCACATATGTAGGTGATTCATTATAAAGAAGAGTCTGTTGTTGGTGCAGAAGAAACAGCAAATATAAAATAATAAATATTACGAGATTACCACTTCTTGGCTGGTTTTTAAAATAAGCTATTAAAGATGTAGTTCTCATCTTTTTTCAGCCAGCCTTTTGCTGGAGGAGGATTCCCTCCCAGAAGAAAAGGCTTGCTACTTTGTTTAAAATTACCATTATATGGACTTCTGCCATCCTGGTCTCCACATTCCTATTATTACACTTTATATTAGTTTAAGAAATGAAAGGTGTTAATAGTCACTTCCACCTCTTCATGGCTCAAAAGATTTGTCATCTTAGATAAACAGACGTGTTCATTACCGTAGGTAGACCACCACCAAAACAGCCACGAAGTGGTAGAAGTGACTACGACACCCTTCATTTCTTAAACTAATATAACACAAGGTATTCAAATGCATCAGAATTTTTGTGGTGTTGTGTTCCAGTTCTGTTTCTTCCAAAACTTTGTTCCTTAGGAAGGGACACTTCCATATGTTTGGTTGACAGAAAAAACCATAAGTTCTGGATGGAGACTCTCTGGAATCCTCATATCTTTAGCTTTTGGAGCTCCTAGGCCAATTAAACCATGATTTCTGAGAGGGATAAGCTGGTCTGTGTTCATCACGCCAGATGAGCACGCACACAGTGGTGATTTTGTGTGCAATAGCTGACTTGCCACAGGTTCCTGCCATCATCTGCTCAACACTAACTTTCCATTTGCTCATGCTCCCGTAATTGACCAAAATGTAATCATTTGGAGCAAAGAATTTCAAGCAGTACAGGAGAGATCCATAAACAAAACAGATATATATATATTTAATACTGAAGTGTGAGTTTTAGAAATGTAGTCCTGATTACAGTTGGCAGCAAGCCCAGAATAACTATCCTGAGACTATTAAACAGTGTTAGTCACAGTGAATTTGTGGGGGATGGAGTGTGTAACCCTTGGCAACTGAGAACCAGGTCAGGACATTTTTTGAGATGACTCCAAAATTGCCTTTCTCCTAGCAAAAAACCTCACTATGCGTTTTTAGCCCGATCTGACCCTGGCACCCAATTGCTATCTTTTGTATGAGGGGGGAGGTAAAAGGAGCAGTTGGTGTCCAGGTGCCTCTTGGGAAACCAGGCTGCTTGTAGAGAGGTCAAGGGGTCTAAAGGAGTGAGTTTGATTTCACTCCCACAGCAGAGCTGAGTCACAGAAAGCAAACGCGTGTGTTCTCCTTCCCGGTGTACCTGCACTGCGCGTCAGTGGCGTGTCTGTTCCTTTGTGGTTTAAGGCCAAAGATGGGCATCGGTTCCTTACTGCTGCTTGTTAAAAATTATGTGTAGAACTGGGGGGTGTTCAAGTCTCTGGTTTTGCACTGTGCCACACAGCTTTTTAGTTTCTGTTGGGCAATGCCGAAACTGCTTACAATTGTGATTATGAAAGCAGTACTTGATACAAAATCAGTTGGTTTTGGTAAAACTGGGCAAGTTGCACTCATTTCTGCCAGGTGATGTCTAGTTTTCCCTTCTTCCTCTTTTAGTGGCAAACCCCCTCTTTTTTTACCATGCTTTAGTGTGTAATACTGTATTTCTCTTTATGATTCATTTCATCTGTGGAGCTTGTGGCAATTTTTTAGAGTCAGAGGTACAGTCCAGTGATAATTGTGAAGTCGTGATGTTAAAGGCATCCCTTATAATTTGTTAGTTGTCCAGACTTCTGAGTTCAGAAGGCCTGGCACTTGTGCTGTATAACCACGCTTCCAGCTTATGGGTATATGGTATCAGTTTCTTTTTCTGAAGAGCTTAGGCAACCTATTGACAGTGTTCCATCACTGCTGGGCACTGTAGAGGTCTCGGACTAGGAATGTGCAGCTGTATCCCTGGTCATCAGTCTGGACTGCAAGAAAGATGGTCCTGAGTCTACACGAAGGGCAGATTAAACTATTTCTTTCTCAAAATATGGAGTATGGGCCTCCATCCAGATAACTTGGATGACTGAACCATGAGGTCTCAAGAGTAAGCTGATGCCTGTGCTTAAAATACAGCATAGGCAGAGCCATTGAGGCCTGGATCCCAACAATTCTTGTCAAACACTTTCTGTAAAGCAGCTTCACCTAACCTCATTTTGGCTTTTGAGCCTTCAGGGCATGGTTTGTTTTACCAGGGGAGAGTGACCGGTGTGGAAACACCAGGTTGAAAAGCATATGTAACATCTTTTATAAGAATAAACAATGTGTGATTGGTTATACAAGCTGGGGAAACTGGGCACTAAGTGACTGTGAACCAAGATGAGTAGGATCCATCCTTCCTCCATGCAGCTCTTTGTTTTATAGGGAACACTTAGGAGTTTTGTCCATCTGAAATGGCAGAAATAGACAACTGTTGGAGTCCAATACAATGGGACTTACTGTTTTCCAGAGGTTCCAAGTTACCCCAGGGCAGGGTATGAGAATTTTTAGTTTTTGGTGACTGTATACTGTTTACTTAACTTGTAATGAGAATAGCTGGGAAATACTCTCACACTGAGATACGGTTCTCCTTGTTCTTGTTTGACTATTCCTTTGTCACACAGTAATCTCTGTAACTTGCACTGTGAGGTCGGCTAAATGCAGAGACAGTTGCATTCTTCTTGTTTGGCTTAGGCACCGCAAAAGGTTAGGAGCTGATCTTTATAACCTGGCCAAGAGAAAAAGTCCACTGAAGAGACACACTTCCCAGATCTTAACAGGGCAATATCAGTACATATGTAGTACTGTCATTCTTGTACAGTGCCCAGGTCAGAAGCTGCTATAAGGAACACACAGTATGATTTTTACAGTTAATTGAACTGGGTCACGAGGAAGCTGTAGCCTTAGGATATTCCAAATTTAAATGTTACTTTGATGTGTCCTTGGCTCTTGTTGAAGCAAGTGCCTGTGGGGCAGTGGTGTAGGAGAGTGCAGGTGTGCCCCTGCAGAGGAAAGTATCATACTCTTTTTCAAATCAGTTTCTCAAGAGGAACAAGGAGGACTGTTATATTTGTAAGTGGTAGGGTGTCACACTTGCCAGAAGCTGAAAGAAGGAACAAAAATGTAAACAATTTTATCTTAGCAAGTGACTAGCAGTAAGGCAAATGTCTTTTAAAAAAGAGGGGGAGGAGGTTGTACTGAACAAATAAGTAGGTTAACTAGGAATTAAATGTTAATTTAGCTGCGTTTGTAGTGGAACTGTGTTTTTGATGGAAGATGGACATTAATTATCTCAGTTAAGTCCTGGTCTGCTTCAGTCTGGTATTCAGCAAATTTGTCATGTTTTTGGCACTATATAAGCTGTAGCATGGTAGCACAACACTGTTTAAATAGTTTTTATTCTTTAATACATCCATCCATCTATCCTATCTCACGACAAAAGGAACAAGTAATATTTTAAACTCATAGGCCCTTCTCACTGCAGGTGCAAAGCAAGCTAGACTGGAAGGTATGGCTGTTGCTAGCATCTGTCAGAGCAGGCCCCACTGCCTGCTTAATGGAAATGTTAAATGGCTGAAACTAAACAGATGTTGTCAGGAGGAGAAAAATATTGAGGGAATTTTCCCATCCTGCCCTGTTTACATTAGCTCTTCATAAGGGCAAAGTACTTTAGCCTAAAAATGAAATACGTTTGCATATGCATGTTCTATCTGTATAAAACATACAGCACATGTGCTGTTATAGGTGGTTCTTTGTGCATTTGTTTTTGTAGATCAGCTAAATAATTCCTACCTCTTGCATTTAAGACATCTTTAAGATGAAAGGGAAAATGGTCTAGGAGTTGGGAGCTCCCAAAATCTTGGTTGAATGTACCTGTATTTCCACCTTGAAATGACTTGGTGTTGTGCTGCATTATCAAATCACAGAATAGAGCCAAGATGCATGAAAGTAAAACTTGTTGCAGATTACACAGTGAGGGTAAATTTAATCTGTGTTTGTGTTTGGTAACAAAAATGTACATGGAAAAAAAAAAAAAGCTGTTTGTAGGGGTTGTTCTTTAAAATATGTTTTCAATAGGATGACGACAACACTGTACCTTCTGCTCCTGATCCTCCAAGTCTTCTCTTGCGTGAGCGTGGCACAGGTTTCTGCTTTGATTCCAGGTAGATGTTATCTTTTATTGGTCTTTAAGGGCATGGAGAGGTTTCTACAGAACTGGATTCTTTTTTTTTTTAAGGGTAGGGGGTGGAGGTGAAAAATTACTGAGTGTTTTCAATGAATGTTTGGTTTACAATTAACTGGCAGAGAATGTGCTGTGAGACTGGGCAGGCTGCTCGTGCTATACCTTACTTTGATGGAATTTGGACAATTTTTTTAGTAAATGAATGAGTAACTTTTGTTTTTTTCCCTCTCTTGCCAACCTAATTGTGAACCTAAGTTTAGAGCTTTTATAAAGTGTTATGTTTGCTAAGAGCAAGTATTTATGAGCAGAGAGAGTGGTTTCCCATGAAACTGTTTGGCCATTAAGGCATTCAATAGATTTGTATTCGGTGGTAGCTGGAATTATGTCAAAATCATGTTGCTTTTAGAATGCCAGGTTATTTTGGAATTCCTGTGTAAAACCACTCTTAACTATATTGAGTGCCTTCAGCAAAATCCTTTACATTTACTCGTTGATACTTAGATACAAAGTCCGCTCACATTTAAGTTTGTAGTAAAGCTCTTAAAGCAGGATCCTCCTTTTAGTTTTCAGTGACAGGTTAAATAACTGTTTCCTTTTTTTGTTCTCTTCTCTGCCGCCTCGTGAAGTTTTGATGTGCACAAGAAATGCCCTCTCTGCGACGTGATGTTTCCACCGAACTACGATCAGAGCAAGTTTGAGGAGCACGTCGAGAGCCACTGGAAGGTTTGCCCCATGTGCAGCGAGCAGTTCCCGCCCGACTATGACCAGCAAGGGTTTGAGAGGCATGTTCAGACACACTTTGATCAGAATGTATTAAATTTCGATTAAATACTTTTGTTTTGCAGTGTAGCTTAAAAAACCCACCACTTTGAGTAGTCCACCTAGGGAACAAAACCAGTGCAGCTTTCTGTAAGTGCAAACTTCTGATTAAAAGCTCATGTGCTCTAATGGGAGTGGCAGGTTGTGGTTGTAAGCTGCTGTGGGGTTCTCTTCTCTTCTCTCTCTGCCTACCGTTATACTAAAGAAACCCACAAACCTCCACCTTATTGTGTATGTAGCTATTTATTCCCCTACTTAGTGGAATTTCTATGGACGCAGGAATGACTTAGCCTCAGAAAAAATGGCATTTAAAAAAGATCACCAAAACACCTGTGGTTTCTCTTAACCTTGATAACTGAGGTACAATTAAAAATGTAGTAAACAGGTGTTTCTCCTAGCAAATCTGTGTAGTTTTTCTGAGTAACACTTAAATCAGAAAGTTACATTACTTAACCCTATGAAAATAATAGTTTTCTAGTCCACTTCTGAGATGTAGATGCATGTACTGTGAGATTCCAGGCTTGCAGCAAAAGGAATGGCAAATACTTCAGTTTTACGTATAGAATGTTTGCCTTAAGGGATAACACTAAATGAGGTATGTTGTACTTTAAGGCAGTGTTTTTGAGTTGAAAGAAACTGCTGTGCTTAAATGCCTAAAAGTAATTGTTTAAAAAAATAATTGCCATTATGTTGCAGTTTCATTCAGTAGAAAATACTGTTCTGTTTTCACAACAGTGAATTGTGTTCCTTTTGGCTTAGGGCTTTTAAAAACCTTCTGCATTTTAACTTTATGTATTTCTTTCCAATAAGTAAAAACATGTGTGTATATCTAAACATTTTATATTTACTTTAATTGTATTAAGTAAATTTGCTTTCCACTTGTTGTACAGTAGTCTTGTTACATTAAAAGCAGAATTATTCATGGAGTCGGTGGTCCTTTTTTCCTTTTTAAAACAGTGTAGACATTACACAGAGTAAATGACCATTCAGCCTTGTGTGACAGAGAGTGGGTTGTTCCTCACATCTCTCTATATTTTGTTTGAGAGGGAGACTCGGGGATTAAGGCTGGGAGTAGCTTCTGTTGTCTGCAGTTCCCTCGTGAACATGTGCAATATTGTGTTCAATGCAGGAGCTATTAAAGACTGCAGGACATGGCAGCAGCTACTTAGCAGTGCTCATGTGCCGTTTGCAGGCTAAAGATCTTTGTAACTGTGAAGTTCCTGCCAAGAGATGGCCCAAGGTAAAGCAGGAAGTACTGAAAGCATTTAGTCAATTTTTTTCCTTACTGTAACTCAACAGCACATGAAGACAGAACAAGCTCTAAGAGTTTGATGATACCAAAGTAAAATAAACAAATAAAAGACTATACACAGTCCAAGAACTTAACTCATTAGGTTAGGAACGAGGAAAGAAGAGTCTTTTTAGGTCAGAGGCAGTTTATTTTAAATGTGATTTGATTTACATTTATAAGCAGCTTTCCTGACAGGAATTCTTTAAGTTGCCTTCAGTTCTAAAACAAACCTCTGTCACTTTCAAACTTAAAGTACTTTGTCCCCAACAAAACATATGAAAATATAATTTAAAGCACACTTTTCACAGACACAGTACAATACATTCACTATACACAGTATAACAAAATAGTCCCATCTTTACCTGTTTAATAATACTGTCACAATGAATAGGTAAATAGAAACTGGAATTTAATTCTTATAGTTGAAAGGAATTTACATGCAACAATGACGTTTTACAACTGTTTAGCTGTTGAACAAACTCGCCCAGCCTGTAGTTCTTGCACTAGGAGCAGAGCCAAAATGTAGTCATTGGACAGATCTGTTGCCAAAGCTGCAGAAGGTGGGAAGTGGCCGCCTGGGGCCTTGTGTGTACTAGTAACTCTCATGTCTGGATCATCCTTTAAACCCGGCTGACAGCACTGCTGTCACCGTCACCTCTCTGAAAGCTGAGAGTGATGGTTCACTTCACTTGGGCTGTTCTAAAAGCTTATTAATTAGGATGACTCCTAAGTGTTTAATGAGACCTTTACTCTGCTGGAGAATAGGTAACTGTAAGGATGACAAAGTTTTCCTTTTAAAGCTTTGGAAAAAACAACAGGGAAAGCTCATTCCTGCTTTAGGTGAGCTTTCTTTTGCACTTAAAAGAAGAGGAAGTAAGCCAAGGCGATGACTGTGTTAACACTGAGAGTTCCTCCCTAACCCTTGCCAGGCAAAGAAGTGTTCCAGGCCAGGGCAGGTGAAGGGTGCCCACCTCTGCTCCCGGCCAGCTGAACTCCAGGAATAGCACTTGTGAGAGAAGAATGCTCAAGGCAGGATGGCAAGCAACAAATGTTCAGGTATGGTCCAGACACGAAGCGCTCTCACGTTGGCTTTTAAGTCAGTCTCTGACCACCTGCTGCAAGAAGCACTTAATCTTCAGTAAGGCTCATATGTCATATTTCAGCAAAATGAATCGTAAAGCTAAACAGACACATCCAAATGGAATGCAGTGACCTACAATGAGAAGCAAAAAATGCACAAAGAAAATCTCAAAACACAACGAACGTGAGGGAGAGGCATTAGAACTCCCTTAGCACAACTAATGGACCTCCTTAAACCATGCGCGGAATTTTTCGGTTTTATTTGCAACCACAGGCACATGCTCGTACGGTGGTTGCAAGAATTGGCAACACATAAAACATTAAATCTGTTGGCAATAGAGAACTACAAAGTGCTTCAAAACTTCATCTGAGATGAAGATAATTGTTTCTCACACACACATAAATTTGCACTTAAGTATTTCCAAGTGTCTTTCTAACAGATAGTTCAGGGGTAAATATTTAGTTGGACTGGGATATTGGTCCTCCAAAGTCTGATGGGCATGAACATAATATGATGTCTTGTACAGAGAAAAAAAGTAATTGCTAACACTAAAGTGATTGTTTACTAGTTCGAATGGCAAGATTTTCAGCATTTCAAGAGGGAGGAAAAAAAAGATTTGCAAGATAATATAAAATACAGCAAGCACACCTTTTTATGTATGTTATTTAAGTATGAAAATATTTTTAGCATATTATGTTAAACATTCTTTCTTATTTATATTTCCATTACCTAAAAGACTTGCTACTCCACTGATAACTCCGTTATGTAAGGCATGTTAACTATAGTCTGACGAGGGCGGTACTGTTTTGGTTTTGCACA
Source organism: Sclerurus mexicanus (assembly GCA_013396755.1). NCBI lineage: Eukaryota > Metazoa > Chordata > Aves > Passeriformes > Furnariidae > Sclerurus > Sclerurus mexicanus. Next base: position 607,984 of record VWZF01004461.1, on the reverse strand, counting down.
CACATTGACAGATGCATCAAAAGTCTTCATCACGTTACAATCTTGAAAGGATGTCAGTGCCAAGCTCTCCTCCTCGCGCTCCTGTTCAACACGGCAGTACAACTAAATAAGCAACGTCCCCCCAGGTATTTTTGTTTTGGAGAAAAATGTTCTGAAGAACCTATAGCTTTTATAGCACCTTATCTCAAAGTAATGAAAATGGGTATGATGATAACATGTGCAAATGTACAAAATCATTAACTCTACAAAGATACATCATTCCAAAATTACAGAAAATTTTAAAGCATGCATTTTAACTTTTTTAAAGGGTTGCTGAATGCTTCCCCTGAAAAAGGTGGCTGTTCTCAAAATCAGCAACTGCTGGTGAGGATTTCTTGGCACATTTGTGACCAGCATGTTATTGCTGCATCTTCCTGATAATCTCAGCAGACACGGGGGGATGGAAATTGATTGTGTGGTGCCTTAGGCCCTGAGCTGTCTTGTAACTCTTCCCACAGCGACACTTGAACGGTTTGCGCACGCGGATTTGCGTCCTGTGGCCGTTCTTGGCGTGGTACTTTATACCGTTCACATTCTGCGGGTGAGAAAGCACAACGTTAGTGGGCAAGAGCTGTGGGCTCAGCTCCCAATTAAAACCCAAAACCCGCTGGGTGTTGCGCACACGCCGTGCCCTCCGGGTGCCAGGTGGGACACGGAGGAGAAGTATCTGTGTGGTTCTAATGTACAAGACTTACCCACCTCGATTATCCTTCAGTTAGCTCGGCTGGTTGAAGCATGGTGCCATGACACCAAGGTTGTGGGTTTGAGCCTTGTATGGGCCACTCATTAAGAGTTGGGCTTGGTGATCCTTGTGGGTCCCTTCCAACTCAGAGTATTCTGTGAAATCCTGATTTTTATCTCCCAACCTGCAGCACTTTCCAAAGAATACCATTTAATGGGTTCACACATGGATGTTCTTTGCTTCCTGACATCTTTTTCATATAGCACTGACAAATCTTATTCAGAGGTTTGCTTACAAGCAAACAAAAGAATTGGCATGAAGACTGAAGTCACACTTCTTCAAAAAGCTGAGGTTCCCCCCCCCGTGGTGGGTCTGTTCCATTTTGTGTCATTGTTTCTAGATATGTCTTTAGGCACCAGCAAATGCTGATAGTTTACACATTGTCTCCAAAGAATTAACTGCAGGGAATGCTTAACTCTGAGAGTTACACAGGACACTTAGAAAATAATCCAGAAAAGCCATCTTCAAAATAGCTATTGTTTGGGAATATTCCACAGCTAAAACCAGAGAACTGATCCCCACTAGAGCAGAACACAGCACCACAACACACACCCCATTACACTGGAAAGGGCAAGGAAACGGGCCACACTTTTACCAGATCAACCAAAACCCTCACTAAACAGAGAGCAAAATAATTCCCGTCTTCCCGTATTTCTGGCAAAGATGGAAGAAGCTACTGTGATCTCAGCAGCTGTGATGATACTGCTTTATGTGGTACACTGAGTCTCCCATCCGCTCCCACCAGAGAGCTTGGATTTCTGTATGAATAAGGAAGGGCAAACTGTCTCTAGTTTGAACTTCTCTTAGGATGAAACCAGCGAAGACACCAAGACAAAAAGAGACAGGCTGTGTCTTCTCTAAAGTTTTCAGATACATATCTCATTAAAAAAAAAAAAAAAAACAAGGAAAAAAATGAAAATCAATTAACAGCCTAGCTCTTCACTAACGTACTGAAGTTTTAGGGATTTTGTCTTTGCTGAAACTCTGCCTGGTGTTACCCACAACAGAAAGTCCCCTCTGCTCTTTAAGCAACAAGTTCAGCTTTATCAACACACACAGCAAGTGGAAGCCCCAGCCTGGAACTCACAGAAAAACCACTCTCAAATATCCACCCTGGAAAAAGCCCCTGAAATTGTCCTTTACACCCTTAAAACTCCTGCCCAGCTGTCTCCTGAGAAGCAGGAGCCAAGAACCTTCCATCTGCAGCACAAACCAGACACAGGAATACGAGCCAGGAGCGCAGGTCCCGCTGGGTGCTCAGAGGAGCAGAATGCTGCGCCACCCTGACTGCAGGGGCACCTCAAAGCCACCCATCAGCCTCCAGAGCAGCGAAGGGAATTCCCTGCAAGTAATCTGAGATCCTGAGGCAGCTTTTAGAGGGTTTTGCACACAGTTGCAACCTCCAGCACCCGCTCAGCACCAGGACTGCTGGGGTGAGGGGACAAGGAATGTCACTGGCTGGCACGAGCTCTGCCAAAAGGCATCTCTCAACATCTGAGCAGCCTTAAGGACCCTGCACCTTCAAAACAGCAGAAAAATCTGCAGGTGACCCGCTAAACTTTTGCTACTGCAGTGAAATTTTAAAAACTAAACTGCCCTTAAGCCCTCTTACCCTATAACAACGCTATTTTCCTAACAAAAACCTGTTGAGACATTTAATTTTCCTATGAAACCGCTTTTCTTTTGAGCTAGTACCAATTGCTCCAGATGCCGTAAATCTGCAATCACAAATACCTTTGCTATTCCATGCCAGTGGTGCTCTTCTGGTACAGATTTTTTAAGGACCCACTCAGCCCTGGTACACTACATGCTTTGATCAAGGGGCAAAAGTACTTTCAGGCAGAAAAACCCAAGGAAATGCTAAACCAGAAGCCCGCGTGGGATGAATTGGGCCATGGAAGGTTTGAAAAACAGTAAACCACGAGGAGCTTGTGCAACGTGAAATTTGACCTGGGCTCCTGTCTAAAAGCAAACTTTCTGCACTGCTGCAATGCAAACACTTTGTTGTGTGTCTGGGCTGAGTTTGCTGAGCTACAGCAAAGCCCACGGCCAAACTCGTCCATCACTTTTATTGCTCTGGCTGCTCAGGTTGTTCACTGTTTACTCTCTCGAGCGATCGAGGAAGAAGATGGCAGTAGAGAAGGGCACTCTGAAATCTTAAACAGGACAAAACAATTATTAACTTGGGACGAGATCAGGAGGTGATAGGGAAGTTCAGACTGCCACTACCTGGGTTGCACAGACACGAGGGCTCTTGCTGGGCAGTGCCCAGCACGACTTAAGAAGCCACTGCACTGCAGAGAGCCTGCCACTCCCTTCAAGCAGGAAAAGAGATGTCAAAAAGATGGTTTGGGAGATTTCTTGTTTCACCCCTGGACATTCATATATGTTTTTGTACTCCTGGCTCTTCCCCCTGAAGTTTTCTTTGTGGGTCCAGTTCCTCTGTTCAACTTGCAAGCTCTGGCTTGCTCCTTTCTTTCAAGTAAATTCCCTTTTTTCCCCCTCTCTCACTTAAATTTCTCCTCCCCTAAGCTCTGTTGAATCCCACCATTCTTAAATCAGCCTTCCTGGGGATTTTCCCCACCTGACAGGCCTAGAACTCTCATCCTGTTACCTCCAGACAGACGAGCCCAATGCCTTGGCAGTCTTGGAAGGTACCACTTCTCCTCTTCCCCAAGGCCAAAAAGAAGCCATGCAGATAAGCTACATTTTGTGTGCATGGAAATCTATTATTCTTTAATTTCTGTATTTGCACAGACTAGAAAAATTAGGAGAAATACTCCTAGGTTTTCTCTATACTAGTATACATGCATTATTTGTGGGGTTTGCTGCCCCTATATTTTATGTATCAAACTTCATTTGCTCTTTGGATGTTGCCTAAATAAGTTTATCTACATCATATGCATTTTGAATGTCCTTCTCTCGAGCTAAAAGCCACTTGGGTGGTATTGAATAAAAGGAAAACTAATTGCCACCTTCATAAATCCCCATTTTAGCTCCTACGGGTTGTATTTTGCAAAGCACATCAACTACTCCATACCCACACACTTCTGGACAGATGTAAATCCAAGATCTGGTGAGGGTAAACTCCACAGAAACACAGATAATGCCTTTGGGTTTCTTTACATCATGCAGATGATTTTCTAAAAATAAAATCTCAGGCAGCAAAGGCAAATCACACGAAGAAAAAAAATACCCCTAAATGGAAAACTATAAAATAATTATTTCTTTAAGTCAGTAAGCATAATTAAAGAAGAAAGCAAGCTTCAGAAAACAGTTCAGAGGCTTGTGTTTTAAGCATCTAGAAGTCGGTGTCCTCCAGGTCATTTAGCTATTTCTGACAATCCCACAAACAAATTTACATATCATTAAAAAAGAAAAGTGTGAGGGGTTTTTTTTTCCCCTCCAGAATTTGTGTCTCCTCAAGAAAATCTGTGCCACAGTCTATAAACTACCAATACCTATTATAAGCAAACAATTTTTTAAAGTAAAAACGAAGTTCCTACAGAACAACTAAATGTTTGTGACTCTGTTTGCACTGCCTATGGGAAAGTGCCAGGAGATAACTGCTGGGCAGGAGGCCAGCAGGGTCTTCTGATACACATCTGGGCTTGTGTATAAACATGTTCTTATTACAGTTTCCATTGTCCACCTCAGCCCATTCCTTGGGAGTATTTGTTGTTCTCATTCTTGTCTTATTTACCTTTCCATAATGACTTTTCAGTGCAGAGGCCATCTTTTATCCTTGTACATTGTGTGCAAAGAGGTGCCCCAGCCCTACTGGGTCCTGTAAGCAGTACTGTAATACAAATAACATCTCTAAAAATACCACTTCTGCTCCTCAAACATACGTCACCTAAGGGCAGACAAAAGAGAACTGTGTATTTCCTTTCCTCCCTGCTCCCTGAAGGAATGCATCCTTTCTCAGCTGTAAAGTGAGCCTGGCAATTACTGTATGTACATGTCTGTGTTCCTGTTTGGAGCACTATAATTGTTTTACAGTCCTGACTGCGATTATCCAGTACCCACCAGAAAATCCCAGCGCTTTGATCACAGGACTCCCTACCCAGACTCTGCAAATAATTCATCAGAGGAGGGGGTTAAGCAGAAGGAAGATAAAGAGGAAACAAGAAACACAGCTGACACAGGGCTAAAAGGAAGGAAACAGAGATAAAAACGCAAAAACAAAAAAAATAAGCTGAAGAGAAAAAAAGGGAGGAAACAGTGCCCACAGAAAAGAGAAATGAGGTGAGGCAGAGTTTAAGGAAATGTGCTCTCCTATCAGGGCTAAACAGAGGTGAGTCTCTCAGGGAAATACAGTACTCTTTATTTGCTGCTGCTCTCAGCCTCTGTAGGGGTCATTAATTTGTTGCCGTCCGACTGCTCGGACATTAATGGTGTACAACACATCCCTTACAGACAGTCCTCATGCATTCGGGATGAAGGGAGTGAGATAGCAGAAGCAGGCACAAACAGCTTGGACAATAAAAAGACAGGGGGCTGGCAGTCAACCAGAGAACAGACAGGATACAGCAAATTACAGGGTTCTCCTTCTAGCCTTTGCCATTAAGTGAATGTTTTCTGCAATGTATAGATGCCCTCTGGGCGCAGCAGCTTCTAACAATCACCACGGCTTGTTTGCTTCCTGAGCTAGGGATTTAACTTTTATACCATACGCTCTGTCTGGCGCACGCAAGGAAAGGACTGACCTTGAATAATGTGGGTGTATCTGCAAAGCAAGACCTGCAAATAATCTCAAAACATCCCTCCCTCTGCCCTGGCCCTGGAGATGGTAGCCAGTTTTTCCTATAACTGGAGAATGGCCACGACACAGTGCAAATGGACTTGTATGTGACTAAGAAATGAGCACGCTACTTTCTTGCCCGTGTTTTAAGAAAAAGCATTGTTACTATTATTAAGTGATTTGTGCAGGAATCCGAGTTTTGTGATTTGCTGCTGTGGGAGCTGCCACAGCCCAGAGCAGCTGCAGCATCACTGGAACAGGTTTTCATCCTCTCTGTGGTTTCATGCAGTTTATTCCTTCTCGTCACAACTGTTTTATCTCAAATGCTATTGGTCCCTCTATGTTTCTATTTCTTATTTCTGTTCTCTTTTAAGTCCTGTCAGTTTTTTAAAGAAGTCATAAAATAGGACTACTATAAACCAACCTAACCACTGCAGCTTTTTCTAGGGTAAAAGTCAGTGGTTGAATTTTCCAGTAGTTCATGCAAAAACTTCAGAAAATTCCTCAGAGGAAGTGTGCCAACATGGCATTTCTGTTACCAAATGTCATCGACCAGGGAATACCACACTGAAGTCCAAGCTGTTCAGTACAATTTCACTGCCCCTGCACTGATTCACATGAAGAAACACTCCTGTCCCTCACACCATCACAGCATGTTCCACATCAGCCAGCTCAAGGTTCAAATTTAGAAACGTTTCACTTTCATAAAAAGACAGAAATTTCTCATGCTGGAGAGTAACCAAAGAAGGGGGGAGGGACTGTTTCCCAGCGTGTCACGCAGAGGGAAGCAAACCCTGCCTGTGGGATCACTGACGGCTGCACAGAGGGGTCACTCGGACCCAGGACAGAATGATGCCCGAATTTCTCCCAGACTCTGCCTTCCCAAGATGAATTCTGACTTGCAAGGTATTAACCACCACATCCCGCACATCAACTTCAACACAAAATGCACCCTGGGCACATTCCCACTGAAGGGGAGGCAATATCTCTAGCAGTTAAGCAGAAGGAATTCATTCTGGCACAGATGGGCAAAAGCTTTTTATTTCCTGTCTCTGAAAGGGACCCAAGAGATTATTTTGCTCGTTTACCTCGCGCATTCTGCAGCAAATTTGTCTGAACAACAGAGAGGTCGTTAAAAAGCGTAAAGCAAAAGAGTCACTATATGTAATCTATCTTGACAGACAGGGATGCAAAAGGCAGCCCTTGTAAAACTGACAACTGGGCCATGCTTGTGAGAAAACCAGTGAATAAAATATTCTGCTAAAATACCACAAAAATAGCTGTGAAAAGTCTATTAAATGAGAAAGGTGCAAACTGATTTTAAAGGCTTCCCCCTGATTACACTAGCAGGAAAGAAGGCAGGTCTGCACTCCTACTTACCTTATATCTTTTTTTACATCCAGGAACAGGACAGGCAAAAGGTTTCTCATCCCCTCCATTCATGCACATTGAACTAAGGATAGCTTCAGAGCTGATAGCACTTTCTGTAGTCCAGGACTCATCACTGTCTGACTCTTCATAGTCTACTTCCTCCTCATCATATTCACTACCTAGAGAAGCAGGATAGTCAGATAAAAAGAGAATAAATGAGAGCACAGCAAGATAAGCCATTCTGCATTTATTACATCAGTTAGAATGACTTGTAATTTCCCCACTTTTGTGTTTTCTGGAAGACAGTTATTTTTAATTTTACAACCCCATCTTTCTTGTAGTTATTTATTCCTTCATAAAGACACCACTGGTTCTTTTTCTAATAACCAGGACTGGCATTATTAATATATCTTCATAAACTGTTAACTGTGTGGCACAGAAAGTTCAAAGGACTGATTTTAAAACGCAGTTTCATTGCTTCTCAAACACCAGGATTCTTCCGTCTCTCCCAGTGCCCGAAGAGAAAATGTGCTCCCTCCCCCACCCCAATTAAAGCTAATTTTAAGGCATTTCTTTATGCAATACAATACTGAAGAGTGTAATTCTACAGATCATAAACAGTGTAAAATAATATGTTGACAAGTCCTAATGCATTTACTAGCCCTTTGGAATTAATAGGAATTATAGCACAACATTAATAAGAATTATATTGTAGCAATTATAGTTGTGAAATTCATTCCCTCAGGTGTGGGGATAAATTGCATTGTGTGGCTGCCCTGAACAGACCACATTATGTTCCAGATATGCTACGACAGCCATCTGAGCAGCTGCTGCTGAGTTTATTTATTATTTTTAATTGCAATAACTATTAATGAAATCCTCTGAAGAAGTTAAACGCGAAACAAGAGAAATTAGAAAAGCAGAATTCCAACTATAAAAATACATCTAAAAAAAGAAAAGGAAAAGCAGGGGAGGGAAGAACCCCAGCTGATTAAAAAGAAAATATGTGCACAGAGGGAGAGAGAGGGAGAGCTGAGGGAAACTTCTGTGGTGTCAGCAGGAGATGGTGCTGTGTTTCCCCTCCCCTTTCTTTTCTCCCTTTCCCAGCTCTGCTTAGTTTTGTCCTCACTGCTGAAAGACAATTTGGCTGCGAGTGCCGGAACAGTTCCCGCTATTAAAGACAGTTATGTGACACTTGCACGGCTCTGTCTGCTTCCCTCACACGCCCTTCCAGTGGACACCTCGAAGCATCCCCACACAGCGAGAAGAAGATGCACACAGATGTCTCACGGCACTTAGAAAAAGAAACAGCCCCAATTCACCGGGAAAACCCTGACACAGGTGTCAGGCTGCCCACGTCCCTCTCCCGTGGTTCCCACCCGCGCAGGGCGGTGGGCACACCAGGACACACGGATGGTTTCCAAGAGGCAACGACCGTCGACACGCTCTGCGGCACATCTGGAGGGTTCTGCGGCACATCTGGAGGGCTCTGCGGCTCCTTATCCCACGCCCAAGGAGCCAGAGCCAAAGAAAGCAGCGCTGACCTCTTAAGACGTCTCTGAACTCCAGGAACGGTTAACCGAAAATGAAGTTAAGAGCTGTTATAGTTTAATTAACTAATAAAAAAATGGAGGCAAACCCACGACTCTGCGTCTACGATTTCCTGCCCTTGATTGTATCTTGATGGAAAAAATTCCTCAAGCTGTTCCTTTCAAGCTTTTTAGCTCGGTGGGGTTTTTTTAAGCAAATGCAACAGAAATCCCTATTGTAAATACACATATGCACTCCTGGGATGACAAAATAAACCATTCCACCAAAAATTTCTGCCATTACAATCATCCCTCTTGCGAGCCCCCTCGAGAGGGGGTGATTTCCTCCAAAACGGGACTTTGTCCTCCCAAAAACATCATTTGAGATGTACTACATATTTCAAGGACACCATTTCTTTTGCTTTTATAAAGCAACTATCAGCGCTTTATAAACCTCAATATGCAAATGGTATATAAAGGGAGGGATACACAGAACACTGGGGAGAAGCAGAATCTCCCTAGGTTTTCCCAAAGGAATTAAAGGGCACCCTTTTAATTTTTCTAATAACTTTGTGCAGTGAGACCCAATTCTGTAAGAACTTTTCCCTGCATTTCACCTGTAGGTAGACTCGGTGAAGGAGAGAGACAGGAAAGACCAGAACATGTGCATAAGCATCTGTGAGATCAGACCATCCTTATGGTGTTTTTTAAATTAGCTTATCTGAACAAAAATGCAAGATTTTGTCTAGTACAGCCAAAGCAGTTCTTTAAACAATATAAACAAATGTGCCTTTGTCTTAAATCTTTAAATCCAGACATCACTACAGATTATGATGAGTTTTCTTCATATGAGTGACCATAAAAATATCTATTTCTTCTTGCACAAAACTAATACTAATGGTGCCAATGTGACTTCGTACAAGGCTGGAACTGCAGTCTATCACTGCTTTTATCTAACAGTGTCCTATTTAACTCTATTGTTTCTACTTTCTTTAAAAAAATCTAAAAAAATAAAAACATGTGTTTAAGAGGGTCTTGGTATAAGGAAAATGCAAAAAAAACTATTGCCTTGGAAAAAAAAAATTAGCAATAAAAGTTTAAGCTGCAACCCGGCTGCCCTGGCTCCTCCTGGCAGCTCCCAGAAGGGGAAGTGAACAGCAGGGCACTTTGGTCGAGATACAGCTCTGCTTGCTTGCCTTCCTTTTTTCTTTAACTTGGTTGGTATTTGACAATTGTATCTGCAAATATTTACTTTTTAAAACTTAAAAAAAACCCCCACAAAAATTATACATTTTCATTTTAACCCACAGCCTATTCCAGGGTGTAACAACTGCGTGACTCGGGCGAGGATTTGCAATAACTCTTGAGAGAGCTCCAGGAGAGCTGGCTCACCCATCTCCCCTCGGATGCCGCCGTGCACGTGGAAAACAGGACGTTCTGCTGGGGCACGCTGCCCTTCTGGGGGACTGAGCAGAGCTGTTCCTGTAGAATGCGTGCTCACGGCTTTACTGCTTCTCATTGTGCTTGGAAGGCAGGTTGATCCTTCCCCCACCAGCACTCAAATAAAATATCAGCACTAGGCTTCGGAAGTCTGAATGGCAAAAAAATCCTCCTCAAAACTCTGAAACGCAAAGTTCTCTAAGGCAAAGCATGCAAGTATCTGGCTGATAGAGGAGCGTGTGCTTCCAGCAAGGCAGTGTACAAATACACAATATTATTACCATAACTAAATGCTAGTTCTACAATAGCAAGAAAACTGCCTTCTCCACCTCCCTCCTCTGGCAATGCTTTTTCTGAGGTTCCTTGCTAGCTCGCTGCTCTTTACCATCATATCCACTTTAATCATCTCGCTTTCCTTCAGAGACCCTACACAGTTCTACCTCAGCCCAACCTAAACCCACTGCCTTATTATCCAAGTGACTCAGTAACATCTTTTTAATACTGAGCCCACCCTCACATGCAATATTCCCTCAGTCCTGGCACACAAAGCCATTTCCCCGCTCCTCACTCCAGCAGCCTTGCCAAAAGACTCACTTCATCCGCGCTGCCCCCAGTAGATCAAAAACAATGAAACAAAACAAAGGCCAGGACAGAATGCTGGTTTAGGGCAGTACTCCTCAAAGGGGAGGTGGACTCCATGGGTGGAGATGGACTTGAAGTGGACACCACTAAGGCACAGCTTGCACAGAATGCCACATTGGGGCCAGATATCACAAAGAAGTACTAGTTACGAGAAGACACAAAACATGTCGGGTCACAAAGAGTTCTAGCAAGTTGTTTCTCTTGTAATTCTCCCGCTGCACTTAAACAACCCATCAGAAATGAGAAAGCTTGTCTGCATCGCATCAGTTTTACTTGCCAAAAGCAAAGACGTGCATGAGAAGGGATTATGATCACTGCCCGCAGGGTAAGTAGCCTTTGTACTGGGATAAAAAGCAAAGTTGTGCTAAAGACTTGGTCCACCTCTTCTTCCAGTCAGTTTTGTTACTGAAATCAGTGGGAACATCCCTTAATACTACAGCAAAGATCTCACCTCTTGAATGCCCATCGACTAATTTTTCTTTTTACCAGTAGATGAAGTCTGTAATTTAAACAGCTCAGAAATATTTTGCAGAGAGGCAATCATTTGACAGTCTGGAACAGATAATATCCCAGCTACGCTGCTGAAAATCTAGAGCCTTATCTTTTTTATTTCTGGGGTTTATTCGGAATTCACACCACTGTAGCCAAGAGAAATTCTGCCTTTTGCATGAGTGAATTCATCCCATGATGAGACTTAGAGGGTTTTCCCCTGAACTTTGAATGAATCTTGGCTCTGGCAGGTGCACGTCATTTGTAGTTATGTTGCTTCTCCAAACTAAAGACTTCTATACCGTGCCTTTAAATACAGAAAAGACAAAGTTGATTAAAACCAGTACAAGATGTGTGTGCCATTACAATGAGTAGGATCTATCTTGACCTGTGATCAAGAACATTACAAATCCTTCCTTTCTCCTCCCATGAAGAAAAACAACCCCAAAACATCCTTGCCCATTATTTTTGTGACCAGAAAGCATACATTTAAGTATACAATGAATAACTATGAGCAAATAGCTTACCGCAGTGGGAACCAACATTGCTGGTGTCACTGAAAGTTCATGGTAATTCCAAGGACTTCTCATAAAATTTCAAGTTCACACTTTGTCCCGTGTGGGACTTGCAGTTTGTATTTCACAGAAACAGTTTTATGAGAGCACTTCTTATGTTAAGAACTTTGCCTTACCATACACTGCAACAGCTTCCTTGACAAAAAAAGGTGAATTACTAATATTATGTGAATTTTGGTCTGACACTAAAGCACATTTATGGATTTGTCAAACTGCTTCCCTCTGTGCCCATGGATGCACACAGCCTTCTCCACACTTAAAACCACGGACAATGTTCCCACAGCTGATACTCACTGCTGATCTAAAGACCTATCGAGTCATTCCAAATGAAACAGTCTTCCTTTATATAAAGCACAGGAAGCAAATGCTTGGGGCAATGAAACACGACACAGTTAAATAACAAAGCGTCAGAGCAATGCAAGTCTCCACTCCAGAGGCTGCAGCAGGACTCTCCCAGCTGCGAGCTGGTGTGGGTGGCACAGTGCACTGGCTCTGCAAGCTCTGGCAGCAGATTTCAGACACTGGATCCTCCAAAGAACCTCAGCCAGGGGCTTTCCTTTGCTCGCTTGCTTGCTTTGCAGGGAGAAGAGGACCCAGAGGACAGAAAGCTGTTTTCAGCGTTTGTGAAATGTCAGTCCAGATTAATTCCTTGCATTTGCAAAAACATTTTTACCGTTCACGTCCACAAAGATGACGTAGACACAGATGTAACACAGCTGAAGGAAACCCAAAGCAGTTCCAACAGAGCACTGTGCAGTGCTACAGACACTGGTGTTTTAGATTGCAAGTGCAATTGCAGTGTTTGGATTCAGCACCTACACACACGGTGAGCCCTAGGTTCACCACGGTGAAGGCTGGAGCCTTGCTTCAGCCAGTGGATGCACAAGCAGCTAAGAGTTTCCTCTCTTACCCCAGTAAATACTTCTGAACTTCATTTCTGGGAGGGGAGAGGCAAATCTGTTCTCAAAGCCAACCGCACGCTTGGCAGCTTCGCTGTCACTCGAGGGAGCCGCTCGAGATGGTCATGGTTTGTCAAGCGGGCACTTGCCAAGGCTGGCAGAGGCCTCCATCCCTCTGCACGATCACAAAAGAGCCATCAAAACAGCAATTACGACTTATTATTGCCTTGGCCTTGCAGGGCACGTCCCGCTGGCCGCTGGCAGCCCGGCACAGCGGGCGCGCGGGCGCTGCCAGGCTGCTCCCACACACACACACACACACCCCAGGAGCAGCCCCTCGTCCTGCCCTCAGCTGTCACCGCTGCCAGCACCCCGCTCTTCCTCCTGACACCAGTCAGAGCAGGATCTGGCCAGAACGATGTCTTCTGGAGAAGCCACCCTTCCTCTCGGTCCTCTCCCAGCTCAGATCAAGCAGCGAGAACGAAATAACGAGCTGTTCAGGACGCGCTGCCACTCAGAAGACCTAATTTTCTATTGTCTCTTGCAGAAGCAAGGCTCAGTTAGGGAGTGAGCAATGAGGGAATCTGAAAAACGTACCTCATGTAACGATGTGAACATCGATTCAAAAAAAAAAAAAAAAAAAGTACGTTTTTTATAATCACTTTTAGGCAAAAGGTACTTAAAAGCATTTGGACCAAAAAATACTTTTCTTGTTTGTTTGCATCATTTGAAGAGGAGCTTTCAGACCAGAAGGTCTGGTATAGTAAAGGAGGAAACACTTAAGCAAGTAAGGATACGGGCAGATGTTTCTGGACATCCTCTCCCCTCTCTCACAGCTGCCACAGGAACAGCAATTGTACCTCGCACAGTCACGGTCTGGAGAGACACTTCCCACAGCTCTTTTGGAGGGCGCTACCTCCACCAGGATGAACTCACACGCAGTTACACACCCAGGTCACAGAGCACCTCAGTGCTCTAAATGAAATGGTAGATAGGTCCAGCATTTCACATCAATGCAGTTTTCATTTCAATGCTCAGTGTAAGCTCATCCTGAACTTTAAGAGACTGAAAATGCGTTCCATTGCAAGGTCTGAATCCAGTTTGAAAAGCAGGCAAACGCTCCTATAGGTAAAACACAAAACCAAATACACTGTATTTTGGTATAGAATGATGGTGGCTGAGCTAAACTACATGGGAAATCACCCTAAAATCCTGCAGGTAAAGCTAAAATGATAAAGGTACAAAATAAGCATGAAGGTTTTTATTTAAAGTACTATTAGTATGATATTAGTGTCATACAGTCCTATTCACTGTCAGCAAAATTGGGAACTGTTTACATGTGAGACCTGCTCTCCATTTTGGGCTACAAGAGAAACAGAACTGACAGCACTCAGGTTAAAAAAAAAAATAGTCCTCCAGAGCCAATATTGGGGTTGGTGGCACAGCTGGATTCTACCTGGCCTTAGGGGCAATTGTGTGCCATTTTCTTTCCTGATATATCTGTATCTTGATACTGGTGTACCAAAAAACAGCCTTTAAAATTAAACCACTGTAAATCCCACTCCAGAGATTATAAATCCACGAAAAGCAGCTTGCACACCTATATAAGCAGATATGTTACACCCTATTGAATGTACAACCGTATGCAAATAAAACATACATGTGATAAGCTAAATACGCTGAAACCCCCAACCAATTACTTGTGGAACAGCAACTAATCACAAAAACATGCATGTAAAGAACCGGTTCTGGAAAAACCAGCCAACTGATACCACGGCATGTGTTTTGTAGAGCAGGACTTTCTGAGAACGCTGCAGAGGTGCTAAAGCAAATTGTTATAATGTCACTGCACAATGTGCTGTTGAGGTTTTATGGTCACACTGTGCCAATAGTCTCGGGAAGTTATTTTGCATTCTTATATAAACTTTTTTTCCCCAATCCTGTTCTCCACAAAAAAGGGCTTTCAATAATGTGCAATCTTTTGTTTATACATAGCACAGAAAAAACATGATAAACCTAAGAACACAATCTCTACTTTAAACATACTTAAAAGCTAGATTTCTACAACTTCATGTAAACAAGAATAAGCTGTTAAACCTCACCAAAAAAAGACCATAACCTTCCTGTAATTAAGTGGCAGTGTTTTACATGGCACTTTTTAAAAATCATGAAAATAAAAAAAGTAAATAAATAAATCAATCCAGCAGACCCCTCCCAACTTGAGGCTTAACCTGCAAATTAATGTAACAGTAATAAAACCTATGCCAGCTGGAATCCGTTCTCTTTCTGGCTTTGGCATGAGCAGCAGGAGCAGGTATAGGTTTGAAGAAAAACAAAGTAGGACATTTTCCACCTTTAGTCACAGGATGTTAACTGAACTCTGGCAAGTGTTTGAAGATATTCTCAAAACGTTCAAGAAAGAATTAAAACCAGTTGGGGCCGAGAAAAAGAAACAATCCATCCTTCCTTCCCCCTTCTCTCTCCCCAAAACATCTGTTACAAACTTATACTCCAAAAACCACAGCGAAGAACAGTCATAATTAATGTTATTTTTGCTTTCTAGTTGCTAGGCCTGCATTCCGAGGTTAGAAACACAAAAATACAAGTTCAGGGCACTATTACTGTACTTAAGGATTCTTAAGGATGCATATAACAAAGCAGGTTTTCTTTTCTCTTCTTTACCCCTTTTTTCATTAAAAAAAGGGAAGAAATAGAAGCGGTATCAGGAAACAGCTTCATGTTTAAGATAAAGGATTACAATAAAAAGTACCTACACAAACGAACTACAGTTTATGAAGCTATGAAAATACATTTGAGACATGTTTTACAACACTGGGCTAAGCATGCTTTACAGCTGTACAAAAGCTAGTCAGCCACTTCCCATACAGCCCATAAAGCTGCTAATGCACACAGCCCTCACCCGTGCCGGGCGCTTCGCCTTCCCCAGCGGGCAAACCCAGCGAGGATGCGCCGAGCTGAGACCAGGTTCCCATGCACTCAGGTTATGCCACTGTGCTGCCGCTGTGCTGTCACTGTGCTGTCACTGTGCCCGTTCCAGCAGCGTCCAGCTGCGTGGGGGTTTCCGAGATGCTCCTGGACCGGACCTTAGAGCCCCGTGTGTGAATGGGCTGCATCACACCAACCTGCTCAGTGAAGGCTGTCCATGGAGGAGCAGGGTGCAGAGGAGCTGCAGAGATGTGAGGCAGCTCAGCGCCTTTCCAGCAGCCTTGGGCTGAGAGAATTTCACGTTTGTGAGGCCCAAGAGGGTTACAAACCCCTGACCGGCAACAAGAGAGGCGATGGCAGGTTCTCCACTTCAACGTGCTGAAGGGGGGCATGATTTAATCTGCATGAAATTATACTGACTGCTTCTCTCTGCCTCCTTTTAAACGCTCTGACCATCCAGGTTTATGAAACACCATCAGCATAACCTGAAAGCTAGCCCTAGTACTCAGAATTACCAGTAAGGGATAAAACACCTATCCATTACTGAGTGAGAATCAAGGATTTTGTCATTCTAACTACACACAAAATTACAGGAAAGATCTGCTATGGTTTTCAATTAATCCTGCTTTGTGTTTTTAACACCTGAACATAAAGACACATTCAGCAGGGAGACACGTCTCCTCTCATTCTTCAGGACAGATTCTGACAAAAGGAAACGTGCACTGTGCATACCGTCACAAACTTTTCTTTGAGGCTTTCCCTCTTTCAGTTGGGTCTACAAAACGTATGCTAGCAGGTGGGAGTTGTTTCAGATTATATATCACTGGGCTGAAGTTGAAATCAAAGTACTTTTCAATCTGTTATTTTCCATTGCTTCTTGGCTTCTTGCATCCTTTGGCATTAGAGGCAGAAGTGCTCAGAAACTGCCGTGAATGGTGATGTCTGACTATATATGGAAAAATCTGACGAGGGGGAGCCTCTGCTAGCACGGACAGAGCACCAGCCTTCATCTTCAGCAAGAGCCAGGGTGGTGTCTTCCACCTGCCAGGCCTCAAGCGCTAGGAAGACAAGAGGATCTGTGGTTTTCGAGGTCAGCAAATGTTTCATAGTCTTGAGCTCACACAAAAGCTACAAACAACCCTGTTCTTCCTAGAATTTTACATAACTCTGATGACCATGTACTGGCTAACATCAACTCGTAATAACACCATTTCCCCCGTGAAATAAACCTCTCTGGGCTTTAAGTCAACGAGTGTAAAACGGTATGTTAGTCCTTGCTTTTTATTACTTCTGATTTGCTTTGGCTACAATGCAAGGAAAACTCCAACATTTGCTTAAGTTCCATCATCCTCAGCACACTGAAGCGCTGCCGAAATGAGTGCGGTTTTCTTTTCTGCTAGGCACTGAAAACATAACCACTTTCAAGGTACAGTCATACAGCACTGGGAGAGCTTGAGCAATAAATCCTGTTTAAGGCTGCAGTGTAATATTTTATACACACACACATATATATGGAGATATATATATATGTGCATATATATATACACACAATTTAAATAAGTACCTAAAAGCTCCCTGTGGCCAGCTTCTGTCTTTCACGAGAACATTTGTGTTTTCAGTTAGCAGTTCCCAAAATAATTAGAAGATTACTTACAAAGCTAAATAGTAAAAAACAAACAAACAAAAAAAATCCTTCCACCAGTTGGCCTTTGCCATATAAACACACAAACATGAATGCTGTCATTGTTACCCAGGACCACTGAAGGACCTCTCTGAGTGCCACACTAGTCCTATGTTAAACCAGCTATGCCACAGGCTGTGAAAGGCAGGCACGATGTGTTTCCTACAAAACATATTTTTTACACATTTGGAGGGAGAAATGTCTATGTATAACAGGGGCCCTTCTACACTAAAAAAACGCCTTCTACCCTATCACAAATTAACACAGAGGTAATCTTTACTTTTAAGCTTATTGTACATTTTTTGTTCTTGACCCTGTTAAAAACAGTTTGCCGGGTTAGACTACTACGATGGGGATTATAAAACAGTTCCTGTGCTTGGAAGTACTTTAAATCTACAAGCCATGCTTCTATTGCTGCTTTGTAGCTCAAACCCCAAAACTAGTGATGATTTTATGAGTTGCTATAGTCTAGACAACTCAGTTACTTTTCAATTAAATTGTTCCTTGGGGAGAGTACTGTGAAAATTCCCATACAATTAATTACAGGTATGTGCAATTAAAATACAATTCTCCAGCACAGTAGCTTTCCAATTGCCAGTGCAATTTATGTTTGTATCAAACAAGAATGCTCTGATGGGGCTGGGAAGATGACGTACAACAAGCAGGAGATTACACGTAAAGCTACCCGAAGTGAACGAGATGAGGGAAATAAAATGTAATGTTAAATTCTTGATATGACTTTTCCTCTGGCAAGATTCAGAATTCTGCTGGAAAGCCCAAAATCTGACAACTGAGTCAATCTTCCCAGAATATATTTTTATAGCAAACTGGGCTCAACACATTTTTACTGCCAAGTTAAAGAGCAAGTAGAAATTTAACAAAATTATAAGGGAAATGCACCCATAAGGCAGGAAAAGGAAGAAAAACAGAAAATGCAGAGGAAAGCTATGAGAAGAAGTGTGAGTAAAAAAAAGGTCTTCATGTATTTCCCCTCACAACACAGCTCTGTTTTCCCGCATCAGTTATTTAATATCAATTTTACTTTTCTCTATATACACTTATAAATGGCCTTTTAACTTTAAAAGCAATTTAGATGTTACAAGTACTCCTTTCAAATAATTTCATTTTGTAAATGTAGTCTAGGCCTTTTTGTACTTAGGTTGCAAGATAGTTTAGAATGGAGTTAAACAAAGGACTAAGCAGGGAAGGTTATCCTGTGTCTTTGGGAAAACCATAGAAAAGGTTAGTTGCAGTGTCCATAATTTTGCTCCATCTTCACAGGTTTACAGCCATGGACCAGTGGGAACGCCAAACCTCTGAAAAATTAAGATGATCATTGGTTATGTTGGCTTGTCTGGCACAGCCCTGCAGAAATACTCCAGGATCTGTACCTCAAAGCTACAGGACTCTGAAAGAACTGTAGTCATGGACTTGGGGCCCTGTAATCCTTGCAAGGACTTAACCAACACTCCTCATTCACCTGCTCCATCCACCCTGAAAGAGGTGGCCTTTGGGGGTCCCAAACCCACCGTGAAACAAATCAGGTCACTTCTGTAAGGCAAAGACGTCTGGAGCTTGCAGAGTCCTCAAAGACTCCAGTTTTGCCCTGGAGATCAAAAAAAGACATCACAGCCTCCCTCGTAAGAGAAACAACCATCACACCCGGGCCAGCTCCCATCCTTCTTTTAGGGTGCAGCCAAACAGAAGAGCAGGCACCTCAGTAATGGCACAGCTAGATTTCAATAAAAGTGCAGGTTTGACCAAGTTAATGTTCTTGGTCTTCACGACAATTCCAGGTTGTTTGCTTTGGAGCTGTAAGTCCGTAACTATTATTTGCCAAGCAGTCGCATCCAAGACATAACAACACTTGCTGCTGTGCCTGCAACATGGGATGGTCTTTGCTCCACGAATGCTCCAAGTTTCAGTATGTTCTGGGACAGTAATTCTTTTGGTTTGGTTTAGTCACCGAGTAACCAGTATAATACATACTCCTGCCTCTCCAAGGAACCCAGACAGTCACCTGACAGCAGATGACTGCTAGAAAACAAAAAGAAGAGATCCATTTCTGAAGCATTTAGCCAAGCACGGTGTTGAGCACTGAAGCATTTTTCACTTTGGATTACTGAAGAAATAGTTGAATATGCACAAGGTTAAAGCCTGGCTCCCTAGAAGGGGAACGTGGCATCCAGTTCTGAATAAAACCTATCTTTTAGCTGTTGCTGGGAACAAATCCTGCCTGTTCTAGAAAAACCCCTATAGGAAATAATTGCACTTTTACTTACTATTTTTCATTGTTATTAGAAACCTCCTCCTATAGCTTTAAGGCAGAAACTAGAAACTACCACAGATTTCACTTATTATTCAAGCTTAGTCACGATCTCAGCCAAAAGCTCATGTTGAAATCTCATACCATGTCTAAGCACACACATATATTATAGTTAAGTCATATATTGATCAACTGTTTTGCACAATGTCGTTCATTATTTTTTTCATTATTTTTTACAAGAACACCCATAAGGCTCTGTTAGAATAAGTGCCTCAGACTGCTAAATGCTGGGCAAACATGTATTTATTAGTTAGTGTGCAGGATTAATATAGAGCCCCAAACCTGCAATTAGACAGAACCATTTTGGCTCCAATAAAGAAAGTTCTCTTCCATCATTTGCACAGCAGTGTGAAATCCTGGCACCAGTGAAGCCCCTCAGAGGAAAGTTTTGTCACAGACCCCAATATAGTTTCCTCAAGATATTTTAACATAGATTTTATGGTACCTTGCAGGCCTGAAATATCAAATGCATTCAGACAAACTTTCATTATGCTGGAGAACAGAATTTGATCTTCATTTTGTGAAGTACGGCTTACTTATTTGCCCATACTGTTCATACAAGAGTGAGTCTTTATATCTAATTTTGACTAAAACCATAGCATAAAAGTTCTTCAGTCTCTGAACACGCAATTAAACAAGTAGAAAGTTCTGAACAAGTAATGAGATGGTTCCTCAGACATCTGAAAGTGTGTTTTTTCAAGCTGCAGTAGAGCTTGGTGGATTCGTGCTTTACTGTGCTAGACACCCCGTAAGTCAAACACACAAAAATGTGGCCCTCTCAGCCCACTTCTCAGCAACCATTTCACACAAGAGCCCTGGGATTTGATTTCATATTTCAGCTTTTCGTTATTTTTTCAATTACATCTGCATGACACTAAACTCCTTTTAACACAAAGTGCATTAATTAATTCAAGCATTTACAGTGTGCTAACACAGGTGGAGAATTTTTGAAGTCAATGTGTAAAGTTGGGCTTTTGTGACTACGTAAACTCTTGAGCTTGCAACTCTGCAAGTGCTGAATACTTCAGTCCAGTCTGACAAAATGTTTGTTTTGTGCTCAAAGTCGGGCAACATTCATCTCCTCAGTATTAGGTGCTTAACATTAACCATGTGCTTAAGTGCACGTGACCTGAATTTGCAGCATGAGTTTCAAAACGCCATCAACGGGTATTTGTTGCCACTGGCTTGTCCTGCCAAGTCTAATTTCAAGCTCCTTTACGATATTAATCAAGGAATATTTTGCAGTGCCCTATCCTTAAAAAAGAAGCCCACCACGAAAGAGCAACATCTCTCCAGCTGTAGCAATACTGAATAAATCTTCATCACCCGAAGAAAAAGCTGTTGCAGATCATCAACTGAACAGTGGATTTAATGGTTCATGGTGTGCTCTGATTCAACCTAACACGGAGTTCAGAAATGCCACCTGCTGACAGAAGCCAAAGAGATTCTGATATAAATAGTTCTGCGACAAATTCAGATTAATTTGGCTACGTATGAATAGCAGATCCACCAACAAGAGAAGTTTTGAGCGCCTGATTTCTCCTCCTCTACGTCCTCCATTAATCTGCAGGGGGAACACGCCTGCTCTTTTACATTTCTGTGGTCCACTTTAAGCTCACAAAGTAGTCCAGCTGAGCAGATCTCTTTTTCTTGCTGGATTCTGTTTAATGTGCTGCTACAGCATTCTGAGCAACAGCTGTCTGTGCCCTATGATTACTTCATTGTTGAAAGCCTAACATATGGAAACTGTACTGAAATGTTAGCTGCTCCGATACCTAGGAAGAGGAATGAGCTTTTACATTACAACAATGCATTTTTTAAACAACTCGAAGCAAAAAAAAAAAAATTAAATACACATTCAGAATCTAAACCATATTAGTTTCCAGCATGCCTGTTACTCTCTCTCAATGCCCAGTTCCAAAGGCTGGTTACTATTGTGGTTTTGATTGCTATTACCAGCAAACAATGGGCGGTTTTCTTTCAGCGTTTGCATTCTTGGCAGAGAAAAGGGAACGGATTCAAGAGGAGGCCCTTGGGATTGCTCCACGAGTTATCCATGAAGGAAAACGCTACACAGCAGAATTAGAGGAACGAGACCTCATGTCACTGAGATAACACCACGTGAGACAACAAGGTTTGTTGGGAAAACTCAGTAACTGCCACTCAGTTCTCAAAATCAAGGCTTCCACAAGTCCTAAATGGACCAGAGGCCAGGTGGATCCTTACATATTAATTTCTGAGTCCCAACTGCCTTCAGTAGGAGAAGGAAGGACATCCTTTGTTTTAATATGCAGACTTTCCTCCCCTGTAAACCAGTCACCCAGAGAGCCAACAATGAAGACCTAAATTATTTCATCAGCAATAAGAACACCCCTTAACACAGAAGGAAGCTGTAATTTTCTGGTCACTGTTTTGCCAGTAGTTGCCTTTGAATCCTGAACAAAATCCAGCTGAATCAGAGAAAAGCTTAATAGTCTGAGTTGCAAGGATCTATTAATTTTATTGAAGTTTATATATACCTCTTAGAAGATATTTAATCTTAGAAGATACTCCCTAATGATATAAATAGGACATAATTATCTTTAATTTAATTACCTAAACCAAACACAAATACATTTAAAAAAGTATTTAAGAATGCAGTCACACTAGGTATAAAATGTACTCCTAATCACACTAGGCTCTGAAAATAAGACACTAGGGGAACACTGACTTTGCTTTCTTTTGATTGAAAATATATTGAATTTCACTTTCTGTCATAGAATCGCATATTATATAATCATGTTTCACTACTAGCATGATTTAGTAGACACAAACCCACCCATTTCACATGGTATATTCTAACTGACTGAAACAGTGCAACTTTAGGATTACTGACAAAGCTATGAAGTGACTGTGATTTCATTTTAAGAATATGTTCTATATATCTAAAAAGCTACTCAGTTACTATAAATCTAAAACAATCAACATTCAGCTAATATCCTCAGCTAGAAATCTAATTATTTCTACATCAATAGTACTAATTTGAAAGCCTCAGTCACAGTTTTGCTGTACTGAATTTTTAGGCATATTTGATTGAAATATCACTATCTTGATCTTAGATTTCTTAAAGGTTAAAGGCAATTACTTTCAAGTTTTACTAGAAAGAAAAAAAAGATGGAAAAGTTAGGGGGTTTTTTTTGTGGGTAGAAAATGGGGTCACTTTCATAAAGACTGGGATTGGAGCAGTGGAAATTTCAAAGCAATCTGTCATCATAATGAAAGGGAAAATCTTTCAAACGCAGTCAATCAAAATGCCTGAACAAACCTGACTCCCCAGAAAGGCACTTATCCTAATTAATAAGACAAACCAAGAGTTAGTCACCTACTTAAATGACAGCTGTAAATCACAATGGGACTTGCCAACTCCCTCTTGGGGTCAGCTGTGACCACCCATGAAAACTCCACTCTTTCATCTCCTCCTCAAGGGGAAGGAGACCGAGGGAGCTCCAGCCAAGCACAGCATCCTCATGCTCTGGGCCAGGACTGGCTGCCATCCACCACCCAACATGAGCAGGCAGTAAGTGGCTCTACAAACCCATTAAAACAGCGTAAATGTTATAACTTGCAATCTATTAAAATAAAAAAATAAACAGGAAAGGATGTCTGAGAGCCAGCTTCTTCAGAGCAAAATGTAATACTAATTATGAGGTTTTCAAGTATTGCAGCTTTTTTTTGGAGGAGGTGGGCAAGACTTAGGGTTGAACCATTAAAAAGCCAGTTGGTGGTATTAAACTCTTGCTTTAGGATTTATAGGAAGGCCAAAAAGTCACTCCAGGCTGAAATTTATTATTCCAGGCCTGGAAGAGTTAAAAATATTCATAAAACAGTGGTTTCAAATGATTTTTGGTCTTCCTTCAATGCCGAAGTGGCTTTATTTTTTAAGTGGTGTTTTTTCTTAGTCCGAGTTTCACTACTATGAATTACTTTTCTAACTAAAATTGGGAACAGGTTATTTTTATAATGAATTACCAATAAGTTGCTATCACTGGATCTTTTTTAAAGCTTTTCAGGATGAAGAGATATCACAGTTTCCAAAGGAATGTCAGTGCTCTGACTTACACTCAGAAGCCAGGAAGTTAGGGGTGGAAATTTAATCTGTGAGCCACACAGATGTATGAAAACGTTTAAAAAATTAACAGCGTATGTTAAAGATGCAATGCCAGCCCCGTTTTTATCCATAACGAGACTTCATTAGTTTTGTGGGTTTCAAATTGACATTTAAAAACATAAATTCTCTGACTTAATTGAGCGCTCCTTAAATAAAGAGATATTTCAATGTCTGCAGACTGTTAATGTCTTTCCAAAATGAGCCGTGTGCTGGTGCTGCTTTGCTCTGTTTCCCCATCACCCTAAGGAGCCCATATTGCTGATGGAAGCCACTTCTTCTGCTAGATCCCGCCTGTGAACTCTAACAAGAGCGTTTAAGCCCTACTAAACAAAGTCTCCGGGGAGACACCGCTGTTAAAACAAAAACTGGAACGAATTTTTAAAGTGAACTTTCTGCAGTCGTTAGAGGATGTGGGTCTTGAGAAGAAGAGAAAACTCGTTATAGGAGAGGGAACAAAAACCCAAAGGTAAGCAGAGAGCACATGCCAGCCGCCCCGAGGGAAGAGAGGGGAGGTACAGAAAATTAACTGCTGCATTTCTGCTTCCCACCAAACCCACAAACAGGCGATTTCAGGGACTGACACACACAGAGCCTGAAGATAAATACGTGTCCACCTCATTACCTGAGAAGAGCCTTAGAGACTACACTTCTCTGCTGAATATTTCTGCTCCTCCACGAACAATGTCATTTATGAAGAAGAAGGTACCATATGTGCACATGCAACATTTGCAGCAGCGATGTGTGTCAGCCTGGGAGCTGCTCAGCCCTGTCTGAGAACGTGGCCCCGTGGTCTCCTGGCACAGATTTTCATTGCCAAATGTAATAAACCTTCTCTGCAGCCAAACCACCTTGAGCTGGTTTTTATCGAATTTCACAAGCTAAGTGGGTTTGAGCCTGGTCACTACACAGATGAGAGATCATTATATGAAATTATTCTTTGCATCAGGAAATGGTGAGACGTAGCTGTAAGGACATGCACAAACGTGATGGGATTCAGGCAGCTCCTGGCTTCACCCACGGCAAGACTAAGACACCTGGGAAATCCAAGATGAACAGCACACTGAAAGGGAGGATAGTATATGGAAAACGGGACTCAAAAGATGAGGGAGGTTTTCCCTTTCTACCTTGAACAAGAATGGCAAAAAGCCATACGGGACAGACATTGCCTGCTGAGGAACGTGTAATTGCATGCCACCCCACGAGCTCGTAGGGCACGATTTCCTCTCTGGCATCTCACGTGGCATCTTCCTGGTGTCACACCTTGTGCAGGAACAATGATGCCAGGCACACTGCTGAAGTTTGGTACCCCCACAGAGTATTGACCAACTGAGATGGCAGAGAATCAAATGGAAACGGCCGTTCTTAAAGTGCCACGAACAGGTTGGGACAAAACAGCTCCGGTTTTGTTTTTGACAAAGTGCAGCTCTGAAGGAGGATGAGGAAAACGATAATATTTGCACTATAACAAATACAGAACATAACCCAGGTGAAGCCTTTTCAGGCAACCAAAGGAAAAATAGCCTCTTTGTTTTCTTAAGTTACCACAGCATACATGTTTACCTGCATTCAAAGACGAATTAACAAGAGTTTGCTCGGAGTACAAATCCAACAGGATTGCACGGAAGGAATACAGCAGGTATTCTTCATTCTCACTGGATGTAGTGGAGGGTATGCCTGTAGGGCTTGAAAGTTGTGTAGGCACTGTGAGGCTGAAAGGAGGATGATTTACACACTCTAAATCGTCTCCCTGAAACACGTCTTGCCTAACTACTCTTGGTTGTATCACCTTGCTAGTCAACTGCCACATACACTTGCACTTGAGGGAAAAAGATCCCCATTAGCCAATAACAGACATGTGAGCTGCATATCTAAAATCAGTCTGCTGGTCCTCGTGGGCTGCTTCTGTAGGCACTGCACCCATAGAAAGGAGAAACAGCCATGGCCTGGCTCTGAGAACCTCACCTACACAAGGCGGAACAAAATCCTGTGCCAAGTAAACCCTGGGGAAAATCCTGTAGTTATCAGAAAAATCTCAATGCTTACTTTAGGTCCGGAAAAACTTCTAAGATGACAGAAATGGCAATTCTGGGCTGAGGCTGCTGAAATGCAACTCAGTTAATAGCTAATTTAAAAAAAAAAAAGAAGTCTTAAAGAAAGAATATGTGGGTTTTGCTACCAGGCTATTACAAATCCTAGCTCTGGAAAAGGACTCCAAGAGGGAACTTGGAATAGAGGGTGCAGAAAGTGGAAGCTGGCATTATTTATAATCTGGCAGGCAGGACTCTCAGAAATGCAGCCATAACAAGCTGATTCTCGTAACTGCAGGTAAAACAACATTCAGAGTAACTTTAAAAGTTTGAAAAACACATAAATAATAAAAATATTTCAGTAGGCAGATGTTGGCTTTCTTTCTTTAGTATTTGATGGAACATGTTTCAAAGAGTACATCACTAGCCAATGTATCTGACAGATGTGCAAAGTTATACTACCTGACCACATCATGAATCAGCCTTCTCAGGAGGAGCTGTACAGAAAGTAAACAAAAGAAAGAAGAAACTCCTTGCCATCTGTAGTGTGCCAAGGAAATTAATGTTTGTTTCAAATGGGAGATAATTAAGAAAATCTAAAATTTTCTCAATTACATTAGGACCTTAACTTTTCTCAGTGTGCTTCCCTTTCTCACAACCAGGGACATACTGAACAACCAGTTAATTTTGCAGCTTCCAGACAGAACACTTCAAGGACTGCTACAACTTTTCCATTTAATCATTAATACCAAGACATGAAACAGCCTATATAAAAAACATGTGGCGTAACAGTTTTCAAGGCAGTGATGCTCATGTGATTTCCTATAACAGGGAACATGTTGAGCCTATTTATTACGGAATAGAATAACCCTATTATATGCATTTAGGTTTTTAGAAGCAAATACTGGTATTTAATCTGAAGTATACCAGAATTATCTGACTAGATCACTACCTAACAGAAATCAGACTGACTTAAGCCAAGAGATCTGGTTCAGAAGAGCAAGCAATTTTCAGTTTCTCTGATCAGTGCAAAAAATTCCCAGGAATTTTATACCTGGGAACATCACTGGAATATTTGCTTTTGAAGAAAGCACAGATCATTAGATAATTTTTTTCATATATTTCTTTTCACGAACATAGCTTCCTAATGAAAGTCATGTCTACATGATGACAGCAGAACATTCCTCCCCGGTCACTCATTTATCTGTGAATTCAACTTCCTTCAAAGTGGGGGAAAAAAAAAAAAAAAGAAGATACTGACCACTTTTTTGTTTTAAATCTTTAACTGGCACTTTACCATACGGAAAACTCTCCTACTGATAAATAAGGGATCTTTTGCATATTTGGTATTTCTGGTAAGGTTAGTTTCTTCATGTAATAATTTCAGCTGTGATTTTTAAAGTTTGTGTCCTTCTCTGTTTTAGCAAAGAACTTGGAAGCAAATGCCCAAACGCATTTTAGAGGCTACAAACCAAACGCAACTAAAACAGCCCAAAGCTTTTCTGTTTTATCTTTAGGTGTTCTTCTTCCCAATGCCTCACTACGTCTGGAGTTCTCCCAATGCCACGTAGCAGCACTGGGATATCTGGGATAAACCAAAGAGCAGGTGCTTACCTGTAGGAGTACTACTGCGAAACGAAGAGGAGGGGGTGATTGGAGGGGTGACTGGAGGAGTAAGGCTTCCACTGCTGTGGCGAGGTGGAGTAGATACATTCCCACGGGACACTGTGCTTGACAAAGTCAGAGAGAGTTTTGGCTGGATCTTTTTTTTCAAAGACTCCTGCTCACGTCGGGCTGCATCAGTCATAAATCTAGAAAAAGGACAGTCATGAGGATGAGAGGTTTTAAATACTGTCCACAAACAAGCTTCAAGTAAAGATAAAACATTTTTTGCCCTCGGTGACCCAACAGAGCTTCAAACTCAGTCACGACAAGTTCCCCTGCAACACACAGATCTAAAAAATACAAACTTCATCAACAGTTTTATTTCAGTGTTCAAGATCTGGGCCATTTCCTTCTGATTTCAGTAGAACTTATATTAGATATTTGCATCATGTGCCAACACACAAGTGTTTTAAACTCCAACCAGAGCTCAGCATTACAAACAATAATATAATAAGTGCACTCAGTTCTTCACAATAACTACATTCCACCATCCTGTGAAAAGCAACTCAGTAGCTGTGACAGAGAAAAATGTTAGGAGAAAATGTAGACACATAATTTCCAACTCAGGACAATCACATCCTTTTACTAAACATTTTAGACAATGTTGCCTGGCATAAATGATGACAGTTCCCAACTCCTGAAAACCAAGCAGGTCTCCCTGTAGAGTTCTGCTACACACTGCTGAAGGTCTAATGCACCTCAGGGTTCATCCAGGTGGGATGCCGAGAGGGAATCTCACCAGCACAACGCAAGGGATGCACCAGTAGCGCAGTAATTCCAGCACTGCAACTTCTTGCATGGTCTATCTCATCTAGAATAAAAAGGGCTTCTTTCACTTTTATTCTGATTGCTTCCAAAAAAGAACAACTGAAGTGAAAAAGGCCTCTTTTATTCTGCGTATCTACAAAGAGTTATACCAGAACACCTGATGTGGCTTTATGCTGATATTTGCTGCTGGCACCTGTACTTACTCTCACTTGAAAGGACTGTGGTTAGCCCACAATGGTCTCTGCAATTTAGACTTCATGCACTTAGTATTCAAGAAACATTTTAATCCCTTGCCTTTCTCATCCACTGAATACGAAGCCATCTTGGAGGATTTCTAAGAAGACAGGCTAAAGTAAATCACCTTGTCAGTACAGTCCTCTGTCCTTCAGGCTAAAGCACAAACTACACATGTCAGTGAATAAAAGGAATACGCAGCTGCACATGGTACAGAATAAAAAGTTAAGTTACACCCAGGCATTTGTTGGACCCGGTTAGACAGAACAGACCAAACAATTCCGCCAAGACACAGACTTTACACGATGAGCTCTTGCAACCTTGGCAAACCATGAAGGGCACATTCACAGAGGTGAGAACACAGTGCAGCCAATACGCTGCGCTCACCTTGGAGCCAGCTGTCACCCAGAAATTCACTTCTGCAATCCAGTAAGGAAACAGAACAGCGAGAGTAACAGCAATTATTTGTACTGGACTAAGCAATGGTGACCTGGCTTTCCAACAGTCACATTCTCCTCAGACGAGCTGAGGAAAGAGAATGAGACAGACTCATGTATAGAAGCAGCCACAGAGAACAAGCCTGCGGAGGAAATAATAAAGACACTGAGTTGTATTGGGTGTAGGGAGGGGCAAGGTTTTGGTAGCAGAGGGAGCTGCAGGTCAAGAAGGGTTTAGGGGTTGCCTCATGCCAACCACAGCTGGTTTCGGCCAGCTCCACAATAGACCCATCACATAACACAGCTGAGCCCACCAGCCAAGCTGGTGGCACCTCAGTGAAAACATATTTAAGGAGGGGTGAAAAATGCTGGAGAGAGAGAGGAGGAGGGAAGAGAAGAGGAAGCAATGGAGGGAATGAGAGAATAACAAGATCAGGGGAGTAGTTGGTACTGCACGGTCAAGAGCAGGTAGACCCTTGGAGGCTCTGCAACCCATGGGCAACCAACATCAGAGCACAGGAAAAGTGACAAACACGGTGCAGCAGAGAGACACTCCTTCAGCTCGACTCCAATCCCTACATCTCCTGTCGCCTCACCGAAGGGACTCTGTGGCCCGTAGCCATGGCAGGAGAGGAGATATGTCTGGAGTGAAGGTGATCCTGGAAAGGGGAGAGAAGGTGGCTTTTTACCCCCACCAAGTGTTTTAGTTCTTTTCTTTTGTTTCCCAATAGCCAATACCTGAATCAATAACTAAATATTTATGATAGTTGGCAATAAATGAAGTTAATTTACCCAGGCCAAGTCTGCTTTAACCATGGTAAGTGATTAACATTGTAATCACTTTAACATGGTAAGTGATTTCTTTTAGCCCATGAGTTTTCTTGCTCCTGCTCCTTCTGTTATCTACCCCATACTGCTGTGGTTGGAGGTGTGGGGGTGAGTGGGCAAGTGGCTAGGTGGGTTCCTGGCCGCTGGCAGGTGCCAGTGCATCAATCTACCAAATTTCTTCTCACGTGACAACTGTATTTGCTATGTGACCAACCTGCCTGTTGTGCAACTTGACGTTCCTCATCATCCCACAAGACATGGAAGCAACCGCTGATGTGCACCCAGAATGTAACAGAGGACCTCCTATAGCTCCCACAGAAGAGCAGCAGACCCTGATTCGTGTACTTTAACACAGCCTCAAAGCACCGTGGCACAAAATTTTAGGGACCATTAGAGCAATAAACATGTATCCTGTCCATCCATACAATGAAGGCATTAATAAGTAGATTTTTGCAATGATATGTAAGATCGACAAACAACCCACAGACATTAATAAACAGGTATGTGACAGGACAGCTTATCTTCTTTGAACTGAGACAGCAATACATCATGTCAAATCCAGATATGGCATTTTTATGAAGTTGATATTTTAAATGCAGATATACACAGTAACAGTTCAGTGCTACATCTCTCTTCTTCAAATAAGGGTGCAGATGATACTGACAAAGCTGTCCTCAAAGAGAAGTCTAACTTCATTCAAGAAAAAAGAACTAAAAGGACCTTAATAAAATGGGCATTCAGTACACATTTGCTTTCCCCTAACTAGGAAACAGCTAATTCATTATTTTTGCAATTTGTTCTATAATGTATGCTTGTTTCTGGATGGGAAGCCTTATTCCTTAAGAAAATGTTACAGTAACATTATAAATCCTTGAAAACTTGGAAGATAACCTCAACTCTGAGATATTAGAAGCAGCAGCATGAAAGCTGCTTTTTAGCAAACTCAGCCATAAATAACAGTGTTAAAATAATATTGAGGTATAACCAGTCTGGTTGAAGTCCATAAAAATCAGGAAAATTTAAGGTTATAGCTGAAACTTTTCCCTGTCCTCTTAACTCACTCACATTCGGGCTAAGCATGTGAAGTATATTCCAAAACGTTATTTGTTGTCTACCCTGCAAACCTGAGAGAAACGGAAGGCAGTCTGTGAAAAGCAGAGCTCTGATATCTCAAGTATGGGATTAACCTTTTCAGATCCAAACAGGCCCATACATGTTTGCTGAAGCACTGGCAATGCCATGCTTTTGAAAAGTAAACGTGTCTGAATGGATTAAAAGAAAATATTTTTTGTTATTTTAATTGAAATGCAGTATTATACACGTGTCTAATTACAGTGGTGTTCTTCAAAGCTTACAATACAAGCATTTTAATGATGGATATAAAATGACATTTCCAACTAAGGCTTTCATTTTTTATGTTGAAGGTACATTATGGTTACAGCATCAAGTGTTCGGGAATGAAACATGCTGGAATTAAGGTTGAATACTGGTCTCTAAATTACATGACTGCATGCAATTTTCCCTGCCTCATTTAAATGCACTAGATGTCTGGGAAACAGAAAATTAACTGGAACAAAGACTGCTGTAAGAGTACTTAGGTTAAATCCCATCTCCTTGATAGTCTCTCTCACCATCTGCAAATCTGATCAACTCCACCTCTCCTATTTTCTAATTATTCTTATCTACACAACCCTGCCCCTCCAGTTCCACCATTATGCAGATTTCGGTCACCTTTCCTGCTGCAGAGGATTTTGTTTACACCTTAAAAGCCTCTCTCCTCAAAACCAATACTCTGCACAGATGCAGTGAAACAAGGAGAATTATTCAGCTCCCAGCCATTCATTGACCCTGTTCTGAAAAGTTAGGTGTGTGTGTTTTCTTGCCAATGGTTCATAACGTCAGGGAGGAGCGAACTCTTTCTAAAGAGATCTCTTCTGTACACGTTCTTTCTTTCCTCACCCTTTCACCTTCCTAATAACTCAACTCCCAGCTCCAAAATACATATGTGCAATGATTTCTGAATCAAATACTCGCAGCAACTTTAATAAACATAAGCAAAATATAGTTTCCCCCACCACCCCCCCCCTCTCATTCCCTGGAATGGTTCAAGTATTTTTGTTGAAACTTTCCCAAGAATTTCAGCCTGAAGGAGACACCCAGCATGGAAAATTTCAGCCCAAACAGATGAATGTTGGCAACATAATAAGCAACTGAAAGAGTCTTATAATGGGAAGTGTTGCACAACCTTTCATATAGGTGGCAATATAATACAAGCAGCATTAGCTGTTGCTACCAATATAAAAAAAAAAAATCACAAAAAAGCAGAGGTTATGCTGAAATGGAAAAAAGCCTTTTCAAATCAGACCTTTGCAAGGTTTCTAAGTCTTGTCACTCCCAGAAGCTTTGGAATCAAGAACGCACAGAAGCAGAACACGCTCTCAGAAACTCCCTTGTGCAATGAGCAGGCACTGCTTCACAGTCATGCCCCAGTGTGACTCACTTGATGATGTCACAGTTATTTGATCACAAAACTTACGCTACACACAATTTGAAAACAGTTTAAGAGCTCTGGACTCATACATTCAGACTGAGGGGAAGGGTTATAAAAATGAGGCGCAAATAAACTGAAAGAGGAAAACCCCTCCAGTTTCCTCTTCAGAGCATATATTCTTGATAATACTCATCAGGGTGTGAAGTGCCCTTTCCTCCCCTTCCCCGCTGCTCGAGCCTGCTGCTGCAGGACGCTTGCTCTGCTTGGACCAGCTCTGTTTCCATGTCCACAGACATTTATGCTGACAGTGAAGAAGGTGCACCACAGCTACCTGGCTAGATGTGAATATTAATTTGCTACATTTGATTTCTTCACGATCTAGTCCCTAAAACATATACCAATAGAGGAGATATCACAATCACCAGTCTGTCATTCCCCAGTTACTGCATACACAGACAAAGGATGGGAGGAGGATTGTTCTGAGCTCTCAGAACAGGCAGATTACACTGCTCAGATGCTCGAGCCCAGGATTGCTCCACAACACTGTCTGGCTGCACACAAGCTTAAAAACATCTACAGTTACCAATATACCCTGTCCTGTGCCACACCACTGACAACTAGTCCTAGCCCACAATGGGGAAAGATACCAGAATAAAATCAGTTCTGCCCTTTTCTCATTATCACACAGGTAATTATGGAAAAACATTGATAGTAACATTCAGCTCATCACCTTTACCAGAACATGAGAACACGCTGAGCTTCCACCACTTGCATTTCAGCAAACTGATCGTTAACTCAACACTTGGTCAACTTCAAGATTGATTGGAAGTTAGAGAAAAAAAACAAACCATGGTGCTTTAGAACAGGTTTCTGCTGCCTTCTGGTAGTATCATATTTAAATAAAAAGTGGTCAGACTTACTTGAGAGATGGGGCACACACTGGCTCAACTGCCTACTACATACTTAACTACATACATACATGAAAGCCATGCACTGATCCTCCTGCTACCCTTTATACCCATCCGAGCAAGGTGCTTGTTGCATCTGCTTCCCCCCTCAATCTTTTCCCACTTCTGCCTCAAGATGTTTATGCAATTCTTTGTCAGTGCTCTACCAAGAGAAATGAGGAGGTGGGAATGGTAATTTTAGGTCCCAGTCTTCCTGGGAAGAAAAAAAAAAAAAGCTAGGATGGAAAGCACTTCTAGTTGCACAGTATTTTAAAACTTCAGGAGAACTCTGCTTTGGAGAGGGATTAGGGGCATCTACTTCTCAAGCCATGACCCCATTTCCCAGGATGGGATCTGCCAGTCAGGACCTGTGCTCCACACCTTTTGCTGTCTTTACCAAAAAAATAGAGCAAAGCAGTTTGATTTAGCCAGGGCTAGAAGGAAAAGACAATTAAGCTGAACGGCTGTTGGGTTAAGGAGAAACGTGGTGAAATCTAAATGGTGGGAGTTCAGCAGTAGGCTGTCTTGTCTCCTGGAAAGGATGAAAGGCTTTTCTCAGTTGAACTTGAACGAAACTGTGCCAAAACAAAACCAATCAGTATTCCCGGGAATGCCTTGCCACGCTACTTATGTGATAACGAGGGAAGTGATACGAGCAAGTTTCATACCAACCATCAACTCAAATAATTTGATGAACACACCCTGGAGCACTTTCACATACCATTCTTTGTAGTGTGGGGGAAACAGAAGTATTCTGCAGCTCTGCACAGACCTCTTGCTTCACAGAAGCTAGCAATAATTTTTTTGTCCTTAGAGAGCTTTCATTACAGTTTTGGCAAAACCCTAAAAAGAAACATCAGTGTGAAAAAGCCCCATTAAAACCATGCATAATCACACACACGCCTCCACACCATTTCGAGTATTTGCATAGCGCTAACGAGTGTGATTCATACAAAGCTCCCTTTTGATTGCGTTGCTTTTTTTCTGATTTCACAAAAACATAAAAAAATGGAGAAGAAACAGCGCAAAATAATAAACCCCTCTCGATTATTCTCTCAAACCTGTATCCTGGTTCACAAGACACATTAATCAGATCAAACAGATCATTAAAGGGCAGACCTAAGTGTCTGGAAAGAACCCTTCCAGCCCAGTATTTACAGTAGGAACACCACACATTTAAGCTGGACTTCAACATGCACATTCACTGAGATCAGGTTTTACAAAGCAATCCGCTGTTCATTCCCAGTGGCACTTTTATTCAGACTCATCTACTGTAAGCTTTCCGTATGTCCTAAAGAAGGAATATTTATGACAAACTGGTGAATATCTTAGAGAGACAGGATAGAATCAGATTTCTTTTTATTGTGAGTCTTAGGGATAATTAATTGCTGGTACAATTCTTTAATTTCCACTATTCAACCAGTTCTCTCAAGATGTAGAAATACTACCGCCACAAAATCAGCTGTAGTGCTGATGTACACGTTTTTCTGAATACGTGCATCTTTAAAACGTAGTGGAAATCATTAGGATCCACCTTTAAGGTGCTTTAAAAGAAGTTAAATTGCATTTCTGCCTCATCCCTGAAAGACTCTCACCCAACATGCAGCCACACTTTGCTGTCGGCAGTCTCAAGGCTGCAACCTCAGGAAACCTGTTCAACATGAGCAAGGGTTCAGTGGGCTTGCTTTAGTTGCCTGCTCTTCACACATTCTTAAAAGCACAATATGACACAATAAAATATTCCCCGACGGGATATTCTGTGTTTCTAGCACAAAAAATTGATTCCGGAGATTGAGTAATTTCACATCTAAATACGTAAGTGGGGCTAGTGGATGCTGATATGCCAAATAATCTATTGCCACTGAAACAGAATTAAAAAAAGCAGTAATTACCTAACCATCCCAAACCATGTACTTACAGTAAACCTTGTGTTTATTCACAGTTAGTCAATACAAAGCAGCGCTAAAAGTAATGGAAAGAAATTTAGTGTTTCTCTTGATTTTGGGAATATACAAAAAGGTCAGTGTGAATTACATTTCATACTTTGGTTAATATAAATACCAAACACTGGACAGAAGCCCCAGCTTTCCATTTTATAATAATTTAACATATTACATGCAATATATTAAATGTTTATTATCCCTAATACATTAGTGTTAGTTTTTTCTGTTTGGAAAAGAGTTCTTTTTCTTCTGTGGGGTTTTTCCCCCTCCTTTATTCTGCTTTTTTCCCCTTCTCCTTTATTCTGCTTATATTTATTTTCCTATATCTACTTTTCAAGAAGCACAAGAATAATATTTAATTTAAAATTTAAAACAAACAAACCAGTGTAGTATGTTCATCCCACCATAAAAAATAGCTGTTTACTTAAAAATTAACGTTCTGTTCCAAATCTTCCAAAGAAGGAATTTTTTTAGGTTTGTTTGTTTTTTTAAGCAACATGGTACTTTTCCCTTTTATTTCTTGTATGTAGGTAATTCAGCATTTTAGTTTATATTCTTTTTAAATTGACAGAGAAAAACGCCCACTGGATAGATAACATTAGAAGAGGAACGTAATCGGGACAGATGCAGTCTTATTTTAGATATTTCATTCATAATGAAAATGCATTACTTATCCCCTCAGCTGGTATCAGGGACTCAAGGAGAAGCCCACGTCATTTTCCTGATGTTAAAATAAACAAATCACATTTCTGTGTTTAAAAGGAATAAAATTAGAGTCCACCAAAATCAACAGAGCAACAGCCAATTCCAAAACCTCAGAAACCTATTGCTAGTTCTCTTCCTTTCCCCTCCCACTTTTTCCCAGTCTCTTTAGAAGTAAATGAGCGAGTTTCAGAAAGGAGCTGGAACAGCTGCATCTTCAAGATCCTGTAACTCCCATGGAACGAGAGGCAGCAGTTAAGCAAAGGAGATGCTCCAAGGAGGTGATCAGCAGGAAGGCGACTGCTGTTTGCCGTGATGTTGTCACCTCCGCTACAAATGCAGAAGAGTTTAAAAAATCACGATAACCCTGGCTGTGCTGCGTTCTGCCTCGACGTCGGCTCGTTTCTTATCAAGCTCATCTCAGAGTTTTGCCATTGGCAGAAAAGCGCATTCGGATGCTGTGAAACACTTTCAGACTTTCTCGCAGTTGGGACAGATTTGGAAGGTGTTGCAGCAAAGCCCTGCCTTTAGCGCAGGCACTCCTCACTTCAGAAATCCCGCTCTCTGCATTCACCAACAGGCTCATCGGGACATCCATCAGCCTTGGCTCTGCTCACGGCCACTGCCAAACAAAGCACTCATCGCCCGCTGCTCACAACAGATACTTTATGGATGGCTGCTTAATTAATCACTGACTATAACACCACAAATCCTTACATTTCAGTTCATATCCTTGTTGATATACAGGAATAATGTAGTGTCCCACAGCCATAAAATGTCACGGAGACCAAAAGGGGAATCTTAGCAGACTTAAATAACTGAAATGGAAAGGAGTATTTCAACGTTTAAAACCTTTTTTAAACCACATAATTTAAAAATAGACACTGACTGTTTTTAAATTTGCATCACATAAACTACATTCTAAAATTAGTTTTCTTAGTACAACCAAAGATGACCTCAGATGAAAGAGTACTGATGGCATCTCTTCAACAATATTCTAACTTAACCTATAACCTATTAAATTTAAATAATTTAAATATTGTTAATTTGATTTTATTGGTATTTCACATTTTACCAGACTACTCTAGACTTTCACAATAACGAAGTGCAAAATCCTTGAAGGCAGAAAAAACCCTTAACTTTTATTTTAGTAAAAGCAAAGTACGGGGGAGTTAAACTGTGCTTGTTTTAACTGCAGAAATTATAAACTTTAATAAATGACCAAACTCTTCCAAGAAGACAGAATTAAGCTGCTCATGACTAAAAACAAAGGGTCTGTATCCCCCAAATTTGACTTGAATCTCAAAATAGTTCTTCTGTGGGACTGAGTAGTGTACCAGCCCTGCTCTGGCTCTCTGTGCAGGCTCCAGCACTGTCCAATTGCCTAGTTCCAGAACGATGTTTTAAATCCACATGTGCTTAACCTAAAATATGGTATTTTTTTCCATTACTGGTCCACCCTCTTTCCTTGTTGAAGAGCTTATTGTAACTATTTATGTAAAAACAATTTCTTCCAGTCAGCGTTACATAGAAATAGATCCGTGTATGCATGACGCACACTTTTACTGTTGGACTTGGTTTCATTTTATTGATGCCTTAAGGACTTCCAGCTTTAAGAAGCAGGAAGCTGAAATGTCAGATATTTTATTCTTGTAATGTTCCATTGATGTCTGGCATCCTTGTGCCACTTTGTGTTGCGGTCTTCTGAGAATTCAAGTCAACACCCAAAGACAGATTCATCATGCAAGAACTTAAAAACAGGTATTATCAAAAAGCATTGCTTATTAACTCTAAGGATGTCTAATATCAATCTGCATAAATAAGCCACTCTTTGGTATTTTACACAGTATTAGTCAAACACAATAACTAACACATTTTTCAGTCTTTTGGAAATGTACCACGTACTGTCTGCACTGGCTCCTCCAGCAGCATCGATACACTAAGCAATCCACAGTATCCATTCAGCAAAAATATGGCAAAAAGAAACTGTGGTAGTAAGTTTCATAATAAATTAATTCTTAACACCTCTCAAATACAAAGACACCAAAGTCACTTACAATGCATTCACTGTTTGATTTTATCTTTAAAGAAACATGAAATCTGTTTGGGAATACACTGATGGAGAACATGACCCTCCAGTGGAGAAAGAGCATTCAGCTCAAAAGATGCTCTCCCCAAGCAGAACATGGAAGTGAAGATTCAGATGGAGAAGCATTTTTTAAAACCGATTCATAAATCTGTGTTCATTAGACTGGGTGGGGTAAAGCTTCTAATGGAAAATTGCAGCAATCTTAACATTAGGAATGTGAAATGTCTGGTCTTAATAAACTAAGTTTTCAGGCATCGTGAGTTGTTTGAGAGAATGATAGCAACTTACAAACAACTCAGCCCCACTAAAATGACAAATTGAACATTCCCAATCCTTCAGGCTCTGCTGGAATGAGTCAAATGTCCATAAAACAGCTGATATGAAAGATTCCTCCTATAAAGCAAGAAAGTTCAGGTAAAAGTGGACAAGTAAAAGTGGAGAAGGAAGTAGATAACCATCACGTGTGTGTTTGCTCTTGCATACAAATGAAAGAATGAACTCTAGTTTCTGTATTTGTATTTTAAAAAACGTACCTTTTTACACTTTTAGCTGATGTGACTGACAAAGTTAACAGTTCATTGTGTAATCACTGTATCAGCAGTTGGGGGGGCGTGGGGAAGTACCTACGAATCGTGAATAAATCCCGAGTGGGATATAAAAGGAGAACACTGACTTGCACTTTGAAATTTTGTCCCAGTTAGTCTTGGGGTGTGAGACCGGACCCAGGCACGTATGGGAGAGCACTAAACCCCCCAGTTTGGCTCAGTCTAACAGGAAACCATTCCCTCGCATCCCCACCTCCAGCTCGGAGTGATCTGATGAACGCAGCGAAACCCCGCTAGGATGCGGAAGGACCGCCATGTGAATAACTAACAATGCAGGCAGACAGCAGGGAAGTTCCTTCAGCCCTGTTTGATCTGCCTCGCCGGCATTATTGCACAGAGCTGGGTTTTCATTAGGTAAGGAAAACGCCCCCAAAGGCGCGATGCAGCCTAAGTGAGGCTGCAAACGCTCCCTAACACAATGATCGAAGAGAAAATAGATGGTGTAATGCAGAGGGGCCTAAGAATTCCGAGTGGAAAAAAGTATAAATTACTATTTTAATTAATTTCCTAACGTGAAACACAGCTGTAGTAATGTTGGCAAATACAACCTGCCTGTTTTAAGTTTGTTAAATGAAATCATGCTTTTTAATTGGGTCTTAATATACAAAAGTATGTTTTATTTACTTTTTATTACAATATCAGTATTTTAACTTTCAGTTTGCTTGTGCAAAAGCTTTATAAATTACTTGAATCACTTAAATCTGAATACTATAATCTGCAGTTACAATGTACCAGTTTGAGTTTCAACAATTAAATGCCTTTTTTGTGGACTCCCGCTGCTATGTGAACTAGCTGTAGGCTATTAAAATAATGAGTCCGGACTGAGTCATCTGATCTCAGCCTTGGTGCAAAGCCTGAGGAAAAGGACTTAGCCCACAATTCCTAGTCTGTTTACCAGACTACAACCAGACTGCTGGAAGCGGTACCCCCGCGCTCCCTTCCCCCGCACTCGGCCGGGGGAAACGCGGTGTCAC
Source organism: Sclerurus mexicanus (assembly GCA_013396755.1). Taxonomy (NCBI): domain Eukaryota; kingdom Metazoa; phylum Chordata; class Aves; order Passeriformes; family Furnariidae; genus Sclerurus; species Sclerurus mexicanus. Next base: position 568,704 of record VWZF01004461.1, on the reverse strand, counting down.
AGAGCCCTCTGCAGGCGGCTCCTGCCGCCGCCTCGACACCCAAATCACCGCGCATCCGTCGTCCCGCATCACCCCACATCCATGCTCTGTCCCAGTGCCCACCTGGTCACCATCCCGCATCCCCCCACAGCCATCTGCCCTGCCCCACCGCCCCAAAACAAGCCGCCCACTTACTTGCCCCTCCATTAAGCACGGCCTCTTCCAGAAGGGTCCGGAAGGGGCCGTGGGCCAAGGCAAGGTGGGAAAGTACACACCACAGAGTGGTGGGAAGTCGGCGCCAACAGCACCTGTGAGTTCGGGATGCCCTGAAGATCTCGCTTTTGCGGTGTGGGTTTACGATGGCACGCCACGTGAGCCAAAGGGTTTCCATGGACTAGATAGGTCTCAGCTTGCACGCCACAAACACACCACAGATTTGGCTGCCTCAAGGGTGCTTAAGATAATTTGGCCGCATGCAACTCCATCAATGTGAAACTCTGTCAATGACAGCACTTAAAAACAAAACCTCAAGTCTTCTCCTGCTTCACAGAATCAGAATCCCATAGTGGTGAGGTTGGAAGGCACCACAGCAGGTCCTTGGGTCCAACCTCCCTGGCTCAAGCAGGGCCATCCTACAGCACACTGCACAGGACTGCGTCCCTCCAGCGGGAGAGACTCCACAGCCTCCCTGGGCAATCTAGTCCAGAGCACAGTCACTTGCACAGTAAAGAAACTCTTCCTTATGTTCAGGTGGAACTTACTGTGCATCAGTTTCTGCCTCTTGCCCTAAACCCTTCAGAAACGTCACCGGCGGCACCCGGCACAAAGGGAACAGCAAAAGCATCTGACCATTCGCACCCTCCAGAGGGTTTCAAAAGCACCATAACTCACTTCGTATTTTCAACAGCACAAAATATGTCTTCCCACAATGTCAGTGTATAAAATACAGAAACACACATGGCATGTGCACATGGTGCTGTTTAAAACAATCCATATCTTAGCTCAGACTCCAGCTGGTATCCAGGGACTGTTATAATCTCTATTACTTGTAAGTTGGTTTGTGTGCCAAGATATATATTTTATCTTCTTCCTTGATCTTTCTGCACGTTTTGATGCTATATGAATACATAAAGGAAAAATAATTAAATGGAGAACTTTCTCTAATGAATCTCCACAGCTTTTTTTTTTGTAATTTCCTGAATTTATCATCATTCCCACTTATCACTCCCCAGAAAAGGTCAGACCTCTACCTTTCACAGTTTTGTTCTTTATGCTCCAACCACATTTATGTATATTAACAACCCACATTGCATTTCTGCCTTGTCCTCCAACAACTTTGTTATGCCCAAGTAACATATATATCCTCTGCATTATCAATATCATTCCACCACTCCTTTTGACTCTGGGTCCTTCTGATGGAAGCCTTCTCTGTTTCACACCTCTGCTCCACTTTAGGTCTTCTGTCCTGATTAAGAACCCATGTCCTGAATTTAACCAGCACTGTCTTCTTGTCCGTACATGTGTTCATAAATTTATATATATATACACAGATATACATATAAACTCTACTACATGCATACATATGAATTAAATACATGTTAGGTTAAAATTAGGTTAAAAAATTTGTGGCCTAGATAATATGGCTTTTTGAGATCTCTTACACACGCAGCACATACTTAACAGGATTCACCAAACACAACAGAATTAGCAGTCTGTGTGATTCTGGATGGTTCTCTAAGGCAAGCCCTGATGAAAGAATCTGTTTTGAGATGTGGACTATGGCACTTATCTAAAGACAGAAAGCATTCTAACCCGTCCTGTAGTTTTAGATTTTTTAAACACTTAAAACTCTAGTGAAGTTTGCAAATACACCTTGAGAAATCTTAAACCCCTCAAAACCAGAAAGTAGGAAAAGAGGAACTTCACTATTAATCAAGTGTGGTAATGTCTGACATGATTTTTGAATTTCTGATACTGCCAATAATGAGGCACCATACCATGCATGCAAAATATTCCTCTGCTTTCCTTTCTGCTTCTGAAAAGGCTGCCAAACAGGGGGAACGTGGCAGAGAAATCTCAGAAACAGCCTCAAAACACCACTACCTCTATTTCCAGTCTTCAGTCATTGCCGAAGCCACCATGCCATGGTATCTTGCAACACATATTCAAATTCCAGTTTTATTTCAACCACCTGCAAAAAGCTAGTCGAAGAAAATGCTTTAAATGCAAATTTCTGCTCATCCTACGTAGATCTAAACCACACCAACAACCTCAGTGCAAACACTAGCCATCTTTAATAGCTGACCTGACTGACTACAGGGACTTGAAACCTCTGGCCCTCTCAGCTAGCACAGTGGTTCCCACATATGCTTAGTGCTTCCTTCATGGTCTACAAAACCATATTAAATAGCAGTTCATTAGAAGCCAGAGGGTAAAATTTGGTGCATTATGGCCTAAGAAAATACTGAGTGTTGACTCTGGTCTGCAAAACTGCCACACTAGAAAACCACTGTCTGGGTCGAAAGGCACAGGGCCAAGGTTTGCTCCCACTTTTGCCCCGAGCGTCAGACATGAACCTGTATCAGGGCATTTCTCAGCTGCTCATCTCACCCAAAGCCCTGACCTGGACTGAGCGGCCCCTTGACAAGGGGCAAGTCCTCTCATGTCAGCAACGTCACGTCAAAAAGAGAGCTAAAGGACAGACGACAATTTTTGTTGTTTGCTTGTGACAAAAATGTCAAAAAAACTTGCTTTACATATTAGCATAGTACTCTCTTTGGAGACGAGGACTTAAGAGAATATCTCTGGCATACTGACTTTCAGATTTAATGCCATTCACAGAGGCTAAAAATCTACTAAACCTTCCCTTCTTCTAAAGGGCTAAAAATCTTCTAAACTCCCCCTTCACTCTTCTTCCCTCTCTGCCCACCTTCCAAGTGTGCTTTGGCATATTCCTACCCACCAAATACTGAGAGACTGAAGAGATACACGCCCTTTTCTATTTTCCCCAAAACCTATGCCAAGCACCAGGAGTCATTTTACAACCTGCAGTCCTGGAAAACAACCTCTGGACTGCTGTCAATATAAGTCAATAACAGCTACCCCGAATGCTCTTCACCCATCAATCAGCATCTATGGTACAAAGCTTAACACTTCCAGTACAGCACACTGCCACAAAACACTTTGCTTCTTGCAAATCTTTAAGCAAGGACTTTAAATCATTTAATCCTCCAAAATATTTTTGCTGTTTCTAAGGCCAGCTCCTCAAAAAGCATTTTTTCTTCTCCATTTCTCTACTTATCAATCAAAAAAATTTTAAAGGCTGTTCTATTAATACGCTCAAGGTAGAGATAAGCTCATGGTTTGGAATGGATTTTCAAAATCTGGTTTATACAGAAGCTATGAAATACAATGATAATAAATATTTCACAACTTTTCTTGCAGATGACTTCCTAGAAACTGTGACAGACAGTTCTAATCAGTGTTTCACAGTGGAGGGGGACAAAGAAACATTTCAAAAGAAGAATTTTTATTTTTTTTTAATACCTGCAAATGCAAAAGCTGTTTGATAAACTGTCTCCCCTTAACCATCTTTCTCCTTCAATGCTAGTGTCCTATTTTTATCCAAACTGATTTTATAAAATCCTTCTTCATTCATGGAAGCCAGTTTTTACTTGAACTGCCACTTCTTTATAACAAACTCTCAGCAGGACTAAAAAATATAGGAACAGTGCTTTGCAACAGATTTTACTCAAGAACTTTTAAAGCTACTGGGATTTTCTGGATCACTCAGGTAGCCTTGTCCCTAGACACAGAAGGCAAGAATTCTCTGAATTCTCTGAAGGGAAGAATTCTGAAATTGCCTTTATAATATGGGAGCAGTACATAAATGCTCACATAATCAATCAAAATACTCAAACTCCTTTTCACTCCCATAGTAACTCGTGTATCATGCTGCATAACTGAGAGGAAAGGGCAACAAAATCCTATATGCAGAGTACATACTTTTTTAAAAAAAGGAAAGCTCATAAAGGCCTGAATTTTAAAAGGCAAAATATAAATGTAATAAAAATTAGTAATTTTAATGGCAACTATGAAAATAAGAGTAATAAAAGTTACCCTTTTAAATGCAAAAAAAGTCTTACAGTGATTTTGGATTTGTCTGAAAGCCCTGTTTGTCCCTCAAAAACAAACAGATCTAGTCACATTTCAATAGCTGTGGAGTAATTACTGCAAAGCTGTCAAACACTTGACTCTACTTTGATAACCCTAATTAAGATTTTCAGATTAAATGTATCAGAATTAGGCTGGATATCGCTGAACACGCTCCTGAGCTGGAGCATTCTTTACCCTAATGGCATCAAAAGTCTAGAAAGATGTAACATTTTCATTTGCTTTTGCTGTGAAGCACTGAAAATTAAAAAAAATAAATGAATAAAAATTAAGAAATGCATATTTGCAGTAAAAGCTGTGTCATTTAGCAGCAAAAGTTGTCTCTCCCCAGGTTAACTCCTTCTCCCTTAGGTAATAAACTTCACAGTGACACAGGCTGGTCTGTTTGCAGGGGTGACACAGCAGCAACTCAGTGGAGCTGCTCGGCACCATTTCCACCCTCCTCTCCCACTGACACCGGAGTAAACTGGAAGCACTGGCACGAGGTGCTCAGCAGAACCAAATACAAACACCAGCACTGCTCGAACCCTGCAACGCAGCGCAATTGAAACCATCAGGGTCGGCGCAGCGCTTGAGTGGGAGCCAAGGCAAGTGGAAGAAGATGGGAGTGTTGCCACAGAAGGACTCGATACCGAGGCTGCTCACATTCTTATCAGCAGCAACTCAAAAAAAAAAAGTGTGTGGCAACCTGACAGGACAAGAAGCTGCGAAGATGAATCAAAATGTGCAGACTGGGCAGGACGGAGAAATTAGGAGGAGTTAAAGTCCTATGGACAATAGTCCAAAGATAACAGAAAAGGAGGGTTGATTGAAACTCCACTGCCACAATGGAAGCTCAGTGTTAAGAAATAAACAGATAAAATGACATTCTCATTCCAACCACCTAGCCCCTTATAACTGTCCCCAACTTGTCAGGGCTAGCAAGGCATTGCCCAAATCTCTAGTTAAAAACTACAGCATGTCCATTTATGCCCAGAACTCAGTGAGAAAACTCGCTAGACTGCGATCATTCGACTCTCCCAGTAACTTCCCAACTGGAGAGGAGCATCACCCTGGCTTCGTTTGATCTGACACTGCACAACTGAAGAACCACTTTAGTACTCCACATGTCTCAGTGCACTGGACTGCCAAGGGACCAGGAGCCGCATAAGAGCTGGCAGTTTTATGGGGTTAAAGTCCCAGCAACACCTACAGACTGTGCCTCATCCTCACAGGGGTACTGCTGCAAACTCATATGCACCAGAGCGTCACTTCAGTGAAATCAGTGCTTTCCTCATTTAGAATATGGGAGAGGACAGGTGATCAGGATTGAGAGAAAATGAAATGTATGTTCAGCACAGCAGAGGAAAGCCACAGCACGGTGCCACGATTTAATGGCAGAAACACGAAAAGCATAACATTTAACGCAAGTTTGGAGAGAAAATAATCAAAACCTCTGAACACTAACCCTCCTGTCCGCCAACCCACAAAACTGGTGCAGGAGTGGAGGAGGGAAGCTGCTCACAGTAATACTGGCAGTGATGAGCAGACAAGAGCTAATGGAAGAAACAGAACAGTTTAATCAGCCATGACATCAGGCTATCAAAAACAATCTGGCCGTTATCACATTAAAAATCCATTCAAGTAAACAAAACAAAAATAAAGATCACAACAGAAAGTTCAAGACTCACTTTACCAATGGATTAATGACTACCATTAGCTGGGAACGCTCTAAAAAAAAAAAAAGAAAAAAAATCTATGCAAGCTAAAACATTATTATCCATAATAAATGGTTCACTACTGAGAATGCTGCATCTCTGCCAAAATCTAGTGCTAAACCAGATAGACATGTTCTGTTGATTTTCTTTCCAAGAGCTGATGCAGTGGTTGACTTGTCTTCTTAAGCCTTTGGCTATCACAGCAAATTAGAAATTGGAAAATAGCTCTACATAATTTTTACCCACTAGAAAAAGAAGTCTTCTCCAGAGCTCAAAAACACCACAACGGCTCTTAACTTTTCAAAGAATAAAATAATGATTGTTCACTGTGGATTATAAACATACATAAAGGCCCTTACATTTTAAATAAACAGAGGGAGAATACTACCTAATGGATGGGAATTGGAAACATTCTGACTTCAAATTTAGAAAACCCAATACCTAGTTAACAGTAAGGAAGATTTAGCAAGTGGAATCCAGTTTTTCATTTGGCTTCAAACCAATATTGGATGTTGTTCTATAACTTATTCCCTACTTCAAAGCCACAGCATTCAGGCTGTAGCTCACTTCTGTTGCAAAGAGAACAACTCACTTGCAGACATAGTGAGGGCACTTCCTTGCCTGTGTTACATCTGAAATAAGGCTAGATAACCATAAGGATCCATCCCGTCCTATTAACAACTTTGTAAACCTTGATACAGATAATTGATCAGTGGCCTGCTCACATCTTTTAATTGTGAATATCTCTCTATTGCCATTTGAGAATGCTGCTACTCCATGAGATCAGCGGGAAACCACTGATGAGTGTTTGGGAAGAGCTGCCTTCCATTAGCTACTGAGATCAAGTTAATCTTTCCAAGCAATACACATTAACCTCCTAATCTACCTCTCCAGCCCACTGTACTTCACTCACGTAATCTGGCTGGTTTACTCCACTGCACTGATACTGCCCTTGAAGCAGACAGAGGGATTGATTTGACTAGTCTGAGCTATCTCCTTGAGAAGCACTTCTCTCTCCACTGATTAAAGAGGGAGGCAGTTCAGCCTACCTTGCACAGTCTAATCCCTGTTTTCTGTGAACAGCTTTTCGATACCAACTACCAGATCCTGATCAACAAGATACCACCAACAAGACTAGAAGTCTTTCACATCATGCTTCATTTTATCCTCGACATTAGCATTCCCTCCTCCACATCCTCCACCACCCCCCAGTTTTTATTACAAAACTCGGAGTCCATCTGCCAGGGGAATTACACAGCAGAGGGAAGGCAGGAAAGGGAAACCTGAATTTCTCAAATCAGTTTTCAGGTGAAGTACACAGAAGACAAGCAGCAAGTGTCACAAGCCTCCAGAACTAGCCCCTAAACTACATGTTGCTGGAACACAGCGTATCGCATGAGGCCACAAGTGAAAACCACCTCCCTGCTATCAGATACTTACATAACTGTACAAGAAAAGGCCACATGTTTGCACTTCAGGCAAATTTCAGAAAGCTTCCTTTAACACAGAAGACATACAGTAAGAATTTTTGTTCCAATATGCTAAAGACCCACAAAGGGTCTTTAACATCAATACGTCTTCACATGGGGGTTCTCTGCTGTTATTGTAAGACCCTGCTGATGCTGTAAGAACTTAATTTAACAATCAAGGAAAAGAGAAGTTTTTAGGTACAAAACCTAGCCTTTTAGGAAACATGAAGAATAGTTGCTTCTGTGGAGGTTTTCTTCCACTTTTTTTTTTTTTTTTAATAGAAAACTTGGGGATAATAAAGACAATCAGCTCGAAGAACCATAAAGTTTTAGCTCCCTACATGTCCTATTTCTCTCCCTTTGGAATGCAGTGCTTTCAAATATTCTTCCTACTTCACCGCTGTTGTTCTCGGTTTTGCAATTCTTAGTCAAGGAAACGAACATCACTAAGAAACTAGTAACTACATGTGGGAATAAACAGCTGAATCAGAACATACTTTTCCCATTCCTCTATCATCACTGTCCAGGAACTGACGAAAGCACGCACAATTGGTTTCTCTGTTGGGATAATCATCACTTCTGAATCCATAAGATACTATCTCACTGTCTTCTTTTAAAAATAAAGAAAACATTAAATAATTAAAACCAGGACATGCAGGACTCCGCTGAGAGAGCAGGGGCAGGATTAATTTGAAATATGGTATAAAGGTTAAGCTGAATATGGGAAATTCTGAGTTTCTTCTCACATACACCAATGACACAGGGGCACACCTCTTACAGTGTGAGAGATGTTAGTGCAGAGAAACAAGCAACTCATTTCATGCTCGCTGGAGGAAACCTCTGTTGATATTTCAAACAAAACTAGTTTCTATTTTATTTACTTACAGCTGAGACTGAAATACAAGAACGTATCTCACTCTCTCCTACTCATTGAACTCAAGCAGGGAACGCTCTCACAATTAAGCTGTAGAAACACAGTAGGGAAAAGCAACGCCACATTAAAATAAGCAACTCGGACCAACCTCTGAGATGCTTTGCCCACTGTCTTGTTATTTTTTTTTCAGTAATAACCCATTCAGCTGAGTTTTTGGGTGTAGCTGTCCGTGTCCTTTTGTATTGCCTTCATAACACCTGAGGCATTTTCTCACATTATACAGTTTTAGGTTTCCTCTGGCTCCTCAGCAGAGCACGTCTCATCTAGAAACCCACTGCTGTTCACTTCGAAACGCCAAGAAGACAAAGTCTACATCAAACAACTCCCTACCTTCAATGGCAACAAACTTTCTGCCCAAATAACAAGCTCTTTTGGGAAATTCCCTGGCCCTCATGTCATGACTTGCGTTGTACGGTTTCTGCAGTGCTTAACATTGTGCATTTCATTGCAAGGTCATAACACAATCTGAAAAGAATAACTTGATTTCTCTTTCCAATGGTAATGGAATTATTCACATGCTTAACAGTTAAATAGCTTTTCTTCAGGTCTTTCCTCTGTTTAAGGTTCTCTGTTTTCACTTAAGGAACAGTCTTCTGCCAATATTTTGCAACTTGCCAACATTTGCAACTGCTGGACTATGATGTGAAAATATAATTGCTAACGTGTCTAAAGTCTAGAATAAACACATGATTAAAAATATTTTATTTAGGTTTAGTAATATTTTTCTTAACCTTTAGAGAAATCTTGAATCATGGCATATTAATGAATTTTATTAGATTTCACAAGTTGCAGAAGATGTCTTTTATCAAAGTAAGTCCAAATTTATTGCTGACAATCCTTTGCAATTTACACACTAATGAGAAATAAAACATAATTCTAACAGGGGCTGGTCTTAGTTACTTTTTTAGCCTAATCCACTACAACAGATTTTATTTGGTTCTTAAGTATTAAGCTTTCCATCTAGACCTCTTGTTCTACTTTTACACTTTCAAGACTTGATTATTCTCATATGTTATAATTTACATCTGGAGCTAGGCAACAGTATATCCATTTTCAGATCCCAAGTTCCTTCTCCACTTATTCACATGGTCCTCCACTTACCAAAAGCATGGCAGGGCTCTCAGGCCTAGGTAATTGGGTTGGCTAAACCAAAACTTATTTAAAAAAAAAACCCAAAACCATTTTTCTTTAAGGAGTTCCAGACTACTTCTAAGGAAAATAAGAAGAAACAGCTTTATATACGGAATGTATAACTTGTCTTGTAAAATCTCTCAGTGCACATAAGAAAGAACACAGGAAAAGTAAGATCACAGTGTCAGACTGTCTCTGTCCTCCCCATTTCAGTCTCTCAAGAGCATCCTATAACCACAGAACAGCCCCTCAGCTCTCAGATAATTCTGAACAGTCTCTGCGCAATTTCAAGGGCAAATTTGAAAAAAAAACCAAAACCCACCATATCAAACCAAGCTACTTTTATTCACTACAATAGTTTTCCTGTTTTTTCATTCTTTACCATCTTTATTATCACCCAAGACCTTGTGACAACTGCTTTGCAAATGGGACACGGTGAATGCTTGCGAAAAGTCACTACAGAAGAGCTGGAAATGGGGTATAAGATTCTGCATCCATTGTTTCATTTTTTCACTTTGTCTTTCCAAAAGAATATTGCAAAATTACATGCCCCTTACATGCTATTCTTGCACTGTAACTCTGTCTTTCCATAAGGTCAAGTTGTGGAAATTTAAGATTTTAACTAACGCCTTGCATTTGGCAGACCTGCTATTTTTTCAAAATGAAGCAGCCAAAATGAATGACATTTTCAATGTCAGGCCCCAAACTTAGTCCCTGCAGATGCAGAGCCACTGTAACACGGGGCCGTTCTCTCAAAAAGCAACAGGCTGTAAGAAACCTCCTCCTGGTGAGGACAGCATCCAATATTTGGTCATTGTCCCACCAGGAACTTGTGTGTTGTCAGGAGTGGAAGACACGTCTGTACCATGACCAGGCATCTCTTATGGGTGTGGAAATACAGAATGAGTAACACTAACCAAAGTATGTGGATCTGCTTCTATAGTTTTACTACAATTCATTTGTGATATTTAGGTTAGTGACATGAAAAACCACAGAGGACTTTCCCATTAAGTGTTTGGGATTCCAAATACGTTGAAGCTAAGTCTGCTTGCCTGCATTTCAAACCTAGCGCTGAATTTGTTTGTTTCCAAAAAGTCAAGCTCATTGTCAAGTTTGCCTTGACTCCAGGTAAGAGAACACCTGCAGATATTACTTACTTTTCCTGGACGTTACCTATTTCAATCTAGTCCCATCTCAGTAAAAACTAATAGAAGCCTGTGTCCAACACCTCCTGGGAAGCCCATAGGAACATTTCAAGTGTCTCTTATCCAGCTTCCACACACCCCTCAGCACTGGGGTTTACACAAGGTGCTCAGCTCCCCGGGCAGGGAATGTCTTTTAATATAGGCTTGTACTCCCAAGTGCAAATCTTAGAGTGCATTAAAGGAATCCAGTTAAAAGAAGAAGAAAAGAGAAATAGAAAGAGAGAGGGAGGGGGCGAAAAAAGGATCCAGCATTATGTTATCAATATTAAGCGTCAGAAGCCAATGACACTACAATTACTGAATAATTATTGGAAAATAAATAATTTCAGTGACACAACATGTTATTTTAATGGCTCTGAGAAGTCTTTAAAAATGTTATTGCTGATTATCACCCTCCACCAGACCTCCCTGGATCCAGTCTCTGACCCTGCCGCTGTCCCTTTGGTGGTGGTGGTTTTGCAATCCCCCTGCCTGGCGTAGCTCCTCGCTGCTGTCAGGCAAAGCGATGGTTCCACCTTTCTTCCCACACCAAACTGCTTGTTCTCACCAGTCTCTTCCCAGCAGAAATGTTTGTGCACTCGTGGGCAAGCTGGAACATGGAGCTGGCCCAAGTGAAAGCTAACCCAACCAAAACCACGTCAGACCCACAAAGAGCGCACACCAAGGGAACAGGGAGAGGCAATCATCCCCTTCTCCAGCAGCACCGACTTATGCCAAACGAAAGCGATGACAACTTCAGACTGACTTGCCTCATCACAGACACTTTCCACATACTTCTCAAATAAATTTTTTTGCATGACAAATCTTTCCATCGCCTGTTCCCATATATTAACCCAGACATCAGGCTGGAAGTATACCATGGGAGCAATTTCTAAGATACATTTGAGAAAATGAAAGGACTTCAACTATGCAAAAACCTAAAAGCTATTTGTCACCAAGCCATTTCCCAATTGTGAGTCCACTACCAGTCCAGCTTAAATTAAAAAGTTCTGTAAAGAACCAAACCAATGAAGCTGTATTTCCTAAGGACATGCAAACCACTTCCTTCAACTTCCTACTGCAATAAACACCAGCACCTTCTGTCTCTTCTGAATTCCCTCCTCTGGTCTTCATTTTCATCAGTCACCCACTTCCCTCTACATTTGGGCCCAGGTCCTCTTTCACAAGGTTTATAGTTGTTTCAACCACAGCTGCAATGTTGGACAAATGTCTAAATAGTCACTGTAACCCATGGACTTTCAATAGCCATGATGTTCACTGAAAAGGAGGCCCATGCAAAGGCATATACAATTGGGTACTTCAAATTGCCAGCCACTTAGAAAGCCTCATGTAATCTCCTGACTCCTAGGATGGAACCTTAAGACTCCCACTGATCTCAGCCAGTACCCCGGGAAACCTTCTTGAGGTTAGGCTGGGGCTTGCACTGAAGCCAGACCTCAGCTCCCATCCTGGCTGCGTGTTGCAAACAGCACAGATACAGCAGCAGGCAACTTCCAGCCCAAAGCAGGGAGGCAGAAGTTTAAACCTGTGCAGCTCTGATATGTAGAACTGGAGCGTGACCCAGCTGTGAGGCATGGGTGAGAGGGTCAGGTCACACCACACCTGAATTCCCCGCATTGTACTGCCTCTGGGACAGAGAAAATCAAATGGTCTGTGCAGGAGAGAAAAGCCCAACTGGAACCTTTCTTTGAAGAACCTGACCTTGCATGGTCCTGAAGCCAAGCAGACATGCAGAATGACCAAGTCCTCACTGTCCTTCTAGCAGGGCACACGTGCCACTCCTCAAAAATGTGCAGTTTACAGGTTGCAAATTTGGAGGCACCAGGGGACACAGAGAAAACTCTGGCTCAGCCACGCCACACCTCACCTACACATCCTTTTCTCAGCCTTGTTATGCCTTCAGGTGCTTCTGAAGAGATATCAAATAACCAAATCCAGTAACTAACCTTAATGATATATTCTTATTCACATGTAAGTGTACAATTCTTACTCTCTGAGATAACAAAGTAATAAGCCTCTCTTCCCCCCAACTTTCCTACCAAGTTGTTATTTAAAAAGATGTTTCCAGGGTAAAAAAAAAAATTACATTACTGTTGCATTTTAATACTTACTATCTAACATGCAATTTCAAGGGCAAATCTTTTAATGGCGCATTTAAGATGCTTTCTTAGGAAGTCTGGGTCTTTGATGTTAAATTTATGACCAGCCATTGCTTGACAATTGCAATTAATATGCTGGGTGATTTTCTGACTTGCTCTTCCAAGAGTCATTATTATTTGTAGTCTGTCAGTGCAACACATAAATTATGAGCCACGTTCACCTATAATAGACTGAAATGCAACTTCAAAATTGACATTTATGAAGAAAAATGAAAAAGTCCTTTCCACCATGAGAATGGGCAAAGCACACAGTCTGCAGTAGACTGGGAACAGAAGTTCAAGTTATGTATATTGAAATATCTCCCTGCCAAAAATAATTACATGCTTAAAAATAGATTACTCTTTAGTTGCAAGATCTCATAAACTGGGCAATGTCATGCTCAATCAAGGAGGAGTTTTACACACACCATAATTTTTTTGTGTATAACTAAACACAAGCGTGCAGTCATTTTGCAGGACAGTGATGCATATTAGTGCCTCAAGAAAGATCTCCTAAAGAAATAAAAAAAATTACCTTCCTGAAACACAACACGAGCTACTCATAAGAAAATCCCCATACAAATAGGTTTCCTCTTTTCCAAAAAAAAAATAAAAAAATTCTGCCTAATCTTGTCTTTTCATTAGAAAGTTACACTGCAGTTCGATTTTTAAATCTTGTATATAATACGAAATTTCAAATCGGAAGGAATCAAGACAAAACCAGAAGCTATTTAAACCAGATGCTCACCAACCACGTCCCTCAATGATCCAGATCAGAAAGCACTGCGTGGGAGAACATGCCCACACATTTACTAGGTATTAATCTGCAAATCTGAAAGAGCCAAACGTTCTTTCAAAGGTGTTGACCATTGTGCCTACAAAAAAAGATGTGTGCACATGCTAGGGAAATGCACTTAGAACTCCTAAACCTGCAAGGGCTTTTACTTAACAACACAAGTAAATGGAGAATATGTACTTTGCCAGGTAATAAACAAAGAACTTTTATTAAAAAGAAAAAGGCATTAAAACAAAAAAACAAATGAGATGCCTGAAGTGCGTGCTGTGAATCTGTATTACTGGGAATGTCCAGGTATGCTGAGTATCCCCATATTCCACTAACTTCAAGTGGGAACCTAGAGGGAGCAAGTGCAGCTCTGAGGTTCCTCTGCAGAGCATCCCCACCAGCGAGGGCAATGTCCTGGAGTCTGGCTGTCCCAGGCTCCAGTGCACACACTGCCAGGGCACACGGGAGAAACAGAAGCAACTAAGCCAAGCATACAGTGTTAGGTCACAGGGAAAGGAACCCTTTGATCAAAGAGGGAATCCTGGTTTCCCACCCCGGTGAGCTCAGCAGGTAAGCTGTGTGGATCAGCAGCAGTTCTGCTCTTGAGCTGAAGTGTAGGGTGTTCTCAATCACTACAGGCACCCGGAGGTGTCACGTAATAGCGTGGTGGTTTACACTTCTGACAAAAAAATCCCTACCAGGGATTGGAGAAAACCTACAGTTTTAGGCAGACCTGGGCAATTCAGAACACCTTCAACTCATACACATACTCATATTGTGACAGCTTAAAAAAGCTTAAACCAAAAACCTTATCTGAGAAAAGTGAAAACTAAACCAAACTTTGTCCTTTTCATACTTTAGCCTGAAATAAGTGAAAACACCAAAGTTTAGCTTTTCTGCCAATATTTTTGTTTGATCCCATAAGAAAACCTAACTTTAATACTTCCGAGTTTTAAACTAATCAGAACATTTTGAGAGTTTTAGTTTGTAAAATATGAAGCATACACAGTTCCAGGGAATAACCATGCAGGGCTTTTTTTTGGTCTTGTTTTTGTTACGTGACCAACTCTGTCTCAGACACTTATGTTTGAGTTTGTAGCTGTCACCACTATCCTGCCCAGCCTATACACGACTCTTTCCCTTGCTCCCCACGTGCAACCCCCAGAGCACAGGCACAAAGCAAAAATATCCACCCCAAAGGAAGTTCTAGGCTAACTGCAGCCTGAACCCACAGCATCTCTCCTCTTAATTCCTGCAGTGTTCTTTGCTAGCCCACAACCTTGGGGTTACATCAGTTGCCCAGGTTTTAGAGCCTAAAATAGGAGCGATAAAACCCCTGAAGTTACAGATGCCCAAAGAATTCCTCTAAATACAGGGGCAGTAAAAGTCTAACCAAACAGTCTCAGATTAACAAATATGTCTGCAGCTTTACTACTACCAATAGCGTTACTGGGACTGTAACTACATAATTATTTTTCCCTGGTTTTAAAAGGTTTAGACTTTGAATTAGTAGAGCCAATGCATTCAGCCTACAAAAACACGTCTGTCCAGATCGAGGATATTTTTTTTGCACACTTGTGGACAAGATGTTGGCTTCATTTTACAACCAACATCTTGTCCACATCAGGGGAGCGTTCTCACACAGACATGCATACCATGTGGGCTACCTGCTGAGTTTTGGCAAGCTTGGCAGGCTGCAGAACATAAAGGGTAGGCAGTTGTAGTGGAAAAAACCTTCATGGGAATTTTTTTTAATGTTGTGAAAAAAGAAAAAGGGAAAAAAAAAAAAGCAAACTGTTTCCCAATGAACCACACTGTGAGCTGGCATAAGGAAGATAAGGACAGGAAATTGGATGTAAAACTAGTACATAGGTCCTTTAACAGAGGAGGCACTCTGCAAGCTGCCAATGTGACATACACATTTCTTTCCTAAAATTCAGCCACTTTTTTCTTTTTAATTAGCCATATGGAAAGTTGAAAGACTTGTGAACTTACAGCATCAATGCCACATGTTGAGCTTAATTTCTGAGAGGTTTTACTCGATCTTGTGTCTTTAATTTATTTTTATACTTACATTTATACACCGTTAGACAAAATAACACACGTAGAGCAAGTTATCCCTTATACTATGAGCATTACTATGAGCATTACTTAGTTCTTATATAAAGGTGCTAAAGTGTTTCAAATTAGGAAATGAAGTGCACTCTACAAGGGGTTATGTTTTAGTGTTCCACCTTGGTAAAGTTTACAAATATTGGCACAGCCAACTATTCTTAGTTCCCTAGTATGATCCAGAAAGGAAAGCAGAATAAAAACGATTGAAGTGCTAAAACCAGCCTCAGTTGAACGCAAAAAATACAACAGCACCACCTAAGGCCCATCTGAGAGAGTGCAAAACACCACAAAGGTGTTACAGATCCCTTATTCATATTTATACAGCTGTAACATGCATTATAAAATTGCAGCATGGTATTTCTACATGCCTTGAGTGTTGGCCAACCAGTTCCTGTTACCTATTTATTCACATTTGGATTTCCATGTAGCTCACAGAACTGTATGAACCAAAGGTTCAACTGTTAAATACATTTATACTCCCCATTTTTCCACTCTCAAATTAAGTGATATTGTATTTCAAACACATCACAGGCAAGAGAATTTTTAAAGCATTTTCAACTGTTGTGACAAATCATCTAGCCTAGTTGCCACAGCAAAGTTTCAGAGGGCGCAAGTGCCCCCAGGTGCAGAATTTCTATTTTCTACAGTAACTGAAGTATAAAGGCCACTGCAACTCCAAGTGAAGAACTCTATTCCATTTTCCAGCCTCAGAACATTCATGAACAAATTCATAAACCTTTGTTCTGCTAGCTATGTGTTTCTTTATTTCAGACAGTTCCCTTCTCTGCTTGTTTGCTCCTCGTACAACATTTATAAAAGCTAGGCTGTTCTCTCCTAGCCTTGGTTAGCCTTTAAAGGTGATCTAACCTTCTCTTACATATAACTTCACTCCCTTTGCTTTACCTTGCCGCCCTGCAGCCCATCCCCAACAAGCCACAATGCTCACTGAACAGCTCTGGTCTCACGTTACCTCCACTGGGAGTAACTCTTCCAACACATCGCATTTGGTCTTTTATGACTTGCACGTTTACAGCAGTCGCTATACTGTGGGATGACTGAACAGTGTTCAGTAATATGATGAAAATCTGTTCCTAGTGAGGAAAGCAAGCATGCTCAAGTCGCTTTTTATTTTATTCTCCTATTATTTTATTAGAAATTAATTTGTCAAAACATACGGTACCATATAAGTTTAAGAGTTAGTCAATTAATCAGTGAGACCACTACAGAAGACAGACAAGTGTTCTCTCTTCCTCTGACCCTTTTCTTTCCTTGTGTGTAAATTAACACAACATTACCAAAGCTAAGTAACCTTTCTGACAAACACACGCACGCGATGCAACCATTTTCAGAGAGTCCTGCTAATGTAAGATCTGTATTATTAATAGACAATCCCAATGAAGATGGAGGCTGATACTGCATCCCCTGCCAATATTAGCACAGGCAAGGATATGTACATCGCTCAGCTTGTCAGCTGCGGAACCTGATGTTCTCAGAAACAGCTCTGCATGCAGAAAGCAAAGTCACCGAGAGCATTTCTCCACGTCACTGCTGAGGAAGATGCACTTAATGCATTGCCACAGGAGTTAGAGGCCACCGGTCACGGACAACATCTCTAGGAGTTGTTGGAGAGGGAGAAAGGGATCCTTAAAGAGATACTTAAGAGATAGGTGTTTGAATCAAGCAAGTGTGATCTCTCGTGCTTCCTTCATTGCCCAGGCCCTCAGCAACCCTCTCTGCCTGCCCTCCCTTACCCTTCCCTGACATATCCACACCTAGGGAACAGCAGCCCAGGGGTTTTGCAGGGCGCAAAGCTGCCCAGCTTCCAGGGAGCGGCCGCCCTTCTTATTCCTATTCTATTCCAGGCACAACTCCAGCCACTGTCCCTTGTAGTTAGACTGTGAAAGGAGCTATTTGAAACCAAATTCCTAAATAATGCCCTCTGAGCAGATGTGATTCCCAACCTGCCTGCAAACACAGTTCTTTAACTGTGAAGAATTTAAGCTCACACCTACCCAGGATTTGTTCAAGTTATTAACACAAAATTAATAAGACATTAACCATGTTAATTGGAAAACTCTACCCCAGATTTGGGAAGGGTACACTGCCGGGTCCATAAAGGCTGCACCGTACCTGAGTGGTCCTCAGCACTCACTGCACAATGGCAAGAGAAACAAACTGTTTACACGCTGTAGTCAGCACAGTGCTCTGCTCTCCCTGTTGGCCTCCATTGGAGCTTTAATATCCTGTGGCCTGAGCACGAGTTTCATACACAGCATGTTGTTCCCTCCAGCAAAAGGCTGAGTGCTATAGTAATGCACACTTCTGCTCCAGGCTACTCCAGTGAAGTAGCAGGACAATTCATTACCCAGAAAATTAATGATGGTGATAATAATAATAATACGAATGTCTTCCTGGCAGTCACACAAATAGCACAAAAGGGTTCCATTGTTCATTCTTATAATCAGGTATTCAAAAGATTAAAGACTAAAGCTTTCATTAGGTATAGCATAAGAGTCAGTGGCATAGAAGTTTGATTTCAAGTGCCTGCCATGAGAGAGCCCTCAGGATAAAAAGAGAGATTTGAGTGCTTTGTTCTCCACAAACAAGATACTTCATTCCTGATGCATCTAGCAAAATTAATAATTTTCATGATTTCAAGGGGGAACATTTTCTAATTCTGCCATAGAGTCAGTATTGAGGAATTTTGCAATTCCTGAGCCAAAAGCCATGTTCTCCCTTGCCCTCTCCCATGACAAAAGCAGAGAATCTCTTGAAAAAAACCCAGTGACACATATCCTTTTAGAAGACAATCTATGCTCAAAGGTTACTACAGACCTCTAATTACTGAAAATTACTAATTTTCTGGAACAGAATATATTCCTAAGATTTTATAACACATTACTTTTTTAAGTGTCTTTCATCCATGTTTCAGTCTATCGATTTTACTTGAGAAAATCTCTGTTATTAGTCATTTCCTTAAGCAGATGATTACTAGAGTCCTATCATCATCAGAAAAGGACCACAAACCCTGTTTCCAGAACAAAAATAATGAGTTAACCACAAATGCTGCCAAGAGAAAAGTGGAAATACCACACTTTTTACATGAAATATTCAATGGCACAAAGCAAGTCAGAAAGGACTCTAAAATGCAAGGTTGATAATACCAAAACACGTTTTTTACAGTTGAGCAGAGCTGACAGTATTCAGCTGCAGACATTTCAGAAATAACTACTTATTTGAAGTTCTTAGAGAGACGTAGTAAGTTGAAGTCTTATAGAAGAAAAACACATACAATCTGAACATGGCTGCTATTGTCCTTTTGCATTGCTAATAAGGTGTGAGGTGCTTTACTGGGAAACCTCATTCTATGGGTAGTTACAACATTTCAGCATCTCTTCTTTTTGATACAACACGCATCTATTAAATTACTCATCTTTGCAGTAGCTTTTTTCCAAGGAAACCTACTATGTTCATAAATGCTGTGTTCCCATGATTTTGTATCCTTAAGAAACTAGAGGTGAACATGGAAGGGCTGGATCTTAACACACTGGTTTGTAAAGTGGCTTTCAACAACATCTTTCAAAGTTGCATATTTTAACAAATGGGTTTCTTTAATTAAATGAAAGTGCCATAAACTGCCCATGTGTGAATCAAAAAACAAGAGCTGAATTAAATTAAAAGTGCAGTTTCTCACTAATGTTAACAAATTAGGTCTGCCTTCAGGATAGAGTATTTCTCTCTTTAACGTGTCAGGTTATTATGGTGGTGATAGGAATGAAACAGTCATGCTAAATCAGCTTTTCAAAATTAATACTTCTTTGCAATCAATTAGGAATACAATTTAAGATTTAAACAGGTCCTGAGTACAGACACTCCTGCAAATTATCTTCTTTCACAAATAAGCTCCTTTTAGAGACACGATCTTTTTGCCAATATTACATGAAAACAGCATGGGAAGTATTGAAAAGAAATATTTAAGAAAATGTTTCTTAAGCACTACTTGGCCTACTTTTTTTTTTTTTCTTTTTTGCAAGGCCACACTTAATCTTTATTCTCCCATAATCAGTATTTATTGTGTGACCCTGACAGCTTGCTACTGCTGTGATAAATTATCTGACTCAAGTCAGATTAAAAATGCAACCCTGAATCCTAATTACCTTGGCAGATCCGCTTAGTACCAGCGTTGCTTGTCAATTCTGGAGTCACAGCATGGCTGTAAACTGCAGCAAACGCCCAGTCCCCCCTCCGAAGGGGCTCCCCAGAACGCCTTCTTATCTGCCACATGTAAATCTCACATGCTCTGTACCCTTGGTGACCTTTTATTAGCAAGCTGACAAAATGATAAAGCTAGTCGTGGCAAAACTCCCACTACTGCACAATTATCTGCTACAGTTCCAGTCCGTGGGAGACCAACAAGACATTGTTAATTGTGATGCATTTCATTGACTTCCCCTGCTAACAGACCCTGCAGGTCACCAGAACTGAGAGGGTTACGTGGTTATTTCACATCAGAAGGGGACAGCAACGTAATTTTGACCCACTGGAGAGTTTCCATCCTTTATTTTTCCTCTTATTTGCTTTTAAAAAGACTCATTAAATAATTTCTCTCCATATATATTTTTTAAATTATATATATAACTTCAAAAGTATTTTTAAAAAAGCGTTGGGAAAGAATGGTCTGCTTCAAGAACTTACAAAACTGAGATACTCTCCAGAGAAGAGCATCAATCAGCTTGAAACCACAGAGAACTTCTCCCACTGCCTCACCATACTGCAAACCTTAATCAGAGCTCAAATCCTCCAGGTAAGAACCGGATTCACGCTCCAGGACACCCATCCTTGTCAACTTATTGAGGCAGACAAAAAGAACACAGGTAAATACTAAAAGCATGAAAAATGAATAACCCATCACCCACAAAGTCTATCTAACAGGATTAGGATTCTGCAAACTCCTGCCTGTGTATGCACGTATTTTGTAAATAAATACAGTTCAATCTCCAGCACCACCCTGCAAATTCATGACATTTTGAAGTTCCCGCTCTGATTCTGGCACTAGTCACTCCATTCCAGCTACCTTCTGGCTGGCTCAGGTTGATAAAAGCATCAGGCTCTGCAGGACACAGTACCAGTCAAAACCCTGTCATTTAAGAAGCTGATGCATATTTGCTCTGTAATGCCATTTATTTCTGAAAGCACAACTTGACTGTTAAAATTACTTAGGATTTTCTCAATTGCACACAACGAGATATTTGGAGAGTGCACACAGAGCTACAACTCCTGCAGTCTTGTTACCAACAATATGGCTGTTTGAACAGCATTATAAACTATATATTTATATAATATAGAATATATTATAAACTACACTTTGACAATGTGTTGCATTTTGGGAAGATATTCCTATGTGACTCTGACAACTGGCACTCCCATGCCATCAGATCCTGCAAAACAAGTGTGTACACCACGGAGAAGAGAAAAATTAGATTAAAAAGTATTATTCAGTTCAATTGCCAATATTCATTTGCTACTCTGAACTGAATAAAATTTGTGTCTTCTTGAAGAAAGTGAAAGATTAACGAATTATCTGCACTGATTTCAAAGTGAATGATAAAGAGGTGAACTGTGATTTCTTTTCTTACCCTAAACAGAAGCAAGTTAGAGAAAGAGAAAGCTTACAGGGCAGACAGGAAAGCTATGAAATACATGAGCAAAAAAGACCCAAAAGGCGGACACTGAGGACTTCAATCAAGATGTGGACTTCAGAAAACCCTGGATACAGATAAAGCCTTTTGCTACATTTTTGCCTATAGCCATATTTATAATGGTGGCTGTGCCCAAGGTGTTTCTCATCTCTGCAGTTTTGTTCTGTGTTTGGGTTGTTCTCCCATTGTTTAATTTTGAGCCTACAAACCACGGACAGTACCTGCAACTCCAGGATTAAAGACCATAATGGACTGACAACCAACATTCATACTCATGAAACAAAACTAGAATACCGCTCAGTCTTGCACGTTATTGTATAGTTAAGTTCCTCCTCCAGTTAAATGATTCCAAATGCTGTGAAACAAGTCTATATTACTATATATGAAAAACTTGTGAAGATTTTGTCAGTTTATAAATCAAGAAAATGGAACAGATTCAAATGTCTATATCAAGTTGCATAACATTCTTCCAATATTATATTCTCTGAAACAGTCCCACAGCAGAGAGGAAAATTTGGTTCAGACATCATGGTTGCAAGGAGCTTGCAATTCCAGCTGCAAATGGAATTAAATAACTCCAAAAAATTTTCAGAAAAGCCAAACCAAAAAGCTTTGAAAGAAGATATTTCAACACGGCATCATTTCTTCTTTCATAAGTGGAACGACCTGATCTTTGTGCCAATAGTATTTCGAATTAGTACAGCAAATCTTGAAATCAAGGTTCTCACAAGTTGCATATGGCCTTGTTTTCTTTCAGGCTGCACTTTACCTTTAGTGATCATCCTTTAAAAGTTCTCTTTGCTTCCCTATAAGAAAATGTTCTTGATTGCTCTGTCATGCTTGTCTAATTGCCTCCTTTGCTGCACTACTGACTGCTTGCTGCAGCTTTCAGAGGCAAGCAAGCACAACCACTTGCAAGAGGCGAAGCTGAATTCCGGCTGGGAGAGTCACACCATTCTGCCTTCTGACTTAAACCCAGAACTTCTCTTTGTTCTTTAGAAGCGGATCCAGTTACTGTACTAATATTACTAAAATTCCATACACTCCAGTATAGCTGACCCAACAATATTAGATATTATAAAACCATTAGGTATGAAAGAAATATCTAAGTCATATAACTAGTCATTGAAATTACATCAACCTGGAAGTTTACCACCACAGATCAGACTAAATATACTATGCTGTTCCCACTTGTGCTTACACACAATTCAAAGAAATTAAGAAAATGCTTTTGATTCACATCCATACCCAGCAAAGAGAAAAATCTGTGCAGCACACTGTAGCTGCACCAATTAAAATACTTCTACTGTCAGGCTACACTCAAAGAAGGTTTCAATTTGTACTCCCTTAAATATGAGATTACTGTAACCATGTTTGGCATCCAGAAATGCAGATCTGTCCAGAAAACACCATGCTGTTCCCCTCCCTGCTTGATTTATTTTTCACATTCAATATAATGCACACACCCAACGTGGTTCGTATTCCACAAAATGCATCTCAGGCAACAAAATCTACAGTGTCGGCTCTGCAGGATGGGCTCTTCATTTAGACTTCAACCCTATCAGCACAGCTCCACTGGCTCTCCACTACAGCATCTGTGCTCTTACACGAGAAGCAGGGAAGGGAGGGGATTCCTCAGCTGCAGAAGGGAAAACCAACAGAGCCAGCACTGAAGGAAGGCAGTCCTTTCTGGTTTACTGCTTCCTTTCCCCTCGGTAGCACAGTGCACATATAAAAGTTTGCCTTTGACCTGACTCCTCCCATGCTGCTCTAAGACCACACACCCTTGCCTGTAGAGCCTGTGGATCCGTTGTATGGGATCACACTTCTGCCAAGGGATGGAATGGCTACATACCAAAGGGGAAAAAAAGTTTTATAGCAAAATGCTGCATTTGTTAAGCTCACATGCCTGGGAGAACATATGGCTCTTAATCCTCTGTGTTTTTTTAAACTATTAGTGATATACTTATTAAAATACTTAGTGGTTATATGTGTAATTGAGACAAATTTCACTGAAGACATAAGCTGACTGGGTTACTTGAGCTGCTCTTACAGCAAACCCTCAGAGGGTAGAACGTTCCTCACGTGAAACTGGGTTAGCTGGCAACCAGCTATTTGGTGGCCGATGCTTCTGGTGTTTAATAGCCAGCCACACATGACAGACAACGAGTCGTCTACACCTGTCTGAGCTCCCTAATATTTTTCAGTTTTGTTTTGTTACTAAATACAGCACCAATACCACAGATCATTGCATCGAGTAATGCCTTGGGAAATGCTACCTCCTAAAAAAGAATTGGTGATGGAAAGGAAATATCTCAGCCCTGTGCAAAAAGACAACATTCTTCTCCTCTCAAAGAAAAGAACCAGAGCCCTAGAGCAGCTATCTCCAGCTCTCAGAGTCTTTATGGCTGCTAAGTACAGGGCATCATCTTGAGAATACCAAGAAGGCACTGAATTTCTCTCCCTGACCACTTATAAATCCACAGCTTTCCTTTCACAATGTTCTGCTGTCTGCAGCATTTCTCTGGAGATCTGGAAAAAGCCACAGCTGGTGGAGTCCTTCTGCAGCAGTGCCAGAACTTGGGTATTTCTAATAAATCTCCATCAAGTGCTCTCACACAGTCCTAACCTTGGCTTCCACTAAAAGGTCACTGCAAATTCTTGTTCTTGTGACAGACTAATCCTATCCTGAGGTACGAGCTGTGGAACTGCATGAACAGTAGGCCTTCAGAAAAGTACCTGGTGATTCCAGTGTCAAGGAGCAGGGAAAGAACACATCACAGCAGCAATGAAGGTTGGTCACAGCCTGTGCCACATGTAGTACAACGGCAGGCAGCAGGCTGAGTGAAGCCACTACACCCATCTACACAGCACTTGTGAGGAGAGATCTGGAAGAATATGTCCACTTCCACAACTCCAAAAAAACCAGGGAAAGCGACAGACGAGAGCCAGGTCAGTGGGGGAGCACTGAGATGGTTGAGGCTGGACCCTCCTGAGCAAGCTGGTTGATTTTGTCTCTGCTCAGAGGTGTGTGCACTTCAAAAGAGCAGAAGTCAATGGATATAAGTTTTTGCACAAAAAATTTCAATTTTATATAAACAAAAAAAGGTGTCACAAGTGCACCTTGATACTGCAAAGGCTGCTCAAAGAGATAAGATCCTTAATCCACCTCATCTAACTTTGAGGTTAACCCGGTGTGGGGCCAGGGGCTGGATGACTAAACCTCTTGGAATCCTTTCCAACCTAAATTATTCAGTGTCTACAAGAGGGCATATATCCATCCTTCCCTAGAGGAAAAACATTCTTAGCATCTTCCTCCCAGTAACAAAATTAATTTAGATATTCAATGATGGATCTCATCTTACAAAGAAGGTATTAAAACTCAAGTGCCTGAAACACAGATCTGTGGTTAAAGAATAGTCCTAGAAAAACTACTTCAAAACTTCCACTGTATTCTTCATTTTATGTCAAGAGCCCCAGCTCCCTGCTAAGGCTTGTGCAATAAGATTACCCAGGCTCTATCAATTACTCTATCAAAACAGAGCTCCTCTTTGATGTTAAGTACTTTAAGATCCCCATATGGAAGGCAAAAAAAAGTTTAGTCCCCTCTGCTACATGTAAAATGTTACCTAGCGAGAGACCAGTGTACATTATTTCCTCAGCACTGTACTCGTCCTCTGTGGTTTCACTGTGACATTTTCATTCATTCCAATATAAAGCTAGTTTCGGAGTACTTGGAGTTGTAACACACAGACACATTAATCACCAGCCTAATACATGTCCTGTGTAGTAGCTTTATTATCTTTTCAAAGCAGAGCTGTAAAAACAGAGAAACTGTGATCTTTTATGCTATCCTTTAATAACGTTATTTTAAAATGCTATAAAAATTGTTTCAGGGTTTTTTTCCAAGTTACAGCTTAATGCAACTAACTCTTGTACATCCAAAACAGTAAAGTCTGAATAAGTAGTTTTAAAAGTCTCTGTGGACTTGTAATCTAGCAAGAGTGAAGAACTCCAACCACTAGAGACAGAAATGGGAAGGAATCCTGAGTTTCAAGTTACGGAACATGCCTGTTCCTTCGTCACTCTGATGGGGTACCACCTTGCAAAGTATCCTCATTTCTGTGATAAATTTTAAATGTCTATTCCTCTATGCCAATATTTACATATTTAGAGCGAGACTGGGTTGTCTTTTTCCCTCCTTCTTCAAGCTTACTATCAGCCTACGTCCTCATCCACCCACACCAGTGAGTATTTTACACTCACCAAGACTGTATGTAACCTCAGCAGACCCGCGTCCTCTTTCATGCTAGGTCTGAAATGAACCATCCTGTCCTCTATGGAGGCAAAGAGCGAGAACTTGAACAGCAGAACAGCTGGCACTTCACAGAGGGAATGTGCTTCCAGCAATACAGGTTGATACCATTCCCTTCCCTCCCTGCTCCTTCTTCTGCAGACAAATGAGGATACATCCACGCATTTTTAGCTTTCAGAAATATCACTTCTCAAAGACAGACCCGAAACTTCAACTTGGATTGGAACAAAGCCAAAGTATTATAAAAATCTGTGTCAGTAATAAGAACAGAAATTGACATCAGGCTTCAAACACAGTCTGGTCATTAAGTGCCACCGTTTGTCTTGGTCTCCTCTAGTGATGACAATGCACATCGATTGGAGAGAAAATAGTATATTTGAGCTATGTACAGCTTTTACACCTACGCCTTGGACGAGCCAGCACTTCTGGACAGAAATCCCCAACAACCGTGCAATTCTCTGGGGGGAGACACAGTTGAGATAATTGTATGAACTGAAGTCAAGCTTGAAGGGAAAGTTTTTCTAAATAAATAGAGATGATTCATTGGCATAAACCCAGTACTATTGCAACAGACTTTTACCAATCCAGCAGGAAAACCACTCCTCAGCTCCTCATCAAACAACCACCCACCCACTCCATGTGTCGCAGGGTAGGCCAGCACACTGGTGGCTTTGTGTGGCCACTAACCCAAACCAGGAGATGGTTCTGCCCTTTTCTAAAGATTCTCAAAATTTCTCAGCTTTCTACCCCAGTGAAAACTAAAATTAGAACAGCGAATCACAGAATAAAACTTGCACCTAATCAAGTGTAATCCTCAACCAATGGGTCTCTCTCTCAACATCCAGAAATTTCACCCTAGGCTCAAGAAGTTTCCTTCAGAAGGTTCAGTAAGAAACCACAGGCTTTTGTAATACGTTTTGATTTGGACTAAATCAGAGTCTTCATAAGAAATTGATGCAGGTGAAAAATATTTATAATCTTTCTCAGGGAAGCGCAGGACACACATTACTCTGAAACAGCTGTACCTCTGACAAGAGCCTTAGCCTGAATTAACCACTTGGAAGTATTTTGAGACAGATCAGCATCCTACCACAGCCTGCGACCAAACCCATCTAAACAGTGGCCAGATGGGGATGGTGATTGTCTTCTTAGGGTACCTGACTACACAAAGCAAGTGTTCCTCTGAAACCACCGAGGAGCTGAGGCTATTAGGCATTCTCTGGAAGGCAGAGTTTTCATGTTATTACCAGAGCCCCCTTGGCCCCTTTCCTCTCTATCTACTGCCCCTCTTCTTTTTTTCCTTCCTCCCACCCCCCTTTTTTTTTTAGATCAGAACAATTCTGAACTTTCATAAATGAAAACCATTTATCAAAACAAGGACAAACTTGAACTCCTAATTTATTGAGCCTTTTAATCGGTGGGAAAAGATGAATTTGTTCACTTTTATTTTTACATCTGGTAAAAAGTATGGAATTCAGGTATTCTGTGCCAAGTTTTGAGAGAAATGATTTTTTCACATCCAAGTAATAGACGACTAGGGAAATTGGAGTGGCTTAAAATGCAAATGTGGGGATATTAATTATTGTTGTTATTGGGACATTTACAAGAATAGTGTGGCACTATTTTAGAACCAGTAATGTCTAATCTTTTAAAACTACTGTAACAAAACCAGAACTAGAATATAACCAAGGCATAAAAAGTAAATTCCCATAATGTTTTAGTTTGTTTTGTCTGAAAATTTATTTGAAGTCTGGAAATGGCTGGTGCACATATTCAATATTTTATAACTTAATTTGTAGAACAAGAATGGCAGCAACTTAACAAGGTAAAGCAATTTCACGATTAAAGCACTGCCTGCTTCATCAGTAGTAAGGAGCTTGTGGAAAAATATCTAATCTTTATAAAGCAGAGACTCATAATTTAACTGCTGAGTACAATGGAATGTCTAATTCTTTTTTTTGCTGCTTTAGTGGCAGCATGTGGTGATAGCAAAGTATTAGCATAAGCCAGAACTTTTCTTTCCAGGCATGTAACAAATATCTGATGCCTATGCAAATGTCACCCAAAGCAAAGTCGTCCCAGCTGGCAAGCCATACATTAAAAGGTAAATTACACAAAGCTGAGGCCATCTGGACTAAAGTATTCTCCTGTCAATAGGAATTTAAGCCCACTAATTCCACAGAATGAAGGACAATGTATTACGTGCACATAACAATATTTGAGGAGTGGGCTTTTTACTAATCACTACTTTAAAAAAACAGGAATAATAAGAATGGACCACAGACTAATTTTGATATTTTCTCGGAATGAAATTTTTGAAGCTTGCATGGCCTAATTTTAGTTGTATTGTATACATACCATGCATTCAAGTTCATAAATGCCTTTTTTCTGACAAATGGCAAGTTCAGGAAGCCAACAGATCCAACCTATTATACGAACACCAAGCACAAAGAATCTGAAATTTGAAATAGTCTCCCAGCATCTACATTTTCACAAAGCTGCCAGCACTGCATGTTTCTGCACAGACTTTTACTAGAAAGCAGCCCTAGACACGGCTCCTTGATAGTTTTGTTTCTTTTTTGGTTAAACCAGGCTACCAAAGCAAAATGAACAGTTGAGGGCAGAAAAACTAACCAAACCTTTCTAAACCACAGCAGAGTGCAGAAAATGTCTGCACTGAATTCACATTAAATTGCCCATCTTGCCCAGTCTTGAAAAATGAATCTCTATGTTGTGTATTATGGAATTTAAAGTAACATCTGTGTCATTGAAATTAAATTAACATACTTCTATTTGATTAGCTTATTAACTGTAATTCTCAATATGCTGTAGAAACAGACACCAACTAGAGAGATACAGCTGACAGCACCACCTGTCTGATATGAAGTCTTTTTGATCACAGACATGGAGGGATCTGTCAGCAGTCAGCCAAAGCATCAGACAGCTTAGGAAGTGACACAGGGGCAGAAAAATGACTTGCCTCAGACCGCAAAGCAGATAATTGATGGCATGGCGAACAGAACCTGTGCATTTTGGCTCACAGCTTCATACCTTCGCCAATGGCTTCCCCAAAAATCAAGTGGTGCAAGGAAAGAGCAGGTTGTAACTCGTGCTACATTTAACAGAGCCAGTGTTAGAGGAAAAATACATTTCGGTATTTTATATGCTAGTGGGAATATTTATTACACTCCTCCTCTAATTTCCATCGAAAACATTTCCCACTCCACCCCCACAAAGATCTGAAAGTGTGCATTCATCTTCATCTGGCAACTGGCGGTCATTTTCTCTTTAGTAACTTGATTGAAACAGTCTTCAACAAAAGAGGTACCTGAAGGGATTTCAAGCAAAATACCTCCCTTTCTCCACATCTTACCTGGCAGTGTTTGACAAACACCTATTCTAGGGCTCAAATATATAATGCACGAACAGGAGTAAAGAATGAATACAGCCTTGTAGACTCAACTCTCCTTTCGCTCTCCTTTCCTACCTGGTGAGATCCTATGCTTCCCTTTGGAGCACTGAGCCTTTGATACCCTGTCGCCACCTTTTAAGCTACACAACACCTCTTAAATCACGCAGCATTGCATCAAATCGAATCTAAGTCATCAGCTCTGTCACTGTTGTTTCAAAGCACTGAGAACTAGAAATGCTCTAAAAAAAAAACCCAAACCCACCAAAGAGGCACAGTCCAAGCTGCATCAATTTCATTTTCCCAGGAAACCAGGAGGGGAAAAAAAAACCCAGTACAAATATGCAGTCAGGCAGCAGGAGCTACAAGGCCAATGGCAGCCAGGTCTTACAGCTCTGAGCTGCTTTGGCTCAATTGCTCCTCAGGGACTACCTGGTTTTGTTCTCCAAGCTGCATCGCAGGCTAATAATGAAAACGCTGCTTTCTGTGAACTGTTGCTCGTTTTAGGCAAGTAAATGCTAATGTAATTATCTAGCCAAGTCTTCAGCGTCCGCTACCTGAAAACTGGGCTTATACTTCAGATACTGTGGGCTCGTTGTTGAAAGTTAGGAGAAAATTTCTGGCTACCAAAGGAATGAGCACACAGACCCATCTGAAGACCCACTGTTCAAGACTGATAACATTCACCCTTTTAGATATCGTTCTGTGCCACGGCCCCCGTGGGATCCCCAGTGCCAATTTCAGCTCCACAGACTTTGCTTGCCTTACCTGCAAAGTATCACCAGGAAGACAGGTGCCAAAGAGACATAACTAGAAGACTTAATTTGTGAGGTTTCTTGGATATCTCGCTGGTTGTTCTTATAACAAGTTCCTTCTAGAACTTTTCCTACCTTCTGCTTCTTTACAATTCCCACTGATCCAAAGCCAGCTCTATAGCAAGGCACTTAATTTCTCACAGATATTTAGTGAATTCCCCGAGGACAAACCAGTAGTTCTGGGAAGCACTGTGAGAAATGTTCGAGTGCCAAACACAGGGCTGCAGAGAGTTTTCCATTAGACAATGTGGACAGAAAACAAATTGCCTATGACCAGTGAAAATAATGGAAACCTGCTTTCTCCAAACCCTTATGTGCCAAGGCTACTCCAGGGCAGCACTGCCAAACAGCATTTAGCACCTGAGTCCCTTCCCTCAGTACCCAGAGCATTCACTTGGGTTTCTTCACCCAGCCAACAACTTATTAGATCAAGATTAGATTAATTTATCTAATTTTTCAGACCTCTACCCTACTGCTAAGCTTAGTGAAAAAACAGCCAGCAGGTTTCACGACTCTGAGTGGCAGAAATGGTGGAATTCCAGAAACCTGGCTTCCTACATATGTTTTGGGAGATCGCTTATTTATTATTAAATGTTCTTTTGCCAAATATATTTTCGCATACTTGGAACTAAACCCAAAGTTCAGCTGCTTCAAGTGCTAGCTAATTTGATTTCAGCACTGATGACAGAGAAATAATAAAGGAACTGTTTATTCGTGGCATTACCCCAGAAGAACGATACCAAGTCCTAAACACGCATCCATCAAAGTTCTTCTGTGACACAGTGCCCACGAGGGAGAGCTGCAAGCACCCTTATCAGCAAGGATCTTCTGAGGATGAGGAAGCAAAGCTTTAAATGACCCCCAGGAGCAAGATGATTTTATTTACCAGGGACATTTCAAAACAGAAAGCTTTCCTCATCTATTCATGAGGACCCAGAAAAAACCCTTCAATAAGAAATAGAGTGTCTCCCTTCTCTGTCAAAATGAGATACTGGCCTATACCATCACACTGAGAATCCTTCCCAGACCCAGTTTTTGTATCCTGTCTCTTGAATTCTCCTTTCTTGGTATGTTTCAGCCATCCTATTACTCAGTAGATCTAATTCTTTATTCCCCACAAATACTCCTATCCCACAATTAAAATTTTCCCCTCATTTTCTCCGGAGTAAAAGAAATTCTTCACAAAAACTCCCACATTTGTACCCACAAGGGGAAGCCATCCTCGCTTTTGCTCATCGGCCGCTCCTTGTCCTCTCTTGTGTCAACAAAAAACCCGTCTTGTATCCACACTCCGATTTGACGCTTGTACTACAGCCCAAAAATGAGCAAGTGGGAGCTCCTGAAGTGCGATGGCAGATCCTGCCTAGGTCTATCTGCCTTTCCTCTTCATGCTTTTGGGAACACAAAAGTCTCTTGCTCTCTGTCTCATTCCTACTGGATGGTACTGCCAAACTATTTACTACACTTGACTTTTTACATCACTTGACATGGGTTTCAGTTCACTTTCACTGCAGTTTGAGCAAGCAACGAGCAGCTTTTACTGAAGTCACCAGCAGTGTGAAGCAACTGAGGGCTGAAACCATATGAAACCAATACATTTCTTGTGCTTCCTTCAATGCACAGTAAGTGAGCGCAGATTGGCTGCAAATTCAACCCAGACTTAAAAAACTCAGCAAATGTTCCTCTGAACTTGATCCAGCCTTCAGGTTTGTTTCATCCAGTTTCAGGTTTCATCGTGAAAGTTTCACTGTGCCTGACATGCTGCTCCAATAAACGGTGCCTCAGACAAAACGAGGACACCAGCAGAAATGAAGAACTCTTCAGATAGCGATGTTTTAGTTTTATACCATATGTGAGAACACGCACCGACAAACAGTACATATACAATTACTGCTCTTGCAAATCAAAACTGTTCACGGTAATGGACTTCTGCTTTATTACAATTTCTGCCAAGAAACCATTTTCAAGAAATGTGGACGGAATATCTCTGTGCCATAGTTCTTCTCTTTCCCCGTTTATGATCACAATCATTCACTACGAAACTGAGCCTTTTCCTCGCAACACGTGCACTAACCTCCAGCACGCTTTTTAGACACCAGTGATGTGAAATAATTAAGCCCAAACTTTACTGCAGCAGTATTTTCTATCTGCACATACCATTGCTGAGGTAGCAATGGGAAAGGAAAAATAAAAATGAGGAACCTGAACATCTTTTACGGATCACATGAATACGAAGCCAAAATGTACTTAATTGCCTAGCTCACTGAACATATGACATCTTTTCCTATAAAGATTTTACTACTGGCAATGTTTCCTCACTTCTCAATCATATTAAACCAACAATTGAAATAAAAAATGGCCTAGACTTACTATACCTTTGGGAAGGCACGTAGGTTGTTATTTTATATTGCATATCATGTAAGCAAAATCTTTTTAAATTTTGTAGTCTGAAATAAAACCCAAAACCTGTGTTACATTCAGTTTCGGGAATGATTTAATCCCTGCACAAAAATATTGTTAAAGAAAATATAAGCTTCATAGTATCAATGGTTCATTCCAATGGGACGATAGTCAACTCCGACCTCGCACAAGCACACGCTTCTGAGGTGACTGGAAACAACCTTCCTTCACGCACATGTGATTTGTAAAAGAAGTCAATTGGAAACTGTGACAGGTGGTTTCCTGTAACAGATTCCAAGTCAGTGCACTATTCCAGTCAAGGGCCTTCAATGGACTGACTCTAAGCCTAAAGGAAGATCCACACTAACTGAAGGAGATGCCAACTGGTTTCCAGTAGAGCAGCGCTGCTGCCTGCAATCCTCGGTCTAGCTCAGCTGAGTTACACGGTTCTGAGCCAGATGGTCAAAATCAAAACTACCAGCAACACTTCACAGGCCCTGAAAATGTGTGATGCAAATGATCAATTATCTGCACAGCACCTTAGGTGCCAATAAGAATAAATGAGTTGCACTACATGGAGCACTAAAGAAAAATTTAAGAGTTCTTTACCTATTGATGGTATGTTTCTTCTACTAGCACAAAGAAAAGAATATATTAATTTTATAAACTGCACTACAGGTTTCTGCAACCCTGTTTTCCAGCTTTCTATGTTAAACTGTGAACAAGAACAACAAAGGACAACCTCTGGGGGCATAATGACTAAGAACTGTGCAAGAGAAACCAGTAGAAAAATTATAAAAAATTAAAAGGATATGTTTTACATGGGAAAATTAATGGGAGTAGGAAAACTAAGTATTCCCCTTTCTTGAAAGCCCCAACAAAATGTCATTTTCACCACATATTTAGCAGATTGTGAGAATTACATTTAGCAAGAGGTATTTTTCCATTATTGAAAATGATTTTCTTTTTATTAAAGAGTTGCTATATAGTACTGGATACAAATTCACGGCATTTCTACAACCTCAACAAAGGTAACAGACAGTATTTCTGTAGTTGGTCAGATCCCAAAGAGCGCATTAAAGGCATAAGCTCAAGGTTTTACTGCTGGAGATACTCAAAACAGGCTCTTATATCCGACCTCTGTGGTTAAATAGTCAGCATCAGTCCTGATAATCCTTTATATGGAGGACAGGAACTGTTCAGCCACCTCTCACAAGCAGCATTGCCTGACTGACCTGGTTTAAACTGCTTAGCAACTTTTGGTAAATACTGACCTTCCAGAAATGGCATGTGAGCAGATAAAAGCGTTGGCTCACCTTGAACAGAGGGATGCTCTGAGTTGTTTGTTCCATTCTTTATTAAGCGCGTTTCACGCTGGAAGGTACTGCAGATAAGGAAACTGCTTTCACCAAATACTCTAGTTTTGTTGAAATCACTTTATGTTCTGTGTAGCAGCGGGAGAACTTACCACCACAAACTGCCAAGGAATGCACCAGCACCACAGCAGCTGTGGGTGCACTGGATGTTAAGAGGAATGGTCCTGCTATCCACACTACAAAAAGAAGGAATAAATTCAACCTACTTCCAGCTCAGGAGTTTTTGTTAAAAGCTACTGATTCAAGGCACACGGTCAATCCCAAACAGTGATGGCGGAAAATGTGGAATGTTACAAATATGCAACTTTGGAACAACTCACCTTTTTTGCACCTCCATCCAGAGTCCCCCTTCATCAGCCTGTAAGGAGGCACCAAGATTACATGTCCTCCTCAAGGCCAATAAACTGCTAGCACAGCCCAGCCAGCATCAGAGGAGGGCAGAAGAGCCAGTGGCAGATGCCATTCAAGGCTGGAGGCAGCAGGAAGAGCAGAGAAGAAAGCAGAAGCAGAAGGCAGCTACAAAGTGTTAGTGATCCTTGAGCTTCACTGTGACAAACCATGCAGACCTCATCAAGAGAGTTTCACTAGAAATATAGATTAACACACCTGACACATTAAGAAAGGCCAGGAAAGGACTATATGGAGGAGAAGCTGGAAGAAAACAAAAAAACCTCAACACCAAAAAGCCCCAGATTTGATAATCTCAGTGTAACAGCATTAAAAAAAGCCAGAGGAGACTTCAACAAACCTTCACCATTACCTGTAGTCTACCACAGCAGCAGATACCAAAGAAGTAATGGCATGTTGAAAAAGAAGGTTCACACTGTTACCGGAGAATTTGTCATGGGCTGTCATGCAAATTTAAGATGATGAGGCCAGACTCCCCGAAATACCTCTCTGTGTTGGTGCAGATGATACTGCCAAGGCGGTAGAGAACGTACCACAACCCACAACTACTTCCCTCTCTGTTGCAGCATCTTTCTCATACATTACCAAAACTACTCGAATTAGACATTACTAGATCTTAAACAGTCATACAAGGCAAACTCACAACAATTCCTCTATAAATCCAGGACAAATCAGTAGTGTCTACCCTTGTGGAATTACTTCCATCTCTGCTTGTATCCTCATATACCACTTGGGGAAAAATTTTTGCCTGATTTAGAAAAAAACCTCCCAAACAAAACCCCAACAATAACAAAGAAAGAAAATCTTTCTCAGTTCTCTGGAAAATCTGAACAAGAAATCCAGTGTCTGCAGAAGTGTGTTGCTTCAGGGAAACCAAGACTCTGAAAGTACTAAATCAGCCTGACTAATTGTACTATAACTGAGCCAAATTAATCAAATAAAGGCTCCCTTCAACAGCATTTGTTTGCTGAGCCAAGCAAGCTTTTTGACTGTTTCAGGCCACCTTAACCCAACACAGGTTGCTAAACAATGTGCAATATGTAACATACACAACAACTATTGTGAAAGTGCATTTAAGTAGACTTCAGAATGAGACTTTCAGAGGTCAAAGGTAAGCAGATGTTCACCTCTATTCACAAACACATTCAGCAACTGCACATCAGAATCAGCCCATGTATGCACACCTTACTTCTGCTTCATCATGCAAATTCTCACTTTTACAGCCTTGTAAGTTGTCTTCACTTTCTGAAGTGTGCACAAGAAGTTTCAGAAAATCCAAGGATGAGATCAGAGCAATCTATTCTCTGTTTTTACATTCAAAACAACAAAAACAGAAAGCCCCATGGCTTTGCCTATGTCTCTACACTGACAACAAATCATCTTCTGATTACATGATGCCATACTATCTTAGCAAAATTAAGTCGATTAAAAAAAAATTCACAGATGATGCGCCAGAGCTTCCTCCTCTCAGCACTTGGAAAGTTCATGAGAGCAGCTCCACAGGAAAAACAAAAGGACAGGAACCTTTTCTTCTTCTGTTTTGATCAAGTTAAAGTTCCACTGCTATATAATACCTGCCCACCATCAGGGCAGTCAAGCTTCACTAATTCCTTACCATAACATATATCCTCTTTCACATCCACCAGCAGCTTTCAGCTGACATCAGTTTTAACCCTCCTTTTGCTCTGTGTTCCCACAGCACGAAGCCCAGTCGGGATTCCAGTGCACAACACCAGATCGCCTCGGTTCTGCATAGAAGGCGCTCAGAAACTCTTCCAATCTATGCCATTCCAGCCATAGACCTGGGAGAACCATCTTCTGCGAGCATTTTGCTGATGGGCTGCAAAATTCTCTCACTGGCCTGTTAAAGGCACCCTCAGCCTCGACAGGAACATAAGGGAAGAAGCCAACTCCATCAAGCTCTCCCACCTGGTCTCCATTTCTTGGGACACTGGAGTATTGCAGAGGAAGTGGTGGGATAAGGAATGCATCTTTGTAGGATAGCAAACTTTCTCTCTGGCTCAAAATCAAATTGAGAGGTCAACCCACCCGCAGAAGTATTTAATGAAAATTAAGGCTGAGGCTAACACTTTGGAGTAGATTTTATGCAGCGGAAGATGACATCAATGTTCTTTCCTCACAAGCCAAGTTCCCCAGCACTTAAGAACATTCTCTCATCTGCACTTAATCTCTAGACTAGATTACAGGCTGTCCTAAAGTATGACTTGGACAGCCTTGGTATGTAACCTCCAAAATGCAGCCCTACTTCTGAACATCTACAATAACATACAATCCTTGTGCTGCAACTCTATTTTGCTACATGGCCCTTATGTTTATAGTTCCCGTCCCTCATTGAATACGAGCAAGATGTGCAAATTCATTGTGAGAACTCCCACCTGGAAGTGTTACATGCAAAAACGAGAATGAAAGAATGAGGGAAATATCAAGTGCCCATAGATGCTTCAGGAATTATTCCAGGATGCACTTTGTTACATTTTAATAAATCAGTGGGATATTCATTACTGGAAGGAATCTAAGAATCCACAATGTGCTAACATATCTAAGAGCTAATATAGGAGGAAAACAGTAATACAATATTTTGCATTTTGAACTACTAAATTTATCTGAAAATCTCATTTCAAGTCTTTCTGTAGATTAATCTTATGCATGCTTTTTTGCAACAAATCTAAGTGGGAATTTTTGCAATGAAATATTGTTACTCTTTAAAAAGTCAGTAAAGTTAGGAAAAATAAGCACAACTACTTTTTACACAAGGTCAGTGATAAATACTTTTAGATTCACAAAAAGTTAAGCCACAGTCAATGAAAATTACCAGCACCTTGTCTGGACTGCCTTGGGATTCTAGGGGTGGCAAGTCTGCCAATCTGCAAGTCATCACATATAGCTCTGATTGTCACTACAAGCTTTAAGCAGAGCACTGGACAGGAAGAACCTTTCCTAAAAGGTCATCTGCTCAACCTGTAATTTTCCCTTGCCACGCTAATGTTTTGTTGCTGTTGTTGATTTAAGAAGAAAACAACTTCTCAGGATAGGAGGTAACCATCTGTATATGTCAGCCTTTTTTCTAAATGGTAAAGACAGGAAGAACAGCCACTCCTTTTAGCCATTTTAACTCAGATTGTACTCGAAAATCAATCACAAATGTAAAATTTTTGCTCATCCTTCACTCAGAAATCTAAGCACAATAGTTTTGACAAATTCTTGTTTCTGTAGAGGATCTGAAACTGGCACATGAATGTGTTTTCCAAATAGCTCTGCAAATACCTTAACTGAAATATTAAGAACGAACATAAGTTATTACCAGAGTCTAATAAGAATTGGGACCTTACTGTGCTATCATACACAGAAATATTCACTGAGAGCCTTCTTAGCCCACGTAGCTGACAGTGAAATACCTGAAAACATGTTTTGTACAAGCAAACACACAGTCCTTCTGAGGACAGTACTACTACTTACGATCAAATTTAAACATAATAGAAATGAAATGCCCTTCTTTTTAAAGGAAGAAAAACTGAAAAATTACTCCTTCCCCCTCCCAAAATGAAGTGACCTGTGCAGAAAGCTGGGAACAGAAACAGGACTGGCCAAGACAAAAAACAGTGCCAGAAAGACGATTTTTTCATCAATTTTGGTACGCCACATGGACAAAAGATGACGATTTATCAGTAGAGACAAGAATCCTGAAAATCTGGAGGATTTATACTGACAGCTCTCGTGTTTGCTAACTAAACTACAAACACAGAAAGCTGTGTAGACGCACACTCACGAGGAATGATGCTGACTTGTCAACACTTTCTTCCCTTGAGATTCCTGAAATGGAAATCGTTCTGTCCCTGAGTCTTCCATGTGAACATTACGAGAAGATACCTAATGCCCTCTCAATTAAACACAAAAAATCAAACCCACAACTGAAATGCATTTTTTCAGTATCCTACATGTTTTAATTCACCATGTAATTTTTATTTCAAGGCATGGCATTAAGGCTTTTCCTTAAAATGCCAATCTGCTTTTTGATCTTTACTGCTGACATGAAATAAAAGAGCTGTACATTATATAAATCTTCCGCTTCACTTAGCTT
The DNA here is from genome assembly GCA_013396755.1 of Sclerurus mexicanus. Taxonomy (NCBI): domain Eukaryota; kingdom Metazoa; phylum Chordata; class Aves; order Passeriformes; family Furnariidae; genus Sclerurus; species Sclerurus mexicanus. The sequence goes on along the minus strand of VWZF01004461.1, from coordinate 530,558 downwards.
GAAACTGATAAAAAGAGAAGGAGAAAACAAAGCCCTGTGCATAAATCCTTCCAAACCAAAAGGCATTCCCCTTATCCTAACTATCAGTCATTTCTGCACATCTTGTTTGAATTACCATCTGAAGTTTGTCTTGTTCCATCTCCAGAACAAGTCAAATAGCAAAGCATAAAGATGTGGCTACATGAATAAAAACACATGATCTGCTTGGTCACTGCAAACTTAAAAATAAGTTTAGACAGAAAAATATTATCTGGTAATTGACATGTTACTTTGATCCCTTTCTTTCTGCATCCTGTCACACGCATTCAATCCAGCAGCTACTGGAAGCGCTGGCATGCACCTTCAATGTGATGAGAACCAACAACCTCAGGGAATCACTGCACTTCTACAAGGCTGTGACATTCAATTCAAATAAGAAAGCATCATGTTGCAGGAAGGAAAAGTTAAATTTTAAGACAAAGGGCAATAACTGTGGTACTAGGCACTAAAAAATGCAGCAAGTCTCAACAGGTGGCACAAAAATAGTTTATCAGATTCACTGGCTCAGATGTTCCTGTGCAGAAAAACTGACCTACAACAGAATTCCTGAAGTGGAAAAATCTCCCTAGTCTCTATCCTTCTGTTTCTGAATCACGATGTGAGATTTAAGGCAGTGTGATCCTATACTAAAAAGAAAAAAGTTAGGATGTTTTTCTTCTAGTGATCTTTCTTTTTAGATTTTGTTAGTTTTCATTCAAAAGGTCAAATTAACTACTTTGAGATTAAAAATCAATTTTTAAGGGGTTCTATATATTTATTTGCAGCATGTCTCAATCTATTATGTACCATCAACGATACCCTTCAAAGTTAAAATCTCAGGCCTGAACTAATTGGAAAGACTTGAAGTCACTTTATCAGGTGAATGATTCACTGAATACCTATTTTAGAGGAATTAGCTCACTGTTTCAGAATCGTTTCATTTTGCATATGCCTTCTGCAAAAGCATTTATTATGAAAGCAAGCAAGGCGAAACAAACACACTTCTCTCCGGTCTCATGACTTGGATTCCAAACTGTGCTTCAAGAGCCATTACACTGACAGTACACAGACATCAAGAGGCAAGGGGGAGAAATGTCAAGGAAAGAAACTATATCCTACCCCAAGCCAAACAAGAGTCTTGTGCTTAAAACACTCCTAAGGAATCAGAGAGGAGAAAACTGAATCTTGGCCCTCCACACATTATTTGAGCACCTTAACACATATGCTCTTAGAAAAAAAAGGAAGCAGCAGGATTTGCACTGCTGCTGAGAAGATTCTGATGGCACATCCAGTTATTTGGTCTGACCTCTGAGAGACCCAGTCTTTCATTAGCTTCCTGTTTAACCACTGCTGAACGCTTACCCCAGGAAAATCTGTCAGAGCAGAACCACAGCAAAGGTGCGATGCATTGCAAACGCTGTGGATGCTGCTAGGCACCTTTAGCAGAAATCATTATACTTACCGAAAGCACATTTAACTGCTACAACTAAATGCATACTTGTATTAATAATGTGGGTATGTTTGGGTTTTGGTTTTTTAAGAAAAACAAAACACAAACACTCCCACAAGAGTTGCTTTCATCATTAACCGGTAACAAGCAGTATGCACATTAAACAAACCTGAAAATAAGAGAATACTGAGAATTCTTTCTCCATGATACCGCCCAAGTCTAAAAGCCTTGATTTTGCAGTATATGCTGCAATGCCAGGTAACACAGCAACCTCGAGAACCATCACCTCCAAAGACCCAGACTAACACACTCACTCAGAAGCACAAACAACACTACGCAGGTTCCAATAAACGCCAAGCAAAATTCGTAGCCACGTTTATTAACTTAAAGCTATATACACCGCATCTAAGTACCAGTATAAGCAATATTAATCATTGCAGCTATAAGCTAATTAATCATTGCATTTCGATGCAATATAAAAGTGTCCTGACACATCTACAAAGGAAATACCCCTAGAAGGCACTGGAGGATGTTGGCCCAAGTGCTCATTTACAACTACTCCTGACAGATCAGAGCCCGTATCCCATTCCTGCAGCAGCACCATTGAACTCTTTGCAGACAAACCTCTCGTGTATTTATAGGACGGAAACAGATTAACTGCATCTGCTTTGGCTGTAGTGTGCCTTTTATTGATTCCAATTCTGACTTCTAAGAAACCAAACCAAAAGTAAGCAGGGAGCAGTCATCAATACTGGGGACTGCATTAAGGCTCCACTAAACTTTGTCTGAGAAAGGGATTTGTGGCAATTCAGTCAGTGTCTGATGCAAGTGTTTGATGTAGTGGTAACAAACCATTATGACCTATAATTTATATTTCGTCCACCAGTTTTAAAAGGAACGTTATCTGTCTATATGAGGATCACACACTATGGAAGCGGCATCTGTGTGTAGTTACTGAAAGCTGTAATGGCAGTAAATCTCCAGCAGAGAAAAAGACAGAGCCTTATAGATTCAGACATTCACAATCCAAAGGCTGTCTCAGAACTTTAGAGCACATACAGTATTGCCATAATCATATGCCTGAGAAAATAACCAGGGTAGAAGGGAAATGGAAACAAGACTATGTTTCAAGTTGCAAACAGAGATTCCTGTACCCTTCCTTCTCTACTATCTGTTTTACTGATACTTTATCCTCCCAGCTATCAAGCCAGACAACCCAGATTTATGTTTTGTTTTAGCTCATAACAGCCACCATACAACAGGGCAATGGGCAGAGCACAAAGCACACCCACTTAATCTTTCTACCACAACATATATTTCGTGTGCATCTTATCATGCAATTTTGACAGTCCCTGAGAATGACAAGTCCCTATTTTCCCAGGCTCCATGAAACCGTATGGCCCACACAGAACATATTGAATATAACAAACCTGCAGAGGAGGATTGTTTTAAGGTCTGTAACTCACAGCAGGAACCGAGCTAAGTTCAGTTCCACTTGAAGCCATAAAAGCATGGGTTTAAAAAAAGTGCAGCAGTATCTGGTGTTTGATATCTAACAGTATGCAACATGTTTATGACATGTATTAGGCTACAAAATTTGAGTTCATAGCCTGGGACAACAAAGCAGAACTCAGCTCTGGCATATGTAGTGGGAAATAGAAAGGCATGTCTCGTAGTGTAATGGATATTGCTGCTCCCTCAAGAGCTTGAGTTGCACAGAGCAGGTGGCTCAATGAAAGATAGCAGCACTTTGGAAAAAATTAAAACGCAATTAAAAGAGCAATTAAATAACAGCTGGTTTAAGAAAGAGTCAATTCAGAGTGGGCTTTACTGTATAAACACCACAATTTATTTCTCCAGAATTATTTATCAGAACTGACAGAATAAGAAAGTTTGGACAAAATACATAGTAACTAAAACTGCCTCAGTCACGCAGAACTCAGCTTAAAGGGTAGCAAAATCATGAAATCTAGATAAGGTATCACTTTCAAACTTAAAAAGTAGTCTGATTCCAAACTGGACAGTCAAGTCCCATTGTATTAAAACAAGTACTATAGTCAAGTCTGGGGTCTTAAAACTGGTTTACTCTAATTTAAAAAAAAAAAAACAACCAAAAAACCAAATAAAAAATCCCAACTTTCCCCTCCCTCACATTAAGTAAAGTAACCACAGAAGCAAAAAGAGAAAACGCCCAAGTATATGATGGAAAGAGGGAAACACACCAACACACACAACAGCATAACAAGCCTACATATTGGGGAAAAAAAGAGTTTTATATATTAAATGAGATCAACAGAACTAAGTGCTAAAAAGGGTCACGGTTAATTTCAAAATACGCTTTAAAGGGTCGGACTGCCTCCAGGAAGAACAAGAGTCACTTGCCAAGGAAATAATGTCAGTACTGGATATTCTTAATCATCATAGTCTCATGTAGCGGAGAAAATTTTGTCATTTCACCAAGTGAACACCACTTCTGACTTTCATACCTCAAAGTATGAGTCCCCCACACAACCACCAACATTCCTTCTCTACAGCAAACGTTATACAAAGTCAAACAGTGGATTCAGTGTTTTAAAAGGATTGTCGGTTTTTAGTTTTGTTTTGCTTTTTCCCATTTTTAACGTGAACTAGAATGAGAAAGAACAATTCTGCATTTGGTATGACCCATGAGAGTTTGAATCAACTCAAGACTATTCTGAATTAAATTCTGGGTTAATATTCCAGGCTTTTGAGTTTGTATCTCATCCCCTAGACAGCAAAGATATACAAAGACGATGTTCCATGTATAAAACCCAATAAGCCCATACGGAGTATTTTCCAAACCACAACTAACTGGAACTTTCAGCCACAAAAAAAACAGATCAAAAAACCCAGTATGATGTAAAAGAAGCCAAAATAATCCCAGAATAGCGGCATGTTGATTTACCTACAACAGGAAAAAGGGTTTTAAACGAGGAACTGCACTTCTTGTAGAGTGTTCATTTAGGATCAGAAGACAGCTTGGCACACATACTGAAGAAAGGGGGCTGCAATTGCACAAAACATTGCCATCTTTCCCTCTTAGCAGCATGATCCATTGGGTCACTCTCCTCCTAGAGGAAACGTCATCTGAGCTACCTCCACAAACTCCTCAAGGCGCTTCGGTGAGTGGGAAAACAAGGAGCAGCTCTCAGGCTGCTCTTTACCGTAACACACCCGGAGATGCAAGAAGCCCTCCCACTGCTCCATGCTGGAGTACTCTGGAGGTGTCAGTACCATGAAAAACAGACTTCTCTTTTGACTGAAAAAAAAATTATTTCGCGACTCGTGTAAAGTACAATAAAACAGGAAACTAAGCCAAGACCAATTATCTTGTTTTGCATGAGATTTAGCTCAAACATAACAAGCTAAAGCCTCGCCCCCTAAGAATTTGAGCTGTGCAGCTGAAGGGCTGCTTGTGCCCTATGGAAAAGTGATTAAAAATTTAGTTAAATTTTAATTCAACTGTTTTTCCAAAACAGGTGTTATGATAGTGTCATATAACACGAAACAAAGCAGAGTGCATCCACAAGCATGCCATGGCATAACACGTATACACATACTGTGCAAGCCAAGATCAGTTATACCTGAAAAATAACCACACTTACCTGTTAATGTAACTTAGAGCAACATAGGTTGGCTGCTGAAGTTCTTGTTTCTCTAATACACGTGGGTCTGTATCTGGAATAAAAAACACACATTTGCTGAGCTTTCTGTGTTTACATTGAAGCATATGGGACTGTATACTGCAAAGTAACACAAGCGAAGACGAGATATGAAATAGCTCAATCCAGTTTATCCATACAGACTACTCCTAGAATAGTTCAATCATTCGCTCATTCATTCATAAACACGGTATTGCGTTACTTTACACAAGAATTTGAAACACCAACAGTGATGTAATTTCCAACTGTCACACAAGTTTTCACAATCCCCCTCAAAAATATTAGTTTTCACTGCTTCCCATGATTTGTAGCACTAAAAGGATCAAGCTTGCTTCTTTTTTAATGTAGCTGTTTCTAAATCTGGTTGACACGTTTTGAGATGTTTCAAGAGCAATTAGATCTCTTCTTCTGGGCCTTGGTACTTTTCTTCTGCATCCCTGAGTTTTGCTTTCTCCCTTCTCTACAGCTTGTTTTCTGAAGCTCTCAATCACAAAAGTCACACAAAAATGCACTTGAAGCGAATGTTTGCCAAGCAGAGAATTGCCCACCAAAAGCCCCGAAGCAAACACATTCAAATTCCCTCAAGTGCTAACTTTCTCACTCAAATGAAAAAAATATGTTTTCAATCACTGTTTTCATTGTTCCTTGCAGTTAAGCTGTGCTTTTCTCTAACAAAGAAGGAGTCTTGGTTTAAATTTCTGAAACCACAAGCTAAGGGAGTATGCCCATAGTTTAGGCAGTTTTCTTATACCAAAACACAGGATTATATTGAGGTTTCAAATACAGCCTTGCCCTCCATTGTAGAGAAGCACCTTTAGGGGCTGGGCATAAACAGTGTTCAGAAGCTCCCAATGGAAAGTGTGCATCAGGCCTGTGCACATTACTGCAAAGTCATCAACCACATCTTTTATGCATTACTTTGAAAGCAATTCTGGGTGTAACTTCTGCATTTTAACCATCGGGAATAAAAACTGCCTTTACCCAGTGGCTCCCCACAGCAGCACTGCTGCTATCCATCTTTTATTTCTCAGAAGCAGCTAGTTCGTGGGTTTTTTGTGAGAGGGAGGGAGCGAGGGGCAGTGTTGGGCAGGGATCGGAACTCGAAGCAAAACCTGTATTTTGGATTGTTCTTGCTTCCTCCTGCAGCTTTAAGCACTGTTAATGTTCAAAATCTCATTCTCTTGATAGCCACATTGTCTGACCCGATCAGTTGCTTTTGGTGGGTTTTGTGGGTTTTAAAACGCGACGCAGTCATTTTGAAATCTGTCTCTGCTGTCCTGCGTTAAGGAAGATTTTTAACTGAATGCAGACTGTGCTTGAGGGTTGGTGCATTTGCCACACCACTGCTGAAGCAGATGATGTCTTTATTCAGGGAGAAGGGAATCCCCTGTCCACCTCTCAAAGCTCAGACTGATCCCAGTCTGTCTTTCTACATTTGCTCCCCCGCAGCTCAGGCTGCAGGATTTGCTAACACCCCTTTATTGATATGTCCCTAAGGAGATAAGCAACTCTAAGAAAGTTCAGAGAAGAGGGATAAAAGCCCTAGTGCCAATCCAACCAGCAATCCCAAGCCTGTTATCCTTAAGAGGAGCAGATATTGCTGGTGCCTGGCGAAATTCTGCAATAATTGCCAGCACACCATGCTCCACATTAAGCAAACCAAAGACAGCAAAGCATCAGCTGTCTTCTATACTATTTTTATCATTCACTTCTCTGAGGAAGTTAGGCTCATACAATGCAAAAAGGTATTTTACTTACTTGGGTTTCTTTAAAACCCACTGTCATCTAGCAGGCCAAGCATACAACTGCTGTCATGGTGAGCTCTCCTAGATTTACACCTTGGTGGTGCATGCCCTGCCACGAAACTGTCTTGATCCAGAATGCCTGCGGAGCATTAATCCCAGCCAGGACTATCTGAGAACTGCTTCAGTTCAGGCATCTGTGGTTAAATGACTACATCTCTGCTAATCCAGTTCTTAAATGGGATTAACCTTCACCTATAAACAACAGTTCCCGTGACTGAAGGAGACAAAATTGGGGCTGGTTTACATCAGAGTGCCGCACATTATCTGTACGAGAGGACAAGGAAAAGCTCTAATGGAGAGTCCACCACCCTTCCACTGCTCGCCAGCAGCTCGCCATAACACCGGCTGAAGATGAAAATACAAAGACAAAAACCAAAAGCCCCATAACTTTCATAGGAGCGTGTTATCAAAGCACAGAGAAATTTGCTTGCTGGCACCTGGAGAAAGCAGACTCCGGTCTCTCAGCAGGCGCTGCCTGAGACACGAGGAACACACTGCTCAGTCTCCATTCAATCTATCCCTCCCCACTCCACATATCAGACTTCACGTGTATTTCAAGTCAATTATGTTGTATATCCCAATTCCACAGAAGAATCCAAGATGCGGTAAAAAAATCTTGTACGAATTTAGCACTCATGATGCTCGACATGTTTTCATTCTTCCTGCAACCACCTGCTGGGTTGCCAGTCATGAGAATGCTGCATTCACTTCTGCGCTGTAGCAGGAACTACATACAACACTGTTGGATATTATTTCTTTTCCTCAGCTATAATATTGAAAAGGGAAAAATAAAAAAAAGCATAGAAACTTGTGCTGAGGCCACCACACGGCCCTCTGGGATGAGCAGAAACCAGGCCAGCTGTGCCAGAGGTGGCAGCAGCCGCAGGACCTTGGCACAACCCTTCCCCAGGTGGAGGGGCACGGGGGCCACGCTGGCAGCCTCACTGCATCCACCTAAAACCTGCACAGCCTTGCTCTCCAGGGCACATGCACGCTTGGCTCACAGCTGCCAGCTTCTTTCTCAGTGTCTAAAAATGCTACCGAGTCCATTCCCTTCTGCCTCCATTCCCTCTTCCTCTGCCAAGCCTCAGCCAGTGCCTTTCCTCTCACCTGCACCCTCCTTCCCTGCATTGCTCTCTCCTGCTCTCACTGCCAGCTCTCCTCTCAGAACGTCCCAGCATAAGAACAAGTTAAAAGCCACATGCAGATGTCTATAACCACCTGTTCACTCTTGTAACACAGGACTGAAGATGGATGCGATTCATTCCCTGAACTGCCCTCTTCCCTTCAGCCTCTGATTCTGCTTCCCCCCCCCTTATTATACCTCACTTCCAATTTAGACAGTGTCTGCTCACATTCCTGATGTTAGTTAGCACACTTCTGAGTACACAGTGAATATACATTAACAACTACAAAAAGGCCACAGCCATCCCAGGCTCGAAATTTAAAAAAATGACAAGAATTAGCATTTTATTAGCATTTTTTTCCTTTCTTTTTTTAAAGATTGCAAACACTGCTGCAGTGAGATTAAGCAGTATTCCCTGATGCTGACCCTTCAGGCATGGCCTTCCAGCACTCTGCTTCTCTCATGCCAAAGCACATTTATACAGACACTAGCAGTGTTTTTAGCACCATCCATGTGCCAAAAGCATGTCTTCAAACATGTTACCCCACTGACTAGAATGTTATGCATCAATCAACTCTCTCAGCTATCTGACTCTGGAAGGAGGAGCACAGGAGACAAAAATCTGTTGTCAATCTCACAAAATGGCCCTGTATAATGTTAAATGTTTAGTCGACGTTTCTTCAAACTCACATAGACTGGTCAAAGTCGGCCAAAAATAGCCTAAATAGTTTCCAAGCAGACACCTATAATGGATTAAACACTCACAGATGATAACTCTTTTTTCAAAAGTATTTAAGCAGTACAGCTTGGGTCGATCTGAGTTCCCTTTCTTAGAAGGAAAATATCCAGCACACTCAAAATAACTACTCCAGGTCTTGAAGGGACTAGTTGATTAACATTAGTTCAACTAGTTACCCTGCTTCTTGAATTAACCCAGGCTATCAGAGACTCCCAATTCATTGGTTTCACAGTAACACTTTAAATCTAGCAGAACAAAGTGCCACCTGCTGTACGATAGCTGCCTTCATCACTTCTCCCTTTTTTTGTAAGCATTATGTTCCACTGATTTCATTCCACAGCAGGAATTAACTTTCTGGAATGCTGTGAGGGCTTTTTTTAGCTACGCCCTCTTAATTTACTATGGCGTTGGATTTTGGAAACCCTCCTTTTTTTCCTCTTTTTCTTTAATGAAATATTGTTAGAATATAATTTCATTCTCATATGAACTACCATAGGGTTTTGGTCTGGGTCCCACCACCTCACTATTAAAGCATTACAATGTGGGTGCTAATATCCATGAGAGAGACAGAGAGTTATTCAACTAATCACCTATAGGATTAAATCCCTCCAATTTCTCACATACACAACCTGTTTCATACTGGACAACCAGACAAGTAGTAAGAGTGTATAATTAAGACTGAGAGACCATAAATTGCACTGCACCATCTTTGAACTGCTCACACGAAGGCAGGCGTTTTCTGTGGAGCATGTTCTAACAAAATAAATCATTGACTACTGAAGCGCACCACGATTACTAAATCTCCCCACTACACAGAAATAATTCATAGCTTGAAAGCGCTGCAAAAACTTAACTTGGTGAAGTATTTTAAAGAGAGCAAATGATAATAAAAAGGCATATGCATCCTGTGTAAGTACAGTCTTCAATTATATAACTCTGTTCTGCATTAATATTTCTGCACAAAAATACATGCCACATCTTCATTTTATATAATGGAGAAATAAGTTTTTACCTTACCAGATACAAGACAGTTATCATAAACAACTTCACTTTCACAAAAGCCCTGGTTTTACATCTCTCGGAAAAATCACTTTTCACCTTACAAAGAGCTAGCAAATTTCAGTGGCATTATTTTACAACCACAAGCTTTCTTCTTACGGGCACCAGGAAAGATCACTATCACTAGAAAAAAGGCAAAGATAGTCTCAGAAGAAAAAATAATGACCTAAAGGGGGTAAAAATTACACGGCTCTTCAACATCTTGAAAATGAAGTGGCCAATCATGCTTTTACCTCACTGTACCACCACTTAACAGGCAGAGGTTGAGGTCAAGATTGACAAGAGTCGAGGTGCCTAAAGAACATATGAATCTCTGTTCAGTCACAAATGCAGTGACCACATTGTCAAAATTGTTTGGTAGCTGCAATCCTCAAAGAGATTTCACTGACACTGTAGATACTACTTTTTGTGAACAAGGGTTTAGAGATGCCTGTATCTTAAAAAGACTTAGATTTGAAAAATATGTCTTCTAGCAGACACACCAAACTTAAGTCAAAGAGTTGCAACAGAAGCAAAAAGGCAAAACTCCTCTTGCCAACCCACAGGTATTGTTTCTGTTTAATGTCAAAAAGAGTAACAAAATGCCTCAAATACCATGAAAATAATAGCCCTGCAAAGGATTTAAAAAGTGCTAAAACTCGTATTTGCAAGGACCAAACTCTTAGAATATGATCTCTCTCCCAAGTCACTTGGAGATGTTTATGATAATCTCACCTTTCTGTGCACGATCACGCTGTGGTGAACTGCCAACACACGGGTCCCCCAGACCCACAGCTGACTTGGCCAGAACATCCACACACACGTCCTGCTCGCCCACCAGCGGGCTCGCAGAGTGCCTGAATAGTATTTCACTTGGCCTTGAAACCGGCTGATATAAGTCAGCTCAACTAGTTAATTAAAGCCTACACTTCCCTTGAAACTAGTTTGCTTCACTAATGAAGCCAAAGCAAATATTTCTGTTGGCTTCCTCAAAAGTCCGCAATTCTTCTTATGTGGATGTAGCTTAAAAAAGCCAAAAACAGATAAATTCAATGTTACTGGAAACTGCTCCCCATCCAAAACCTCCATCACAAGGAAACCATTATGAATTTCAGAGTCCCAATTCCAAATACAGTATTATTCAGGTCCTCTTATAAGTTAAAAAAAAATATCACAGACAACTGTGATTTTATAGTTATTAGAGAGTAGCCTAATTACATCTTTAATAGAAAAAAAATTCCCTCATCTTCAAAAAAGAGATGCTCTACACTTCAAAGACAGAACACTGGAGAATAAATATCATGATTCTGCAAGTTTTAAACCTTCCTGACTTCAAGAACACCTTTAGTATTTAAGCACGGGTTGAAGTTCTTTCCAAGATCAAGGTGTTAAATGCCACCGAGATGGCCTGATCAAAATGTGAGAAACAGATCAGATACCAAACCCTTTCACATTTCCAGATTAAGCTCCCATTAAATAGATAATTAAGAAAGCCATATTCAGGCAAGTACAAACAAGAAAACAGTACATTTATTTCAACTTTCATAGTTTCAGTGAACTCTAGAGGCTTCAGAGTATGTTTTAGTACAAAATTCTGACTGTTTGGTGTATCCCAGAGTTGCAAAAATTTCTCAGCTAGCTGCAAACACTTTATTTCCCCCGTCAAATTGTGTATAAGTGCATGAGGCTAGGAAAAGAGAAACACCTAAAGAAACAAGTCACGTAAGTATTACATGAATTTTTCGGCCTGCTGGGAGACTATTGGGCTGACAAGTGCAGCACTGGCACTCTGCTGCTGCTCAGACCAGCCCTGCGGACTTCCCGTGTAGCAACCCTGCAATTGCTGCATCACAGCAGAAGAATAACGCAGTGCAAGGACAAGGTGCAGCATCAGATGGCACGGTCCGAAAGCTAAACAACTGTGAACTTCTCCTAAAGCCCGCCAGAAAGAAGTTATCATTAATCTCGGCAACCACCAATTATGTATTACCCAGGTAGACAAGTGGTCAGCGAAAGAAAACGTCAAACAGAAGGTTTATTCAAACGGAGGCTGCCTCGGTGAGAAGAGCCAACAAGTATGATTTGGGAATGCAGACGCACGCCACTGGAAAGCAAAGAAAGCAGCTGCTGACTTAAGACCCTGGGTTAGCACACACTGGCCTCTTCATGTAGGTGGCACCTCCCGAGGAAGTGGGGCAGTCCTTGAGGAAGTTCCCAAGGAAAGGGGCAATTTGTAAAAACCGCCTCTTCATCGGAAACACACCGTGATCCCAAGAACACTACGCCAGTGTCTCGGCTTCACTGAATGTCATGACTGCAGAACCTCCGAGGTGCAGTCAGAGGACGTCCCTGCCAAGAGGGACCACGTAAAGAAGGGGGTCACAGGAGCTCGAAAGCAGACTGCCGAAAACTAAAGCACAACAACCTCCAAGAACACCACAGCCAACAGCACCCATTCGCTGGCTCAGACTGGCACGTGCCCATTCCACAACACAAAATTCTGTGAGACAAGAACTCACAGCTGTCTCATATGAGAAAATGGTACCTTGCTGGGTAATAAATTAATATATGGTACCTTAGATAACCTACACAGAAACAAATCTGTGCTTTAGTCTTACAGCAAACAGAGGAGTAGAACTTTTTTTATATAACACTATTTTGAGCAACCTTGTTTCATTCTTGCAAGCTGCCACCATTTAATTCAGACTGTGAACTTCTAGAAGGAAGGGCCACCCCTTATCTTCCATTATCCAGCCAAACACGGTTCCGATTACAGCTTCACATGGACTAATTTAATGCACAGTTATTGAAAAGATTTTAGCGACACAACTGAGACAATAATTTGACATTTTCAGTTTTTAATATAAAAACCAAATAGCCAAGTAAACATAAAGACAAGGATTTTCAAACCTTCTGAGAAGGGTCTTTCATGGAAAAAAAAATAAATTGTAATACCGTATGTAAGAAAAATGTATTTCAGATACAGACAACAAAAAAGAGAAGGAATTCATGGCGTGCAATCATGGATCCCCAATCTTTAAAACCTTCTAATTTCTGCAATTAAGTTAATTATTTCACACTAGTAAGTAAGTGACCACAGTGATTCTCAGTTGCTGAAAGCAACCTTTGAATCTGTCATGCTGCCTTCAAATAGGCAATTAAAGTGAAAAATGAGAGTGTGCATAAGTTTCCAGTGCCACTTATTACATATAAATAACACACAAATAAGAACAGGACGGAAGTTCTCAAACCAAACACTTGATCAGCTTAGTCACACCTTTGTCTGTTTATTTGAACATATATTATTTTGTTTCTCTTGAAATACTTACTACAGATAATCTACTGCTTTAAGAGTTTTCACTTGCCAGAAACTAGGAGAACTTTCCACTCCTCTGTCCCCAAAATAATCTACATTAACTGAAGTTGGGTAGCATCAAATGCAAGGTAGTGGACAGATCCAAGCAACTGATCTGTTCCTTTGTTCCTCTGCGATGCAATCTAGTTGCCTAGAACTTGCCCGAGGTTGCTTACTTGCCTTACATCAAGTGCAGAATTTATTAAATTCTTTATTTAAAAGGTAAAAAACCCCAGGGGTAACAGAGTCTTGAAGGTCATAGGCAGCCTGTAAGGAGCAACATCACAGCTCCTTTCCTGTCCTTACAAGGTGCGTGAGCTCTCTGTGTCTTATCCCCCATTCTTCTCACCTTCCCAAAACCTCTCCCTCTGGCAGGAAAGCACAACTAGCATCCTCTCTCGCCGGGGAAATTCAAGCTGTGGCCCTTCCTCATCCCATCAGAAGCTGTACCAGCTGGAGATACAGCCCAGTCCACGAGTGCCCCCCAGACCTCTGGCACACCTGAACAACAGGAAACCACCCAGAGCCTGCAGGTGCTCCTGGCAGAAGGAATGGCACCTGATCAACCCATTTTTAAGTCATGTCCCACGCACCCTCTCCTTTGAAAACAACCAGAACTCCAGCAGCAACTACAGCCTAACCACTCCAGGAGGGATTACTGTGTCCTGTGACTGAAGACACCCAAGTAATGTTCTCAGTAGCTCATGTCTCAGCATAGAAAAAGCAACGCTGTAATTCAGCTACTTAATTTCTATTCAAATAGAATATAATTGCTGGTAACCAGCTGAAGAGCTACAAATGTCAAAAAGGCATCTTCGTGATCTTTCAGATGTAATGAACTGCAGGCACACTTCATGTGCCATGGTGCTTTTCCACTTATTATGCTAATCATTTGTATTTGAAACACACAATTATTGCGGCAACCAAATGCAACCATTAACGCATTCATTTAATAGATAAAATATTCATGAATCAAATCAACAGGAAATCAGCAGAGAGCAGGAAAGGTCCCTTAGAGAAGGAAAAAATGAAAAGACTGATACTCTATTTTAATTTTTAAATTGTGAGATGTATTCAATTTTTAAGTGTTTGAAATGTTAAGAACTCGCTTGCAATTTCTAAGTGCAAATATAACTTAATGAAGCTTGACATAGTGAAAAATTAGAATGCCGTTTTCACAGAATTTCCCAACATTTAATTCAAGACAAATAACATGCCACTGGAGAGTAAATAAAATATCCATTTGCACTTAACAGGCAAGCACACAGGACAAAATACATAAGTAATCTCTACAATTACCCCAGTTCAGTAATTAAGCAAGGATTTTTATTCCTCACCACACTATGAGGTCTCTTTTGTCTGAGAGTTTTAAAAACTCCTGCCCTGTGGAAAGGAATTCACGTCTAATTCAACCAGACCGGGGAAGGTCTCTAAAATTAATTAACAGAAAAATAAATTAACGATTTAAGGGTATTCCTCTATATTGAAACGACGACAAAACCACCTTCAGGACGTGAAGCACTGCACCCAAAACACACAGACCAGCACAATGGTCTCTTTAATCATTTCTGTGGCCCCTGACTGTGCTTGGTGCCCTCCACGCCAGCAGGAACCACGGCTACGTTGGAAGAGCCCTCTAACCAGGACACAGCATATGGAAAGCAGGAGCATATGGAAAGGACTGCTCTAGCTGGCACAGCTGTATTGCCTCTGCAAATGATTCCCGAGGCCAACAAAACCCCTCTGCCCGCCTGGCTGTGACGCCCACCCCTCCAGAGGTGACCTGGTGCAGGGATGCCTGTCAGAGGGAGAGCATCCGTCATTCCCCGTGCTGAGGGGCTGGAGAGCCTGGAGGAAAAGGGCTGGAGGGTGCTTTCCAGTGCAGAACCAGCCCCACACGCAGATTTTCTAGGTCTTCAGTCAAACCCCTCCGTTCCCAAAGCTCACACATTTCTCCCCTCTCTAAGGTCATGAGCATCATCACCCGGCACATCTGGAAGTTGGCAAAGAAGAAAAACGAAGAGCATTCATCTCGCGTTCTGCGTTTTGCCAAAATTACGAGGATACAAAGTTTTAGAGTTGGTAATGGATTGATTGAGGTTGAATTATTCTAAGAGAAGCCAGGTCTGGCCTGGGCAAATCTATTGGGAGGTTTGGGCATTTCTGGGCAAAACTTGGTAACTAGCAGTAGAAGAGCAATTTTTACACAAACCACAAGGCTCTGCTTTTTCAAATCAAGCACGTGGGGTGAGTATATGCTTAAAGCCATATTCTAGGATAAACAGTTTTGCATAAAGCAAGCAGTTATTTCAAAACAGCTAGCTTCCCCATTAAAAAATTGAAAATTTATAGGTTTGTGTTTTGCCTTTTTATTAATATTACTCAAATACTCAAACCCTTGTTTTCATCTAGTTTTAATAATGAAAACCTGGCTAAACATTCCAAAATAAATAAAACCTAGTATTACTTTAAATAAAACTTCAAAATATGTATCTTGACAGTTCTGGCGCTTGAGGGTTTTATTTCCCAAAGCAGTAACGATCTCCAGGAGTTAAAATAATATGATTATATCCCAGCTCCACGACCAGCTAAACCACAACTGAACTGCAGTGGTACATATTTCATTTAGAGTGTCAGAGGATCTCCATTTCAGACCATCAACACGGCACTAAATTTTCAAGTGTCACTGGAAACAGGCCCCTCCTAATTTTGGTTGGAAGCACTAAAATGAACAGCTACAGGCAGTGCAGCTCGTACCAACCTCTTCATCTTTACCAGGAACGAGAAAGGAAAGCTTTTTCCTCTCAGTTATTTACTGTGTCTTCACTTCTCTGCAAACAGCGGTTGAGAGATTTTTTTGGTTTATTTTGAGGGAGGGTTGTATAAGAAGGAAACAACAATATTTTTCCTGTGAGTCACTAAAATTACTATAAGAAGCTCATATTCTGGGCTACTTTGCACAATCTTCTAAGAGACAGACAGGATTCTTAACCTTTGCTTCCTGCTGACAGGAATTGGGAGTGCACAAAACGAAGCCATTTCTTATAAGAAAGAAGGAAATGGCATTATTACCTTGCATTACTCAGGAGAAGCTTTCTCCAGCAGACTGCAACCACGACTGGTGGAGCAAGGGTGGGAATCAGATGCGTAAGAATGCCCAGATAAGCTTTATTTCCTGAAATGTATTTTTTCAAAATTCATCTGGACGTAGTGTGTTTTTAGACAATTTTAGTATTTTTTATTATTAATTTCTCACTTCTGCCAGGTGCACAGCCCCTCGGGTGCAACGATAGGGAGATTCCCCAGGGTCAGACAGAAGAGCCGTGCAGCAGCCTCAGCCTTTGCTGCCATCCAGCACCATTAAGACATCCCCGTTAGAATATTGCTCACTGCTTAAACGCTGTGTGACTCCCCCTGTCGCTATTTATTTCCAGTCATTTCTACAGAAAGGCATCGAGATGCTTTTTCCTACTTCCTGCAGTTCCAGTGTAGAGAAAACCCAAATCAGATTGGACTGAGCTAAGCTTCGATGTCTCTGAAGATCAAAATTAAAGGCAAGGGGGAAAAAAATTCCAAAAGGTAAATGATCAGTTCAAAATAAATCCATATAAGCCTAAAAATATTGGCATTAAGCAGAAGTTTAAGGAAATAAATGAACATAATAATCCAATAAGGTTTAAGACTCTGGTATGTTCTTACACATTCTATTTTTACTTTTTGATCCCAATCAAAAACATGCAGCATTCTACAAAAAATAGTAACTTCCCGGTGGGAACACAGAGAAAATAAGTTACTAATTCCTTTAAAATTCTAATACTATATTTACCCTCACATAGACATTGAATATATAATTACTAAGCAATTAGACACACCAATTTATACAAAGTTACCTTGCCATAATTAAAAAAATAAAAGGAAAAAAGAGGTATTTACAATTAACAGCAAGACTATTCATTAGAGAAGCTCCCAAAATAATACATGCCATTTTTTGGATTTCCTGACATTCACATAAGCTGAAGTGTCTGTACTTCCTTAATGTCTCATGTAAAAGAAAAGCAACAGAAGGGCACTGCACTTTTGGTAGGTGAAAGTGGTGCTCCAGGTTCACACAAGTCAAGGTCAGGAAGGCTTTTGAGCAGAGAAAGCTCATTTTCTGCTCAACAACACCTAAGAGCATCAAGCAGTCTAATAATCTGATACGTCAAAAATCAGTTTTAATTAAGTACAGGTAAGATAAGGTATGATAAAAGACATGAAGTAGAAAGTTTCCTACGAGCAGTAAAATTTCTGCTTGCATTGAATTATGTAAAAAAAATAAATCTGTTTGCATTTTTGTACGCGAGCTCGAAATGTTGTGTATTTCTGATGTAAGAGTGCAGACAAGCAATGCCTCGCTCCCAGCTCAGCGTGACTTCAAAAGGCAGCACAGCCCCGTCCCAAAACAGTGTCAGGTTTACTGCATTTACAAGTCTGTAGTCATTTGAAAAATGGATTATTCAGAATCTCCAGAACACCAGTTATTTTGCTATTCTTATTATAAGTAATTAGTATCAAGAAGGACTTAGACACAAGTAGGGAGGAGGACACTGTAAATTCAAGCAAGGCCTTCTCAGATCATGATACGTAAACATCTACTGTATATACACATTTTTCCTGGTATCTCAAATGAGATGTACATTCCCCTAAGCAATCCAGCTGCTAATTTTACATTTAATTGCTGACAAAGAAAATTACTATCTAAATTGATGGTATAGTACCTTTAAACTCTACTGTTGTGACTACTGAAAAGCAACTAACCATTAGAAGTTCATAGCATTCTCCATTATTACAGCAATAAATCTTAATATTGATTTTATTCTGCATTGTTTCTCCTCTGATCAGCACCCAATTACGAAACAAAAAGCACAGCAGATATTTATCAAAATTATTTAAGGAATATGATACAATGAAGACAGTAGATAAAGGTTCTGATGCCGAATTTAAGAGCAATTTAAACGCTGATGAATTTGTCTCAGTGTTTACTCAGCTACGGTGTTACTTACTCTGTTGGAGTTACTTTTAAACAAAATGTCATAAAATTTTCTAAAGAGCATTAAATAATTTGGCCCCAAAAGACTACCAGTCTATTGAGAAATACACTTTCACTTTAAAAATAATATTTTTTCTCAATATATATTTCAATAACCACCTTACAAATGTAATTGCACACATACTCAGGAAAATAACATCACCTTTCCAAGTATGTTACTAATGCAACAGCAGGTGCCTTCTTGCTTGTAGTCTGTTTCACTTCATATCAAGAAATATCTTTAGAAGTTTAACAAGACTCTGAAAGTTTCCATCGAACAATTATTGAAAAAGGTATGCCCTATTAAAGGGAACTTCTTCAGATGCAGATCTTGTTTGGTTTGCTGTTTCTAAACAAATTAATAAAATAATCCAACTGGCAGCAAAGTCTTTCTCCAGGTTCAACAGACACCTGCACACAGACATCAGGACAATGCCACTGCATTCCTGCCAGGATATTTAACTAAAGGTGCTTTGAACTCTTCTTATATTGAGGACTAACACGGTGTGCGAGTATGGTGGTTGGATTACAAGAGAAATTAAGACCACCAGCAGGAACGCTTCCCTCCTCCAAAGCATTCTCCCTGTCGCTCCAACAAGCCTTTTCTATTCCCTACTCCTGTCTCTAACTAAATACATCTGCTAAGGGTAAGTGAAATACCTCCCTCTCCATTCAGTCTGGATTTTAACAGCTTCTAATATTCACTCCTTAGTTCAGTGTCAGTGTGCTCACCTCTTGCTCTACAGAGTGGTGTTGATTTGCAGTGAGAAGCAGAGAAACGCACAGTAATTCCTCCATAATTTATTCTTGCTCCAAAGCTTTCCAGTGCAGTCAGTAGACTACCTAACAGCCTAGTCAAAATGAAGACAAACATCTTCTATGACAGAAAACCGTGGGGAAGGTGACATGAATTAAAGAGTATGGAAAATAAACACCTTAAACAAACCACCCCAGTGGGAAACAGATCGTCTGGCAAGGAACTGCAGACAAGAAAGTCCCTCAAACAAAGAAAAAGCTGCATTTCGTTCGAGGGTTCCCATGTCAGCACCGCCCCTGATGCCAGAAACATCAATAACTTCTCTTTTGCTTTTCTTCTTTCTGGGGAGGAGAACGGAGTTGAAAGCAAAGCAAACAAATAAACGTATCTAAAGATTTCTTCCAGTGCTAGTTGAAAATTGCCCATGCCAAGTAGCAATGTACAATCCTGGGTTGAAGGTTTCTTCCTTTTGTTTTGGAAGGGGCAACAGAGTCCTACAATTTTGGTGAATCATAAAATGCCCAAGATGCTCCTTGCCAGAGGCTGTCCATTGCATCAGCCCAGCAGCCAAGCTTGGCCCTTGGATGAGGTAATTAGCCTTGCTTGCATCTTTTCCTAATCAGATCTACCTTTTTCTTCTTTACATATTTGAAAACACTTTACTAAACTTATTATCAATGAAATGTACCAGACTGACAGCTGTCAAAAACGTCCTCTCTACCGCCTTGAAAAGCAGAAATTCACTATGAGCAGTCAAAATACGAGTTTTTCTATCACTGAGATAAACATCAGCTTCCCAGTTTGAAAGTATTGGCATATCACTGATGAGACCCAAGTACTCTGTGGGTACAGAGTGGACTGTGGAAGGAAGGCACAGGCAGGTACAGCATGCTCTACCATCCATCCACGTGAACCATCCCTTGACTTGGTGGATGACATGAGGTAGACTGCACTACAGTCATGTTGCAGCCTGAGGTAGTGTCTGCTGGAAACACAACAGTCCATTCTCCATGCCCGTGCAATAAATGGCCTTCTCTTTGCAGCTACCAGTTAAGATTATAAATCAGTATGTTTTGCACCATTAAAAGCCATTCCTGCTGCAAGGGAACCAAGAACATAAATTCTTTTCAATGAACTTCTGAACAGCTTCAGGCAGTAGTGAGGCTTTCCTGAGAACACTAGACAGCTTAAAATAGCTGCTTCAAATTTAGGTTCTATTACAGGAGATGGAAAAGACCCGTATGAACTATTTAATTAACAGATCAAGTCACCAAGACCCATGAGGAAAAAATTCAGCTCTCAACAGAAGGTTTTAATTCTGTTTCTTGAACCGCTATGTGATGTTTTTGAATTAAGACAAAAATCCAAGTTGAAGAACATGTCCAGATCTCATCTCCCTGTTGCTATTAATGCATGTCAAGTTAACAGTGGGGGTAGAGTTTGAGGTATTTCTCAAAAGGATGAGCATGTTAACTAGAGGTCTGGGGAACCCAGACACTAGTTTTTCCTCACACAGGCATCAAAAACATGAAAAAGGTCATTGTTAATCAGTTTCTTTTACCATATGAAATCAATGGCTCAATCTCCAGTTGAACACTTAATATACCAGAAAGGAAATGAGAGTATTTTTTCTACAACTCAACAGCAGCTGTAGTTCCCCTCGTGTTGTCTATGCAAATTACCTCCCTGTTGTAGGACACACCTGGTTATTCAAGAGCAGGTTTAGAGTGGAAAAAGAAAGGAACGTTGTAGTATCTGCCATGTCCATGAAAGAAACTCTGGGGTTCTCTGCCTAACTATTCACCAATAGCTGCAATCATTGCTCAGTGGACTTGGGCTCAGAATGTGAGAAGATGAGAAAACGTGACTGGATGTCATCAGCAAAAACCCACACATTTAGTGTTTAAGTGTGCCGTGAACAGAGAAGGGAGCCTACTATCCAGCACATTGTCTGGAATGGTGGACATGGAGACAGTGACAAGCTATGCCATGGATCTGAGAGACAGAACCCCTAAGAAGTAGAACAGATGTGAGTTTCAGGGACTTAGTTGAACAGATTAGGAGATGAGGCAGAACACTGAGCATGGGAACAGACTCCCTGCGGAAGCAGTCTCAGCATCAAGCCTGTTTGAGTTCAAGAAGCATTTGGACAATGCTCTCAGGCACACGGTGTGATTCTTGGGGTGTCCTGTCCAGCGCCAGGAGTTGAAGTCAATCGTCCTGATGGGCACCTTCCAATTCAGCATTCTATGATTCTATCCTTTTCTGCTTCTTACAGTAAGTCTGGAAACACTCCTGGTCTCCAGCACAACCAATACATTCAAGGTCTTGTTTTCTGTCCAGGTATAAAACGTATAAGCCTTTCCTCCAGGTTTAAATCCAATACGAAAAAGAATTCTCATGTGGCAACTTGAAACACATTGCACAGTAAATATTTTTAGCCCACCAACACTAATGGTAAAGCTCATATTAAAGAAAATTAATAAGCACCAAAGCTTGCTGTGTATAAAACGATAGATGTAGCCTAAGATTCCTTAGGCTAAATTATATTTGCTGGCACAACTAAGTGTCTACAGACAGTGAGATGTGAGCGTAACTATACTTCAAAATCTTCCCCCCCCCCACACACACACACACTTTTTTTCAATTTCAACAAAAACAAACTGCCATTTTTACATTATTACCAGTAGCATTAAGACAGCCAGAGAATGGCTCATATTAGCAGAACCTTAAAGATCATCCAGTTCCAATCCCCTCACCATGGGCTGGGATGCCACCTGTTACAACAGGGCTTAGGGCCCCATCCATCTGGCCTGGAACACTCCCAGGGATGGGGCAACCACAGCTTCTCTGGACGACTTGTTCTAGTGCTTCACTACCCAACGAGTAAAGAATTTCTTCCTAACATCTAACATAAATCTCTTTTTGTTTAAAACTGTCCACCGTGTAAAAAGGTCCTGCTTTTCTGTAAGTTCCCTTTAAGTCCTGGAAGGCTTCAATAAGATCTCCCCAGAGCCTTCTCTTCTCCAGGCTGAACTGCACCATTCAGCCTTGTGTCACCTGCAAACCTGCTGAGGGTGTGCTCCATCACACTGTCTACGTCATGGATATATTAAGGAGCACCAGAGAGCCCTGAGGGACACCATCCATCCCCAGCCTCCACCTGGGACACAGAGCCATCGACCACAACTCTCTGGCTGCATCAGTGTACCCCTGTAAATAAATAAATAATCAACTCTGGCTGCAAGGTGTAACAATGAGGAGAAAACACAAGAGATTCTACCCTGTCAACATACATAACATTAGTCACCACGTGCACCCAAATATGCAATCATCCACAAGTGCCTGGAGCAACTAAAACAGAGTGATGAGGGTGGGTGGGGAGGATGACACCCGAAACCACCACTACCACCCTGAAAATCAAAAGGAGCACTCAGTTTGAGTTCACTGGCGTGTTCCTGGCAAAATGTCTGCTGAAGCACTGCAGAGAATTTTATAGGTCTGGAGGAGACACTGAAGAAATACAAACAAATCAATGAATACCAGCAGCGAGAGATAAACAGTTTCAAATGCTTCATACAAATAGAATCACTTTGCAGCCAAATTCATTGCCAAGATGAAAACTTGGAAGGCTTCTGCCAGACCATTTCCAATTACGGTGTTTTATGAAAATGCAGGGCATACAGTATGCCTTGATGAGAAAACCCAGTGTATATATAGGCTCATCATCCTCAAGCAGAAAGCAGTACTAGCTGTTATGGATACGTCTGCATAAGTAATGGATGTTATTGCATCTAACCTTGAGGTTTCATTTATTTTGTATGGGAGGGTGTGGGGGGGTGTGCAGAGATTTATGGCGTAGGTTATAAACTTTCATCTGCCACAAAATCCTGAAGTGTTCTTACACTGAATGAAAAAACACCTTCAAGCAATGAGTTTAATGCAAACCCAGAGGAATCAAATATCTTTAAAGGTCTTTGAAAAATGCACTGCTGACCGTCCTTTTATTCAATTTGTGTATTGCTCAGAAGTCCTCTGATAAGCAATGAATATAAGCTGTTTGTTTCTCACTAAGTACACGCAATTAAACGTGATTAGATTTCTTGACAGAACAGGTACACAACTCATTTGTGTGTTCCTTGCCCCAACTGACCTCTCATGCTAAGAGCTGGTTTTCTGATGACTGATCCTACAGTGGGGAGGAAAAATCCCCACCCAACCATCTTTTATGACCTCACAGTTGCTACATGAGGTACACGTAGGCTAGAAATTCCATCACAATGTATATGCTTTCCTTTGTATGCATAGAAGACAGGAGGAAAGATTCTAAGGACCAGAAAAATCAACTATCAGATAAAACTCTAAATCAGTTTTGGTACTGATACCTAGCAAAGAGATAACCATATGAAACCAGGCGTGTGGTTTTGGGGTTGTTTGGGTGGGGTTTTTGTTTTAAGTTGCGTTGTGTTAAAATCAGTTTTAATTGCAATTAGAAAACGCATGGTTACCAAGCAGAGACAGTCTCTCGGCTCAGTTGGTTAGAGCACAGTGCTAATGACACCAAGGTTGTGGGTTTGATCTCCATGTGGGCCATTCACTTAAGACTTAGACTCAATGATCCCTGTGCATCCCTTCCAGCTCAGTATATTCTGTCATCCTGTACTCTAAGCCTTTCTGTTAAATAAATATGAGAGCTCCAGAAAACGCTGGGTTACGTGTTTTGCATTTTTAAATGAAAAACACAATTTTCTTTGTGCTACGTAGGCAATACTGATGAAAAAAATAATTTATACATACAGAGAGAGAGAGGCTCCAGTTTGCCAGATCTGGAACTCAGTCAAGTGAAAAATCAGATTCTTAAATTTTTACTCCAAAGAAGGCAACTTCACAAGTCTGACCTATCAAGACACTACAGAGTTTGGAAGCTATGGGCCTACAAAGCTCAAAGACCATGACCTGAAAAGCATCATAATAAATGAAAACCTGAGCCTGCTTCTTTGGACCTCTGTTCTCCTTTAAACCCAATTTTGAAGAACTTTCCTCCTCTCCCTCTCTCTCCACCTGTCAGCAGTCCATACGGGTAGTTTGTGCTTACAAGCATGTTTTGGTCAGAGAAACAAGAGAGAAAACCTTCAGGTCTCTTTTCCAAGAGACTCCAGCAATCTACAAAAAGAGTGGCAAGGAAGTAATCTTTAAAACTCTTCAACAAACAGCCTTCGACATAGTCAAAAAAATTTTAGACACTTTTGCTTCTTTACAATCTCTGTTTACAAACATCTACTGGGCTAAAATAATGAACCATTTTCAGAGATCGTAATCTTGCCAAACTGCACAGTTTTTATTAAAAGAAGTCCTCTTTACCCTCTGTTAAATTCTAAAACTTGCTAAAAAACAGAGATACAGATCACCTGGATGAAGTGGGTACCCTTTCTTTAACAC
Organism: Sclerurus mexicanus; assembly: GCA_013396755.1. Taxonomy (NCBI): domain Eukaryota; kingdom Metazoa; phylum Chordata; class Aves; order Passeriformes; family Furnariidae; genus Sclerurus; species Sclerurus mexicanus. The sequence continues at coordinate 506,080 of VWZF01004461.1, read as the reverse complement.
TAGGAAAACATAGTTTTTCCTAATTTTCTCTAAAAATCACACAAAACTTTTTATTAAAAATCACAAACTAAGCAAGCGTCCAAAAGCTGACACTGAACTCAGAAACGCCAGTCCAAATGGTTTAGATGTGGAAAGGATATAACTAAAAACATTTTTGCAACAGAAAATGGAAGTTCATTCAGAGGTCTCACCACAATTTCTTTACAGACCTCAGGGAGCTCAGTATTTTAAGTTATCTGCTGAACAGGTATAGAAGAAGGAACTGTCATAAACAAACAGCCTTACTGACTAAACAAGAGGATCTTGTCAACATGAACAGAGAAGGAGATACCATCTAGAACAACCTTTCTTTCTTCTGCTCTTCTAAGTATTTCTTTAACCCCTTTCCTTTACTTTGAAACAAGAGTGGAGAGAATAACCTGCCAGGTAACTTTCTATCTTATCTATTTAATTGAAGCTTATCTCTGAAGAGGAAAACTAAACTCTTCCCAGATCAAAGTTTCCCAGCTTAGCCTGTGCCAGCCTCTGGCACCACCAGCATTTATTTCTTGTTCCGTTTTTCCAAATTTCCTGTAACTTTTTGACTGCTCCCCGAGTTTGTTTTTTGCAAGACCTGTTATTTCACCCTCTGACATATTCCTTGAGGTACAGAGCGGACAAATGGCATCACTTCAGGCCAAAAGGACAGCAAGTTCTTAGATGTACATATTTTCTGATCTCATCTGATGTTCACTTTGTCATCATAATCCACTGCACTAGAACTTTTGCAGTATCAGAATCAGCTGAACTCCTTTCAAGATAAACCCTGCCGGTTTTAAAGCTTTATTGAGGTTCCCAAATGATTTGCTACAGAATAGAATTTACCACCATCCATCCATATTACGGGAAGATGACTGAAATGAAATCAATGAAAGAGAACATGGGGAAAAAAATTAAAATCAAACTAATATAGTTCTTTGAATAGGATTTTTAGCTGCACAGAGAGATTTAGCTAGGAACTGTAATATCGGTCATGCCAAAATTATGGCACATTCTTCAGAAAAGTACTCAACTTCGACACAGCACTTGCCAGCCAGTCAGCAATAAGCAGTAAAAAAGATTTTTCTTTTTGCAAAAATCATTGCTTCAGTTAATACAGAAGGCTTTAAACAGTTAGTTTAGTTGTATCTTTTAACAATTTATTTGTCTGTTTTGACTGCACACACTCCCATGAAACCTTTAAAAAGATGCTTAAAATGCATACGCTCCAAAAACTAGCTCAAGACCATCAAGAAAGTCCAAGCTAGGGATGCCAGCAGACTGAAAGAAAGAGAACTCTTGAAGCACCAGCCCCAGAAGACTGGTGCCTTTTCCCAGCAGCAGTAAATTCTTTAACTCTCATCACGGTGAATACCATGGAGTTTTCTCCCATGTTCCCAGCAGTATCAGGCCAGGCCATAAGGAACTTTCCCACTTCACTGGATAAGCAGCTGCATTTCTTACCCTGTGCCCCCAGCCACATCTCATAACTGCTTTTGGGAGAACTCCCAGTTTCAGGAATAGGTGCATTCAGCGTGCCTGCTGCAGTCTCACTATGCCTGGAAACCTCATGGACGTGATGAGCTACTGGCATTTGGCTCCAAGCTCAACCAGAAAATACTGCTGTACGTGAGAACTCCCATAACTCTCTTTACCCATTCTAACATGTTCTCGGTCTCTCTCATTCTACACTCTCCAACCTGCTTATAACATCCACGCAGCAATTTAACCTCAGGGGAAACCTGAAGACCACAAAAAATTACCTCCAGTAAAATTCAGGTCTGTATTTGACCTGCCAAACAAAAATGTGTTTTCACCAAAAGACAAGCCAGACATTTGAACTCCCAAGTACTGCCAGGACAGAGAGCAGCTTGCCTGTTCAGATGAGCAACCAGTCCAGCGAGACCTTAGAAAAAAACCAGATAAAATGCTGGACAGCAACAAAAGGTACAGTGACTATACACAAGCTGGAGTCTAGGACGAGAACACAAACAGAGGGGAATCATTTTGCAAAGCCAAGTTTAACTTATAAAAGTAAATAATTTGAAGCATAAGATTTTATCCTTCATTCCCTGTGACTTCTGAAAATCACAGAGTACATCACACCAACTCAAAACTACAGAATAAATTATGCAAAAAACCTGTTTGTACTTTCCCCATCACCAGTTTAGAAAGAATGCAACTATGCAAATTTTATTTGCAGCATGCTATAGGTAGGACTAAATTTCTGCTTGTCACACGGAAAACTGTCTCCATTTTTGTTGCTGTTTCCTGCCTAGAACATGAGAGACTAAGCAATACTACTAAAATCAAAACTATCTCAGAAAGTAAGAGACATAAGAAAGGAACATGTATTTGCAAACCCATTTTCCAGGTAATTTAGACAGTTATTAAGATTGATTTGGTTTATATGCGGTAGCCTCTGGCATAAGCTTAGAAGAACAAATGGCTTGATCCTGCAACCTTTCTTCACACAGCTTAATCTTACTGCCTTTGAGGAGTAATGTACGTGATAAGAAGGCAAACAATGGAGGCCCTGAAGTCAAATAACTCAGATTAAGAGATACCAAAGTGAAAACAGCGTTAAAGAGAACTGAGTCTATCTGGTTAAGAACTAAGTGCAAAGAGGAGTCAAAATATTTGTTTTTAAAATTCATCTTTTGGGCTGTCAGGCCACCACTACAGCACTGGCAGCAGAACACAGAAGATGGAGTTAGAGAACACTGCTGCACATTGCTAACAGGGAAGTGAAAGCTCAACCCTTGAAATAGCTGCCACAGTTGAAAACAGGCAGAACTGCACTGGGGCACAGCTACAGAAACAGAGCACAGATTTTACTTTTCAAAATACTACTGCTGTCACGCAGAGCGACTCCGGGGTCAGAACTCTCCAGCAAAGCAGTCAAAAATGAAAGCAATTAATTTGTCATTACTGAGTTTATCAGCCAGAATAAAATGAAGTGTGCAAGAACTATACCCTATGAAGCCTCAGATAAATGGTAATTTGCTCTGTGAAAAGTTCATGAGGCAAAAACAAGACCTCTGATCCATAACACATCGTGGCTAAGAGAGGACGAGGGTGGCAGCTTCGTTCCGAGTCAGAATTCAAAGCGTCAACTAAGATGAAAGCTAAAACTCCTGTATCTGCTTACGTTTGTGCTAAGTGAAAGGTAATGCAGACAAAAACTTGCAAGAAAATGGCAGCAAGCCATTATTAAGGAAAAGGAAACCAGCAGCCCAAAAACATAACATCAAGGGAACGATCATCAGGAAGAACAGTGGTCTAGTACAAGCCCTGAGATGTACAAGTATGCCCATAAATCTTGCGAGCTCATCAGCTACCATGACCTTGACTTTTGCACGAAGTGTTTTGTCCCACTTTCACACTTTCCACTACTTTTCCACTTTCTGTGTATTCGACAGAATGACTTCTTTGAAAAGGAGAAGGTCCATATATTGAACCTCTACATGTCACTCATGATAGCGTGCCACATCTGCCTAAACTCCTGGCACGGCCGTACACCTTTCAGTGCGGGATTATGACATCTTTCAGCAAAGCAGTTTTGAGTTGAAATGGTTCCTCTTAAGGCTCTCAGCGGGGGAACTGCAGGGTTTCATGAATCATTGCAAAGATGGAAATACCTGCTGTCAACAGACAATCGGATCGCAACTGTTCCACGTAAAACCAGGGGACAGATGTACCCGGAATGGTCCCACTTTGCATTGCTTTACCAGTGGCTCAGAAAACAAACAGCTGTGGAAGTCACAAGACCACACACCCTAAAAGAACAAAGTATTTCCACTCTGATTGCTTACATGTTGCTTTTACAATTCTTTACTGGAATTTTCACCATTATGGGCACTGACCTGATTGCCATTAGACATCTTGCTATGTATGACCTGCTCCACATCCATGAGACACAGGCAAATTACACCACAGAAACAGTAGCTCGTTCCAGTGTGTTTCTTTTCTTTATGAAGATACTGCAAATGGGTATGTTCCAGCAACCTCTGCTTGCACCGGACACTGTTTGAGAGGATGGAGAGCACCAAAGCAGGGGCACTCCTCGAACACCAGCAGCAAGGATGTCTCCATGGTGACAGCACGTTTTAGATGTGCTACACACGATGACTGAATAGTATTTTAGAAGGAGGATGAAGATAAAAGCATCATCAAGATAGGAAGACAGCAACGAGGTATTTAAATTATTTTTTTTACCTTTAAAAAGACATACTAATTTAACAGTGCTAAGAATCAACAGGAATGCAACCGATGGAGCACCTGAGAAAAGGCACTTCCAGTTTTCATGGGATTATCAATGGAAAATGGTGATGATGTTTTGACAAGATAAGCACTTTGGTGCTTTGAAACATGGATTTTAACACTTTGGAGCAAAAAAAAATTGTTTTAATGAACACAGCAATGAGAGATGAAGACTGTTCAAGGGAATAGCAATTTTTCTTCTTTACATTTCAAAAGGCATATATGTGATACATACAGAGATGCTAGAGTACATCCCAGAAGTAAATTCTTCAGGAAAACATGTTTCAGAGAATAAATGACAACATTCTGAGTTGTGGTAACAGAAAATGTCAGATGTTATTCTATGCAGATGGTAATTTTTTCCTGGGTTTTGTTTCACACTCTTCCTCCTCCTTCCCCCACTTATATTCCTAGCATTTATTTTCTTTTACAGCTCACGTGCTAAGGTCCTATATGTCTCAAAATTGTAGCCAAAACTCTGAATTTCAGTGTAATGCAAGAGACTATTGAGAAAAAAAGTTTTATGTAGTTCTCCCATAATTTGCAATCTCATATATATATATATATATATATGGTAAGTTTTAGACATGAAAAGCTTCATTAACCTTTCTACAAAGTCATCTAGAGGTAGAAGCACATGAAATAGTTTTACTCTTTTATATGGGGTTTCTTTAAAGATTAATACCTTAAATACCTGATTTGAAGACTTCTGCAATGGACAAACACAACCAGTTCTACAAACACCATCTGTTCTCCTTGTTAGGAATGAGAAAATCTTTTAGGATGCTCAACAGACTTCATTTTTAAGAATCAGGACGTAGAGATAACCTACCATCTGTACAAGATATTCTTAGGAGAAGACAATTTTTTTAAGGCAGATTCCAGAGAAATGCACATTATAAACCACATAGTCGTAATTTAATGGAAGTAGGAGCCACATCACAGACACAGCATGATGTTTTTCACTATGTGTATAAATGAACAGGTTTCATTCCTAAGAAAAGAATATAGTTACATAAATACGTTATATGGTGCTCAAGGTTAAAATACTCTCCATTTCCAAAGTAGTACGTTCTCAAATAAAGAGTTGTCATTTTCTTGCCAGCGTTTCTTTCAAAATCATCACTGCTCTATATCAGAGCCCAAGACTCCAGATTGAATCAGGGCAGACAATTGTTAAAAGGACACACGGTAAGACACAAGAAAGAGAAATCGAATTAGACATTAGCTGTACAAACCACAAAAGGAGAACAACAAAAACTACTGCCTTTCACTCACAGATCCCTTTGTTCACTCCCCTATCCGCACCCACCAGCATTACAGCACTTCACATTTTCAGGCTGAGTTGTAACAGGCTCGAGACAACTATTATGCTACTAAAACAAAAGTGTGCATTTTATTCTGATATATGACACGACACAGGACGAAACAGTGAATATTTCTTTCCCAGTGAAGATGTTTCAGAAGTGAAGCTACGGTAACAGGTGAGTAAGGTCTTTGTTTCCAGTCTAAGTTATCCCACACCTCTTACCATGACACACAAAAATCCCAGCAAAGCTATCGCTTAAAAAATTAACTCTCCCACAGCAATCTGCTTTGAAACACGAAAGTCAGCAAGTGCTTCATTATCAGCTTGGGATCACGCCTCAGGAGACTCATATAGTTATTAAATCTCTCTTCAGGTGCCCAAGGAAGTTTAGAAATTCAAACAGAGTTTCAAGAAGAACAAACACATACTCCAAACCTATTAAAACAATTCAGTAAGCACTAAATACAGTAATTCCCTGTTGCAATTATATTAATGATGGTGCAACAGAACTTCACATCAAGAAGTCTCAGAAAGTCTAATAGTAGTTAAATATGTGGGAAGGCTACTAAAGGAAATCTGTATTTACTTTATTTAAACCAGCTGCATAAAAGTTCTGAAGGAATAAGATAGTTATTACCAAAAGTAAAGCTAGAAGTTGCTCAGATTCCATTTGTAGCCATTTTAAACCAAAACACTTGCACTCAAGAGCCAAAGAGAAGATGTAATTATCACAGCTTAGTTTTGTTTATTTATATAAAGTCATCCAACATTCCTGTGAAAGTTAACATTTTTAAAGGGAATATTTTCAAGTAAAACATGAATGTGTTTTTCCCTCAAGAGTAAAACGATCAGCACAGCAGGTTTTAATCAAGTGGTTTACATTCCCCTACCCAGAACTCTCCAACTATAAGCGTCACAAATAATATCTCTTTTCAGATATCAACAAGCTAAGAAATGCCAGTTGTAATTACAAACTTCATGAAGTTGACAAATGCATTCACAGTAACAACCACTCCTTACCCCATGAACTCTCATAAATCTGGGCTAAACCCAATGCATTCAGCTCTTCTGTAACCATACTCCAGCAGCTCCCAAGAGGCCATTCTGCAAATTCTTTTTTACAAAACTCATTGAACAGCATCAATCTAGCAAGATATTGTAATCTATAGATTCTACAATAATTTGAATAAGGGAACTGTAAATCAATAACTGATAGCTCTACTATCGAATTAAGAGAGACTATAACCAGCAACTTCACTTAGCAGGCCTCCAGCAATTATACAGAGAGAGCACCATGACGTGTTTCCACGTTTTGTGTCAAATATAAGTGGCACAGTTGTGTCCCTCATAAAAGAATTTCCTAGCGCTTTAAAATCTCTAAATATCCCCTCCTTCTTGCTTCAGTGACTGAACTGCACATTCATTCATTATTACCTCTCAAAAGCACCTCCATGGCAACTTCTAGAGTGGTCTTTCTAGAATAAAACTTCTCTGACCTGAACTCACGTGACCTGATCTTCTAAGCTGAGTTTTGAGTGAGACTGTTTTATGTACATGAGGAAAAGTCAAACCAGTTTCCATTGGATTGGCTGTATGTCACTGACACCTTCTCTCTGTCTCCAGAGTTCCACAGCACCACCTCTACTGTCCTCTTCCCTGCCATGTCAATGAATACACTCCAAATCCCATGTATGCCATCCTCAACTTCCACGCATATCCCAGGACATCCCACTGCTTTAAATATGTGACCCCCATGCCTGTTACTGGCCAAGCAGAAACAGCCTTGTTTGAGCTCCATGAACATTAACCACCTGCCAAATAGTAGGGAACTAAAGGGAAACTCCACAGTTCTCCCTGTCACACGCTCTGCACAGTCTCCCCCAACCCCAAAAGCTTCACAAAGTTTCTGGAAACTTATTATTGAGATTTTAACTTCACAGCGGAATCGTAGCACCTGCCAACACAGTCAAAAGCTATTAGGAGATACAGCAGGATTTAAATTTTGCTCTTAGCAAACCTCAGAAAATAACCAACTGTTGTAATCTTCCAGAAAGGGCTGGGTAAGATTTACTGTAATCAAATGCATGCCTACATTTCATTAAAAAATCACTTGCAATAGTTCAGCCTTTCGGTGCTGGGATGCGAGACTGCTGACGGGGAGCAAACTCTCCTGACACACATGCCAAATTACAAAGCTGCACTGATTCCTAATAGCTCTGGCGTGCTTCCAGCTGTGTGAGGTTACAGAACGACATGGGAAGCCACCAGATTGTTAGTGAGACACCAAACACAGGGCAATTCCAGCACAGAACTGGGGAAAGGGTGGAAGCTGAACACTTAAGACTATGTCAAAGGTTACAGGGTATTTATGGTACAAGACATAGCAGGTTTTTTCCATCTTGCCTCTCTTGCTTTAGAAGTAATACACTAAGAAAAAAAACACCTCTTTTTCATAATACTAAATAAATGATAAAAGCTGTGGGATAAGAGGGATCATGACTCAAGTTTTAAAATTCATGTCTTGCCTATTCTATCAGACCACAGTGACAAAGAACTAGTGAAACAATGAAATAATATAAAAAAGCAGCACAGTGAATTATAATTAAGCACTGTTTCATTGCTTTCTTCTTCTTTCCAAATCTAATACCTAATCGACATTTTGGGAAAGCAACCTGTGTTAATGGTTCAAAAATTCAGATCCTAAGGTGAAGAACAAGATCTCACAGTCAAAATTTGAGTCCCATAAAAGGCTCTCCATTAGGACTCTACCTCATATCATACCACCAGCACTATATGAGGCAGTCAGAGCAATTACATTTAAAATAAAATACCGGGAAGACTAACTATTCCACCTAACTCTCAAGGCAAACCCCTTTATGTTCTTAATCAAGAACTTCAGGAAGAGAACACTTAAAACTGTATTCAATTGTTTCTTTAACATGCAATGCTTCAAGATCTACGACATATACTACAGTTTTAAAGCTTAAATTGAACTGAATAGTTCATAAAATGGAGCATTCAGAACAAATCAGGGTTTCTTGCATCTTACGTTGCTTTGCTATATACTGATTTTGGCAATGTTGTCAATAGCAAAGTGTTTATAAGAAGACTGTTGCAAAGAACCACTCTGCTGTGCAACACACATGAACAGCCTATAGTTTTCATTTGAAATTTGATTGAAACATCTTTTTATGATTTACTACATTCCTTCACAGGACTTTTTTAGTAAGAACTATTGGTGAGTAGTTGCTTGCCAGCACTGAAGCTTTAAGTTAGTTCATCAGATGCCTCAGCTCCTTCTAATAAATTCACTCTCACAGTGTAAACCTTTATTGTTCCGGCTACCATCAAACAAAATCCAACCTTGTGGTCTAGGTAAGTTTCCATAAGAATTGCCTTTTCTGTGTCTGCTAAATTAAATCATTCTCCTGAGTCTGCAAACAACAATACAGAGAGAGTAAAGCCTCTAAGGTGAGATGAAATGATGCTTTATAAATCATGTGATGTAATCCTCATCATTACCTTCTCTCAGTAAAATGCAAAACAAAGATGTCAACATGAAAGAAAGTACAACAGTACAAGGAAAACAAGAAAAAGACCGTCCAGTGAGGCACAGCTCATGGAAATCAGAACACTGTGGTTCAATCCTAATCCGCCCAATCTCAAACAGCTAGGACAAACTTCCTGCATTTGCCCTGCTTCAACACAGTCCTAAATGACAGGTATCCCATTCAGAACACCCTGAATTTATGAGAATACGGATGGAACAAGACCACACCACAGAAGAAACTGCTGTTATGAGCCAAATATCTTGGTCCCACTTTGTTCAACAGCTGGCTCTTGGGGGAGCTAAGAGATCAAATGGAGCTTCCTGGTACTGCCCTCTGACCCGCCCTGTGACAGACAGCAGGCTTGCTTTTTTCCTTTGAAACACAGACAAATCTGGAGATGACTCAACAGGAAATGCAATGCCAGTTTGAGCATCAGCGGCACCCAAATCCTTAAATTCCCCTTTAGCTCTATAAGGTATCTTCTGATTAAGGTCAAAAGCAGAACCAACAGCCACAGGAGGACAAAGCTCTGTCTATTAATGCAATAAAAACATATTAACTCTGCATGTCACACTGCAGTAATGGGCACTGAAACAGTATTTTGCTACCTAAAACCAGTGATCTCTCTCAGCACTACTGAGAGCATTCGTACCCAAAAGAAAACACCGAAGCCTCTTCACAGCTGGGCTCACACACCATCAAAGAAGACCTCTCCATTCTTCTAAACAACTCTCACAAGTTCCTGTTTTACACCTAGGAAAGCAGCCATTCCTTTGAGTAGTGGGACACAAATATTTATAATTTACAGCCTATACAGTCTATTTCTGCTTTTTTGTATTGGATTTCTGCCAGCAATGGTACTTACACTGGACACCCAGCATCAAAATCCCAATCTTTACAGTCTGATTTATTCTCAGGCAGTGCATAGAACCTCCTCAAGGAGAAGCTGGTGAAGATTTCATTTGTAGCCACAACCCAAAAGACACTGCTCGTTCTAAGGCTGCACCAGCAGCCACCAGGAGGATACAAATGCAAAGCTCTTTTGTGAACACTCTAAGTAAAAGCATTCCCAATTCCTTTTTTTCCCCTTGGACATTCTGGAGTACAATTAGGCTTATACAACCATCTTGTCCTTTCTCTTACAGCCTCTTCATCGAGAAAAAACAGCATCTCTGTCATATATCTATCCCTCCACCCCGCCCTTTTTTTTTAAATTTATTTTAAAATTAAAAATGCAACATAAGAAAATGATACAACTCTGGTACTTCTACTCTGAATTGGGGTTAGTTGAAACCGGCCAATGAATTTGAAAGCTGGAAGTGGAAAAAGAAAAAGAAGTGAGAAAGCATGTGATTTGCCTTTGTTCCTAAAAAAGAAAAGAAAACAAGAAAAACAAGAGAACACAGAGTCAGTTAATGTCATCCTGGCCAAAAGAGGGAGAGAAAAGGTTGGAACTGGCTTCTCAGAAGTACAGCAAGGAAGAACTAAGATGGGAAAGTTCTGTTCTTGTACAGCCATAAATTAGCTAAATACAAATTAGTTCGTGTTTTTCTAAGTTCAAACTGTTGAGCTGTGTCTTTCCAAGAGGGGAAGGGGGTCATCTTGTTCCCAGAGATGAGCTGCTGATGTTATCAGCCTTCAGCGAGGAGGGCAAATCTGCACTAGTTCCAACACCCCAGATCAAGCGCTGGGACCTTCACGTGACCTGCCAAACACGCCAGAAAGTCTGGGAGTCAAAACCTGCATGAAGCGGACAGGGCCAAAAAACCCAAAGGGATGCCACGCTTACCTATGTCACACCCTTTCAAAAAGGGCAGATCAACTTCAACCAAGGCAAACGAGCAAGAACATAGAAAAGTGGTCTTTTTGACCACTGCTAGTGAAAATAATTAAGCCAAACCGCTAGTTCTGGACTTCCATATCGAATTTCATCCTAGAGTCGAGATGGTTGTGACCACCCTAGGGGTTAAATGTAATTTACTCTGCTTTTTCCTACGTTTCTGCCCCTGTGACCAGCCACGTACTGATGTGGGCAGATCGCTCAAGGGGCACTTGAGCTGAGCTCAGCTAAAGCCACCTTAACTTTATTACATGTTACTGTCGCTGCACTGCAGCAAACTCCATTCCCCTTTCTCCATCACCTCTTCCCAGCCCTGCCACCTCCTTAGTTCAGCAGCAACTTCATGGCAGAGACGGGATATCTTGGGGTAAAACTCGTTTACGCTCACAGGGTGACCCCCTAAAAGGGAACACGGGGTTTTTGTACCTCAGTTTGTACAGGGTACAGCTCCTACCACCACGCACAGCAATAAGAGGATGCAAGGGGTGGAAGCATGGCAACTGGGATTACATGAAGTGTTAGTCTAGGGCAAAATTCACAGTTGTTTGCTTTTGTCCAGGAAAAAACCCACGGAATTTCCTTCACTGGGGACATCACATTGGGCAATCGTGTTAGGACAGTTTCAGTGCAGGCTTGCAAAACATTTTGAAATGTTTCTATCTATAATGTAACCAGATTTTATACCATTTGCTTTAATCAGAAAGCTGTACTTCTGCACACTAATTTTTACTGCAAGTTTCACTTACATGCATAAAACAAAAATGCCACCAAAGCCCAATGAAAACATGTATGAAATTTCCCTATGAAGGTCACTGTGCAATGAAAAAGGGTTATAAATGACACAGTCCATCAACATTTAAAGGCTGCAAATAAGAACAATTAAGATCAACTACAAAAGGGAAGTTAAACAAAAATCACAGGGAAAAGAATCACACCTTCAATTGATTTAAAAGGGCAGTAGAAACCCTGGCATGTGATTTACTGGCAGAAACTAAACACTCTAGTGTGGGCTAGTTGTAAAGAAAAAATATTGTCATTTTTTTCCAGTTTGAAGTCTAGTGCACTGAATCTTAAGAAAGTACAGGTTCACCCAAAGTGCAAGCTTCTTTTGATGTTGAAGAGAAAAAAATTAACCTCCTCCATATCTTCTATATTAAAAGTTCATTAATGAAAGACTAAACATTTAATTCACTGGGATGGTTCTGGTTTTTGTCATTTTTGCATAGTTAACAAGATCATAATTCAAATAGGTCACACATTGTAAATATCCTCACAATATTGTTTTCCTTTCCTCTACAATTAGACCACCTTTTGTTACCAAGAATCCTATAAACTGTTTAACTGTGAATGGTTGTAAACTGCTCGTATTAAAAATTAGGCATCTCCTCCTCCCAACTTCGTACAATGAGAACTGCATCCAAAAAAAAACCCCCAACTATGGCACATAAAATCAACATTACATCTCTGACACCTCTTTCTGCAGGGCTTTGACCCACATTACATCATCTGCACACTTTATACAGCTTCTGTCTTTTTCTCCATCCACACAAATTATTCTTGCCTAAACATCTACCAACAAAGGGAGACATACAAGCTTGCTGACAGCAGAACACATTCAAGCAGTCCAGCTGAAAATAAAACCACTCCATCTTCACCAGAGCTGCAGGATGGACAACTTAGATATTCCACTGGCTTCTTGGAGGCAAACCTAAGAAGTCCCCAAGTCCTGCTTGGGGACAGCACACAGCAGCAGCAAGGGAACCCAAGAGAAAAGACAAGGTTTCCCAAGAGGCAGAACACCTAGTGCTGGTCCGTTCTTCATTCTGTCCTTTTTTTTTTATTATTTTTTAAAATTAAGGTGCTTTCTGCAAACTCTAACTCGACACAAAGTTAGTCCTTTGGGGAACTATGGCTCCGTTCCTGAATGAACTAAGTCACTGCTGCCCTCCACAGGTATTTCCAAAGTTTCATTCAGTGTGTTTGCTTCCTACTTCTCGCCATCCTCTACTCCTTGAAATCAAGCAGTAGCAATAATACAAACTTTCTTTCGTATTACAAGTTACACTGCATACTTATTGAAATAAGTAGGGTCATGAGACGTAGGCAGAATTATTTTAGCTTACAGGTACTAACACCCCATGAACCAAAAAGGTTCACCAAAGTCATTAGTGGGATTAATAGATCCTGCCAATGAATTCTTGAAGAGGCTCCGTATGAAGGGTACAGTCCTCTTAAATACACAGTTTTTATGTAAAGGGCAGTTTGACCTGCTTAAAGCTGTCATAATCTGAACAGTTTTCTACAGCGTTAGTGGTTTGATCAAAAGGTACAGCAAAACACTCACAAAAATTGTCAGAAACCTGCCATGCTTATTCTCAGGCTAAATGGGCCAGAATAGGGAACATATATATGTAATTTTACAGAAACATGGCACTGCTGGCTTATTTTTTTCCTACTTCATCTGAAAAGAAAAGAGAAATGGAAAAAGGGGAGAAACAGTGGAAGAAATCTGTGTGGATGAACCCATGATATTAGAGACTAAATTATTTTCCTGTGGTTAAACATAGATTTGGTGTTTTCTCTTTTACTTATGATTTTTGAGCTGCTATTTGACACACTCTGCATAAATTCTGATGCTGTGAGTAACTGGTTTTCAATAGCACACGGTGAGCTCTCATCCACTATTCACTGCTAATCTTAAAAACCCCCACATTTTTGCCCAGAAAGGTGGATTTTGAATTGACAAAGTAAAACCATTATATTCAGTGGAAAAATACACTTGCAGAAGGAACTTCAGCTCTCTCAGATTTCGGGTCATTTGGTCAGAGAAAGAGATCATGGATTTCCACAGCTCCCAGGAAAAGCTGCAGGTTGCAGTCTGCTTCTCTTCCTTCCTGGTGGCACTGTCAGTGCACGTAGGAACGTGAAGTCAGACAGGACTGTACAATGAAGATAGATCTGAGTCCCCATAATTTGGCAGGGAGGGGAGGAACCAACAAAACCCACCCAAACCTGAAGGATTTAACCCAGACGGAACAGTAATACTATTCAGAAGTAGAATGCGATAGAACAGAAAATAGCATTAATAGATCAAAAAAGACGCTAAATCCTTGAGGGGGTTATAGTCTCAATTAAGTACTACAGGAACAGCATACATTTTCAGTGGGTACAGCTACGCTCTGTTAATCTGCTCAGGACTTTGCCATAGCAGAACACACAGATGAAAAAGCCACAGAGATTTGCACTGCAGTTCACTGGCTGCTCCCCAGCACATTTCACTGAAGGAGTCAAACAGCTCCCATGACCATTGTGGGTGCAGATACCAGACAAGGCAACCCCAGTGCTGACAAAGGCATTTAAACAAGGTGCCAAACTGCTGCCTTTCATGGGACCTAGAAACAACTGTGGAGCTCAGTCCAACATTCATTTGTAAACTTCAAAGAATATCTTTAAAGCAGTTCATTATCTAGCTAACAAAAATTCTGAGATGCTTCCCTTTTCCCTGTTCTCTACCACATTTCAAAGAAAAAAAAACCAACAAAAATAAAAAAGCTCCTATAAAAATAAAATGGTATTTGATGCACTACCATCATTACAATAACTAAAAGAAAATGAAATCTCTCTATTGCAAACTACTTTGTAATAAAAACCCTGGTTTTCTCCTTTTAACCCCCATTAAAAGATCAGAGGGAATGCTGACATACAAGATTTGGCAGGCACTCAAGAAAGAGTGGGTACCACATCAGACATCTCTTGTTCTTAAACACTAGACACCAAGTAAAAAATGAATCTTGGCTTGATATCAGACTTTAATAGTAATCTATGGTAATTTAGCTCTTCATAAACGAAAATGTTCAACCTTTTTACATTTTACCTTCAGCAGAAGTGAGGAGAAAGGGAAGAGTAATTTAATATCGAAAAACAGTATGCTAAATGGGTAATTTCTTTATTAGACTCCTTTAATCTTGTTCAGAGCACCAATTTGGAACCCATACTTGGATATAGTGATTTACATCAATGTCTAAATTAACATTATTTCCCTTAAATCTCGGTTCATGACCCATTTTCCAGTTACATTGTTTTGCTAGGGTTTTTTTTTTCTCCTGTTACTATTGGTCTTCTCTTTCTTATAAGAGAGAAGTATCTAGTAATGATAAATACGATTCACCCTAGTCTGTCACAGCGTATGAAATATTTTTTGTATAATCAGAAGAATCATCCTAACTAGAAGCTGGTAAATCACTTTTACCTCTGGTATAGTGCAAAGCTTAATACCAATACTGTAAATCATGTCAACGCTGAGAGAAGGCCAGCTTGCTAACATGATTAACAATGCTCACATATTACAAGCCTTGGAAATTTAAATTACTCCAAATTCACATTCAAGTTAGTTTCATCAAGCCAAATGCTGTGCTCTTCACTTCTTCTGATATATTAAAAAATAAAAAAAATCCCCGAACAAACAAAAAACCAACTAAACCAGGAACCATGAAGTTAAATAAAAACACCCACAATCACCTCAGCCCCAGACAACAGTCCAATGAGTGATTCCTTTGGTAGAATACCAACAATGCATTTCCGTAATGGTTTGGAAATCTAAGGTCTTCATTGCTTAAAGAAGAGAATGTGTGACCATTCCCATGGAAGTAAAAGATACAGTCTTCCAAGCCACCACCACTGTGTCCACTGCAAATTTACGGCATCTGGGTATCTTACCCCACTGCCTGCTCTCACTTGGAGACGTGTGCCTTCCACACTGAGCGAGGTGTATGGGTGGCTGTGCAGGAAACCTGATCTGACCAAAAAATAATCTGATTTTTTCCCAGCAGTAACTCCAAAGACAAAATGAACGTGTTATTTATATACAGAAGCCGGCTGGTCAGACTGAATGCTGGAAGCCACTGCTGAACAAACAGCAGCTGTGTGCCTTCCACAGGAAAGCAGAAGTGACTTACTAAAAATGTATGCAAATACAGACACCTTGAATTTATTACAACCCTCCAATAATCTTAAAAGCTTTGTTTGGCAGGTAATCCTAGAAAGACTTGTTTGCTGTCTCCAGAAACATTATACTTTAACATAAAGTGGACTTTCCTCTTTCAGTACTGTAAAAAGTGTGGACAATTTGACAATTATTCCAGTTCTACTGTTAAATATTATGAATAAGCCTGAATAAGGCTGCTGAAATTAAAAGGACATCACTACACTGGTATTAAATACACCCCATTCTCATACATGGGATTACCACACTGTGTGTAAGTGCTACCTTTGCAAAGCACGGACAGTGACAGTGTTTATTGTGGACATTTCCAAGAGCACGACAGTAATTCAATTCCAAAGGCTCAATAAAACCAACAGGAATTGACATTTAGCTACCACGTATGTCTCAAAAAATAGACATCCATCACAATGAAAACCTGGGAAGATAGTAACTTGAAATATTACCCCCAATTTAATACAGCATTAATTAGCTACCAGTGTTGTTTACCATTACTGAAATCTTCATTTCATGAGGAAAGACAAATTCTTTTATTTTGCACAGTCTTCGTAAGAGATTGCTGGTACTGCAAATCACAAGGTACTAAGAGATACTTTAATGGATTATCTTTTAGATTTTTTTTTTCCCCAAGATTCAAACACAGGTCTTTAAGAAGAATTTTTAACAAGCATTTCAGCTCAGCTGGTTAGAGCACAGTGCTAGTAATGCCAAGGGCACAGGGCTGATCTCCAGAGAGGCCATTCACTTAAGAGCTGGACTCCATCCTTGTGGGTATCTTCCAACTCATGACACTGTGTGACTCATTACTACTATGAATTTGACTACTTTCCGTCCACTAAAAATACAGAAGCAAACAAGAACTTAGTGAAATGTGTAGTGTAATTGTGCAATTTTGTTACTATATAATATACAGAACGCCAAACAAAGAAGGGACAGAGGCCATAAGGAATACAACAGAAGTCAAATGTATGTTTCCACAAATACACACGGGACATAATAAGAACATTCCTTGAAATCAAAAGGCAAGATATTTCATTAAAATTTCATTTAAGAAGTTAATTTTAAAAAACCCACAAACCCCCCAAAAAACCTCAACAAACCAGAATGTAAAGTTTGAGTAGCTGTAATAATATGGAAATGGCCAACAGTTGCTAATGTAAAATATTGACTACTCAGGACAATTACATACAGCATAGGAGTCTTACAATTTCTGTGGGGAAAATGGAGATTTCACCAGTTGGAGGCATATTTTTCAGAATAAAATACTGTATAGAAACAGACATTAACTTCTCTTTAAATACAGAAAACAGCATGAGCAAAGTACATCACATAAAGAGACTTACCACTAAAAAGATCTAATAAATGCCAATGCTCTGTTAAAAGATTGATGATAATTTCAATGGGTAAAATCTTAAAGATGAAAGAATTAACACTTATTTAACATGGCATATGAGAAATATTGATTTTTAAAAGAAAAATCATTTTAAGTAATATATCTGAAAACATTGTCCTAGTATGGTCAAGCTGACATGTTAACTCTATTGGGTCAAAACAGAGGGGCTGTTCTAGTGGGGACTCTCCTACTGACGTGACAGCTCAGATTTTAAATTGCCTCTCTTCACCCCGATCAGTGTATCAATGCTTCCAAATAGTCCCTCCGATTGCAGTGGAACACAAGAAATAAATTACTTCTCAGTATGTAAAAATCAGAATATTAGAAAAATATCAGAACATTATTTCTACTTAAATCCTTGGGTCAGCTACCATATACACAATAAAACCCAAACGTGTGAAGTATCACATTATTATGTTCAGAATATGTTATTAGTATATGCCATGGCTTCAAGCTAAATAAATTGATTCAACCTCTAATTACATTTTTCCTTTTCAGAATTAGTGGAGACTTGATTTTGAAAAACTGCCAGAACAACTCTTAATTGAGAAACTCTCAGCAATATGGATATTGAGCAAACAGTCATGATGGGGTTATTGAAACAATTAAAAAACCTGGCAATAATTAGATTTTGCACACCCTGCCCGAATTCAGAATGCACAGATAGAATCAGTAAGTGTTATTAAGTTATACCATGAAAAGCAAGAATTATGTTCTGTTTGCTAAATACCTAGAAGCACAACAGTAAAACATGTACTACGAAGTATTAAAAGGTATTTTCTTGGTTCCCAGGCCTAATTTCCCCTCAAAGCATTAATAAGGGAGGTTGCAACCAGCCAGCCCACAGGGTTTAGTTGCAAGTAGCATGATATAGCTAAAAGAGGTGCTCTGCTAGGAGGGAATATGCTGCTTCTTGTGAGTAGCAGAATTATCCCAAGACACGTATGCTTTATTTTGGGCAAAATTTACCCTAAATCACAAGTGTAGACACGTTCAATGCTTCCCTTCTTTCTGCTGTACTGCTGCATCCTAGAAAGCTACAGAGGGTACCTAAAAAACTTTTAATGAGGTTTTATGAGGTCCTCACCCTGCCCTACTGCAGGTGTGTTGCTGTCCACAGGCTTGGAACGGCTGTCAATTCACTGGAGGCGGAAGGTGGATGTTTTCGGGATTCACATAAGCCCCATTCAATGAGCCCCACTGCTTTTACCTCTTAAAACACACACCAACTACTAAAGAGGGGCATAAGATAATCTTTAAAGAGCATCACAGCTCCCATCGCTCCAGCCTGTAAGAGGGGATGGATTTGCTTGGTATTTCAAATATTAGTTATCCGTGTACTGACAGCATCCAGGAGACGGCAGGAAGGGAGGGAATTTCCTCCTAGGACTAAGGGCAGAAAGCTAGGAGCGACTGTAAGGTGTTCACATACTCGGTGAAACAGAGAAGGAATTTGAACTATTTGGCAATCTCTGCTCAAGAGCTAAAATGAGAATAAAAGCATTATTTTGCAAGGGTCAGGTGCAGTTGCAGCATAGAAGAAGAAACCTCCAAGAACTCATTTTGTACTCACATCGTTAAACTTAAAAGTAGCATTTCAAGTAAATAAGTTACAGAGAAACATTAGAAGTACTTAAAAGAAGTACAAATTACAGGCTTGAAAATCAGGTATTTAATACAGGAGGAAATTATAATTGGTTTAGACATATTACTGAAGAAATTGTAGTTCTATTTCAAAAACATGTGAAATTAAAATAGAAAAATTATGCCTACAAATTACAGAGGTCTTAATAATCATCCCAGTTACAAAAAGTATTAAAATAACGTGATGAAATTACTAAAGTCTTCAAATATGACCTCCTGACCATTCACCTGTGCTAATGGGAATGAAAAAAACATGGGGGGATAATTTAGAAACATTAATACAAAAAAGGCTGCAAATGATGCTACATTTTTTACTTTCAGGCAAACAGAATGAGAAGAAAATCCCTCTTTTCAAGACAGCACAAATACAAGTGGAATTACACTACCAGTGGAAAGAGATCCATACTTTAAATAGTAATAGGATTAAGTTTGGGTGGTGTATGAAACAACAGGCAGAGAACGAGTACATGCCGAGAATTAAAAATACCAAAAATATTTCATCAAATAATGCCAAAAAAAACTTGAACAATTATTTGTGTGTGTTTTAGCTACTTAAAGTATATTTATTTCTGACTGGCTGGCTATATATTAAAAAAAGGATCCCTTTTGCTCATCTATAAGCTAGCAGGAAAACAAAGAACTCCCCCCACACACAAACACATATGCAATTTATAAATATAATTTTAAACTATCTATATAAAAACAATTATTTTTTTAATCAGGAAAAATACATCTGGAATTTCATCTATGCAAACAGTTTCCAAATATTCAGGAAAAAAAAAACTGAGCAACAATTATTGCTACTGTTTGTGTGTGAACAACCAAACCCAGATTTTACAGCTCCCTAAAAATTCTGATAACAACCTTCTCTCAGTGGCACTTGTTAAACCTATATTTGATATATTTTCAGTAAACTTACACCTCCTTTTACATGGTTGTGATATTACCCCAGCACTGACACCACCAAGCATTGTTGAGATACAAAAACCAAACACTATAAGAAATACATGTAACATGAGAATGGCCTTGAAATTCCATTTGCATGTTTTTAAAAACATCACTGGTCTCTACACCAGTTCATAAATAAGCCCACTGTCACTATCCACTCACGCACTCGGCGACTAAAATTTAGCTTTTAACATCGTGACTTTGCCAGGGAAAGAAGAAAATCATAAACACAGATTCATTCCTCAGTATGGTAAAGTAAAATGGAACACAGTAAAATATCAAGACCTCCCATTCCCTTTCCACCCTCTTTAGCTTTTTATGATCTTTTGGAGGCTCTTATGCAGAGAAACCCCCTCTTCCCCTTCTCTTCAGGCATAAACTAGAGTGTCAAACACAGCTACCTTGACCTACTCTTTCTTCATGGAGTTGCTTTTGGGTTTTCTGTTTTGGTTTGGGTTTTTTCCTTGTTAAGAGCAGTTAATTTCTTCTGCATGAAGTAGCTGGCACACTGATGCTTGTCAGATTAATTTTGGATCCATATTTTGATTAAATAGGGCTTCAATAATCATGGTGCTCATTTTGTCAGAGCTGAGACAAGCCACAAGTTAACCACTTTCTCCATGCAAAACTTAACAGGAGAAAAAAAAAAGGCATTGTACATTTATTTTTTCCTATTAGTCATCTTTCTCCAGTGGGTTCAAATGAACCTCCATTGTCTCCTGTTTCTCACAGCCCACTCAGCTTTTTTTTTTTCCCCTTTGTAGTCAGTATACAGTTAAAAACAGAATGTTAAATATTTTTCCCAACTACTTGTTCATGTGTGTACATGAAGCCCGTCTACATGTTAATATGATTGAATGACACCAGGCTTAAAACTTAAACAAAGGTTTAATTTTTTATTTTTTTTCGGAGTGGTAAGTCAAGTCATATGTTGGTTAGAGTGATTCTTAGAGAGAAATTCAGTGGGAACTCCGGTGCTTATCAGTGCAAGGGAAAAAGTAAATTTAAAAAAAAAAATCCCTGCAAGTATAACACATTCTTAAGATTCTCCCCCACCACCACAATATCTAGTCAATCTAACCTCACCTTTCCAATCCTAAATCCCACCACAACAGAATAGATGTTTCTAATTGTTTAGGGGGTGTTGTGCATATGTATTTTGCAGTACTTGGCATGTTATTGAGATAAATCCAGCGATTTAAAGCTGCAGAATAGGCTTTCCCTTCAAGGGATGGATTTCTGTTTAGTCCTTATCTGCATATAGATGTTTATTTATGATCCTATTACCTGCGAAAACTGTGACCAGTGCTTTTCAAATATTCCTTAGGGTTTCAATTGTGAAAGTTAACAGGCAAGAACAAAAGCAGCATTTTAAATAGCCTGTGTTGAAATTTTATGCCTGCTATGAATCGCTCTAGAAGAAGTGTCCCAAAAGTAATCACGGAGAGAATCTTCATTTGAGGTGCAAAACTGCGTCCAGAGAAAAAGCAGCCCACTGACCTCAAGTCTTTCACCCCACAGTCCCTGTCAGGCAGCATGTCAGCGTATCCTGTGATAATATATGAACGGGAAACTTCAAAGCAATGTCACAGCTTTGAAAGTGTAGTTTAAGGGT
This sequence comes from Sclerurus mexicanus, assembly GCA_013396755.1. Lineage (NCBI taxonomy): Eukaryota > Metazoa > Chordata > Aves > Passeriformes > Furnariidae > Sclerurus > Sclerurus mexicanus. The sequence goes on along the minus strand of VWZF01004461.1, from coordinate 484,500 downwards.
AAGAGATGATTCCTTATTAGGACCAGCAGTTTTCAGCAGTACTACCAGGCAGAACAATAGGTTTAGGTACTGTCATACAAGGTTGGCAATGGTTTAAGTGCTCATCAGCTGCAAAGAACTAAAACAAGCTGACACCGCACACATACACACACAGTTTAATACAAAATTCTAAGCAGTCTTACAATTTCACCTGAATAAATACACCTCCTTTAAAGAAGCAGAAACCATTGCATCTTCCTTCTTATTTTAAAGAGGTCAAAGTGGAAGGATGAAACCACAGAAAACTGTTATTTCAAAGCAGACAGTCACCTGGTACACATACTATTACTATTTAAACAGCAAATCAAAAAAATATCTACCACAGCTTATTTTTGTCTGAAAGAGACATGACACAGTGAAATAACAATCAAGCAATTCCATGGGAGGTTGCTGTTTTAGCAGGATGTATTCACTGAACAAAAGAAAACCCAAGCACCTAATGACCTATTTATCCTGCAGAGGAGTATTCTTCAAATTAACATGTAAATACATGTTTTAAAATAGAAATGTTGTGACAGCAATTATCCATTCTTTTAGTGAAGGTCTCACTGTTTAAAATCATCAGAGAACTTTCTCCCCAAGTAAGAGCTACCACTAAATACTGCAAAAGTTGTGACAGTGCTTACGTCCTTTTGCTCTCTTCTTTTCCTGCTATTATGTTTATCAGAAGGTCTCAAAAAGGGCAAATCATATTTCATACCAATATGGAGTATTCCCCTAGAGATCCCACACCAATGCTCTGCTACGAGAGCACACGTTCACACAGGTTTCTGAAAGACCTTATCCATTATTTATCTCCATACAATCTATTTTTGGAGTTACACCAATGTGCATGCTTTCTATTGCCTTGAAGGTTATCTTTCCTTCTGAATGTCTTTCAAGTGTCTTTATCACTTTAATACATCTTGGCAAGCCAGCTACTTCCTGATATTTTGAACTAACTTTAGAGTTTGAAGACTCTAAAGTTGAGAGACTTTTATAACATCTAACAAAGGAGATTACATTTAATTAATGTCTATCTGTCTTTTGGTAACTGGAGTAAACTTTGTTATGAATAATGTACTTCTCTGCACTCTGATTTTTAAATTGGTTTCACAACAGATTTCACAAAATTAATGTGTTAAGGCTTTTTGAGTGACATCTTTCAACACCACAGATTTCCTTAACATAAACACAATAGCTCACTACTTTTTGAACCTACCTACTGTGTATACTTCTAATACTTTCACTGCCTGTTCTAGCTGGAAGTTTACCTGGAAACACTCTGGTTTTCCAAACAGGAGACTGCTAGGCACTGATTGATAACATTTTGGTACCTTCCTGCAGAAACACTGCTATTTTATATCATTACCTGATTTCCTCTTGAAACGCTAAAAAGGGCTGCCAAGAGAAACAAACATTTTCCAGGAAGTCTTTGACCCATTTCAGCTATCAAACATTTTTTCCAGTGAGGCATCCTCTAAACTCATTCCAGTTCCATCTGATTCTGCCCCATTTACTGACAGTCCTAATTCTCCTCTAGCATGGAATGTGACAAGAAAGCAAAAAAAAAAAATCTCATGTTCTTGCTAACAGCTTCCCTACTAACTGGAGATGCTGGGTAAAAAAGAAAATACTATACACCTAAGCTGATCCAAATGCATGCTTATTTTTACTGGTTTATTAACTGATCATGCTCGGTGTTGCCTTGTTTGTGATCATACAGAATAACCAACATGTCTTTGACTTGAATATGGGTCTTTGCTTGCAAGTATCAGCATGTCTTTCCCATTCAGGTCTCTATTACTACCTTCCCTGCCTCCTACATCCTGCACCTCACAAGCTTCTCTGCCTGCCCCACAGTCAGGTTCCTTCTCTTTCAGTCCAAAGGAGCATCTTTCAAGTCAAAAGGTCAGGTCTCATGCAGTGAAGTAGAATTCTACATGCTCATGCAAGATACGTGGCAAACGTACAGTACACAAGCCTTCTCTTGCTCTGTTCAGAGAGGGAAGAAGATAAATCTTGAAACTTTCTACATGGAAATGCTTGAGGGACCTTAACAAGCCACCACACTCAATCACCTATCCAGGTTGCAATAGAAACTTTTCCTACCATAAAATTAGTATTTGCAGTCAGCTACACGCACAAAAACATAGACACTCCCCTGTTTTGAAGCCCACATTGTTCTTCAAGAGTCAATATAACTGATGGACTGTGTCTTCATAAATACACGTGCATACGCTACACTTGAGGCTGGTGACAATGTGAATGTTGCATGCAAGAACATTACCACCAACCCAGAATCTGAAACACTTCTTTAATGTCTTTTCTAAAGGTAAAGCTAAAGACACTCACCATAGAGTAGACCCTGTAAAAGAAAAGAAAGAGAAAAAACCCCAACCCTCAGCCTGTAGATTATGAAGTATAGTGACCATAGATATTTTATTTTTTTAAAGAGTAACACTAAGGGAATATTTTCTCATAGGACTGCACATACTATTTTAATTAAGAGATTAAGAACCCAACTTTCCGTTTTAAGTCTGCTATAAGTTACTGTTGCTGGAGTTAGGGCTTTGTTTCACTTCTTAGACTTGTACTGATCCTAGTTTTATTACCTGTTAAACATTATTCACCGAATCTTATTGGTTTACTACTGCAAAGAACACACGCCTGGTCCTCGATCTATGCAACTTTATTTTGATAGCTGATAAATTATTCTTGTGGTATCCAGCCAGCAAGCAGAAAGGCTTTTAGTGGGATCTCATGTGATCATGGCCTTATATGCTACCCTGTCGGTATTCTCTGTCTCAGTGCTCCATATACACAGGCATATATAAAACATCACACTATTTCTTGACCAGGTAACAAAGCCTCTGTGTGTGTATAGATATATGTATGTATATGCACACATACACTACATTTGTGTGTGTATCTGTATATAAATGTACACAAGAACAGACAAAACACAGAGATGTATTTGCACACATCTACACATGCATGAACATTCATTCATAGGCAAATGACCTTCCTAGGCTCCATATTTTCAGGATACCATAAGAGAATTATAGGATCTCAGAGGGAATTTTGGGCATGAGGACCTAAGTATTCCTGCGGCACAGGGAGCTCAACAAAGGGCATAATGAAAATTTGGAACCATGGGAAATATAGACTGAGTATTTTCTCTCTCGTGTTTCAGTAACTTCCAGCTCTTGTAGAGGTACCATAAAATTTAACTTACAGTTCAAACACTTAGTAGGTATGCATGTAAAGGAAGGTCACGTTAGATATTACAGTTTCAGAGATACAGCTTACAGTAGTGCTAAGGAGAAGGGCTTTGCCCTGCAAAACCTAAGTCACTAGTGCTTGTACTTCTGCAGATGTTTAATTCAAGCTATCCAACACCAGGAGCACAGAATCACCGAGCACTCTTGTGCACAACGCATAAGGCACAGTCAGATTTCTTGCTACTGTAGATAAGGCAATGTTAAATGGAATGTAAAGCTATTCCCCATATCCTCTATAAAATACAGCTCCCGCTTAGTCTGTACCAGCTGCTGTGAAGTTCAGCTCAGGGATTAGAGAAGACAGTCAACCATTTCACATGTGGGCATGCATGTCAGATAGGAGCCATTCCTGGTATAACAGCAAAGCCCTGTGCCAGCACTCATCATCTCCTGGCTGATATTAGGCAAGCAACTAACCTAAGCCATGTATCACATTCAGCAAGGAAGGGACTTTCTGTTTTCCCAGCTTAACTTGCTAAAAGGCACAAGAGAGTGGCTACCTCTGACACCATCCTACTTTCTGCCACAAACACCCCATCCCTCCACCAGACAAACAACAGCTTCAAAGCCACCTCTGCTACACAGCTCCTGCTGAGAGAGTTATAACAGCAAAATCTGAATATACTCCTCTGCAGAGCTCCAACACTGTATTTGCTTTGGAGTGTGGAAGAACTAGTAATTTGACATGTCAAATCCACTTCTATTTACTCTGCCGCCTTCAAATATTTTTCTCTCCCATTCTTTTCCAATTTTCGTGCCCTCCTGCACTGCCAAATGTTCTAATCCACAGTGAGAGGACTTGGGGCTGACAAAAGTGTTTGCAAGTGATGAGAAAAACATGCTCAAATGGTACACAGCTTGTAAGGACAGATCTGCAACAAAGAAAGAAAATAATTTAGGACCATAACCTGCTTTAAATTTGCAGTAGAATCATTACCTTCACCATCCTCAATGCATCAAGAATGCAAATAATTGTAATTTCAAATGGGACATAGTTCTTGTGTATTTAAAATACTCAGTAATTAATGGAGTGAAGGAAGGCAAGTCAAATGCACTAACTTTTTTCTTCCACAGAAATGAAACAGATTTAATACTACTCTTGTCAAAAAATTCATCCAAGTCCTTACTTCAACATTTGCTTAAATTATATTAGCCTTTTAAAAAAATCTGACTCCTACACTTTAAAAAACAGCTGCTTTAAAGAGATTTAATGAACTTTTACTACATACTTTTTCCCCCCCTTGTCTTTAATGTGAGATTGATAGCCCTTTTTCCATCTAGGCACTGTGCCTGCCTGTGGGCAGTGTGCTGGCTTCAACAATTCTCCGGCTGCTACTGCCCTCTGTTAGGCACTGTGCCAGGGAATACCTTATCCAGAAGGATTAAACATGGGCTATGAACTTCACTTGTAGTCTTGCCCAAGGTCGGCCACAGTACTGGTATCAAGAAAATCCTGTGGCACAGCACAGTTCTTGCAAAAGACAGGCTCTCAAACAAGCCATGCCTCATGAGGGTTCTTCTGCGAGCTGGGACTAAACTCAGCTGGCCCACTTCTTTATTGATCCAAAACTGGATTTAACCATTTCAGCTCTCATCTTCCCAGCACCACTAACAGCAGTGAAACACAGACTCTGCTCTGTGTTTCAGACTGAAGGGCAAAGAGGCCAGACACCACTGGAAAGGGTCAGGTATTAGTCACCAGCAGTGGAAATGGTGACAGTAGGAACTAATGGCAGAGAGGAGTTTATTGATTTGCTCCCTTTTCTAACTCACACCTCCTGTAGCATTAAAATCAAAAGAACAGAACAGCACTGAGCTCTCCATAACCTAAGTCTGCCCATCACCATCTGCTTGGAGCCAATTCTCTTCTGGTTTGGCATTCCTCTTACATTTGTCTACACCAACTACACCATGCACTCTGGTAAGAAGTTGTGTAAAAAGGCTTAGCACAGGGAAGACAAGGGAGAAGGAAGAGATGCTCCCTATGCAGAAGCAGCAGACATTAGCCAAGAACAAACAGCCCAGTTCACTGTTACTCTCTCTGTTATTCAATGATTTCTCCCTGTATCTTCTGAGAATATTTCTAAGGCAACCAGTATGTAATTCAGCCTTTTCAGAGTTAGGCAGTAAGTTCAGCTTTTATATGTGTGTGTGTGTTTATATATGTATGTAAAAACTCCTGAAATGGGTGACAGTTACTTAGAAATCACAATGTACTTCCCTTTCCAGCTCATCATGGCAAGTTCTGAACACAATCAAAGAGTTTTCATACTAAGCTATCATAACTCATAAGAAGACAATCACATATTTTTAAGCCATTAACTCTATGGATTTCATGAATAAAATAGCAAAACAATTTGGTCTATCAAATCCCATGCAAATTACTTTGCAGTACACTTTCTACTCCCTTTTCCTTTCTCGTCTGAAAACTAGGGAGGCATCAGAGCAGATAACCTATTTTTTTTGTTCTTTCAGGTACACCTTGAAAATCAGACTGTGCAAAAAGACCACCCTGCCCGCCTCAAACCCAGATTGACGGGGGAAAAAAATCCCTAATATATAGGGTTTACAAAAAACTTTTCACTGCCTACTATTGTTATCTACTTTGCAACCTTGGGAGGCTCAAAACAACTGAGCCACAACTTTATCAACAAAGGAAAAGCAGGGAAATAAATGAAACATCCAGCTGAGGAGTATCCCTCAGGAAAGCACTAATTCCAGTGAAGTCAACCCTAACGCTGAGAAGTGGAGGAAGCAACACGCAAACTTGAAAATCCTAATTAAACAAAGGGGAAGAAAAAAAAATGATGAGCGCGCAAGTTTTCCAGCCCCCTGCTTTCGGTATCAATGAATCACAACCAGTATTGAAATTAACTCAAGCCAAGACTTCAGGAAAACTAGTACCTTATTGCAGCAATGCCTGTTTTCCAGGATTTTTTTCTATGCACTTTGTGTGTTCTGATCTCTTACTGATGTCCTTTCTTTCACCAGCGAAATCTGGAAAACCTAATGATGGATCACTTACGAATTTACCTAATCTATGATTTATGTAAAGGCATAGGCATTTTGACATTTAAAAATGCATTTTAAGCCTAAATTTGACAATAAATGCTTTGAACCACCAGTATTAACAATGCCATAAAGACGAAGCTAACAGATAAAATAACAGTGAGCTGGTAAGCGGGACTCTCCCTCCTAGAACCAAAAAAACCCCAACAGCCCAACAAAGAAAACCCACCCTCACATAAATGCGTGGGAATGACAGATCCCCTCCGACTAAAAAGACAAAGTCGACGTGCCTAAAGTACCTGTTTAGGATCCTAGACTTGGCTTAACTCAAACAGCTTGGAGTGGATGGGGTCCCCCAGCAGTATTAAAAGGGCTCTAATTGCATTCTTCAAGCCAGCTGAAGGCTGACAGCTTCCGCTCTCCCGCTCGCTATCAGGGCACATCAAGGACTCCTGTTATGAGACGAGCACCTGGTCCAAATTTATTTCAAGGGCCCAGAGCAAAAAGGGAAGGTGCTTAATGTTCAGCCACAATGGTGACGTTTTTACGACACGTCCGAAGTTCAGAAACAAACAAATGAAGGGTTTGAAAGGCGCGCAAACAGGAACGGTGACAATAAAAATTCGACGTTAATATATCAATTTTAAAATATGTACCACCCATATACTGAAGGCAAGGCCAGAAGTTTGAAGCAGAGAAAAGAAGAAATCTGCATAGCTAGCTTGGAAGGAAAAAAAAATAAACAAATTCTCTGTAAATGTTTGAAAGAAATGCTGACCTTTTACTGAAAATTACATATTTCATTCCATCCTATTTTAGATGACTACAAGTAGCACCACTCAATCCACCCAAATGCGGTGGCACATTTCACCTTCAGCACCGTAAGAAGCCACACGGATGGAAAATTTTTCTATATTTTATATTAAAATTGCCTTTTTGCCCCTCCTGCTGCCTCACAGTTAAAAATCAAATTAACTGGAGGGGCAGCAGAAGATACACACAGGCTAATATTATAAACATCTTCAGATCAGTAGAGATGAAGAAATAATTATTGAAAAATTTATCACAGTGTTAAAGAGGCTTTAGTAATGTATCTCAATTTCTTTGAACAATACCACTTATTTTTAGTTGAACCTTCACGAACATGGCACTCTTGTTCTACTCAAATTGAGGCCAACTTTATTTCTGCAGCCACAACAAAACTAAAATTACAGCCATTATGTAAATTTATGGAAGATTTCTCATGTACAGAATGACTGAATGTTAGACAATTCTAGAAACAGAAACGCTGAAATTGCTTCACAGTAATCAATGCACATCCACACAGTGAAGCAAAGATGACAGAAAACCTCACACCTATGCAAGGACATGGGAAGCATCAATTAACTCTTTAAAAATATCAACATTTAGGAACAATTTTAAATGTGTGTTACAAAAGCAGGAAACAGATTATTCCACATTAAGCAGCTCTGTAGTATATATAATAAAGACCCGAGTTCTATGCCTTGAAAATTTCTCTTTAGGTATAAGAATATCCCGAAAAGGAGAAAATAAAATCTGAAATACTGACTTTTTGTGTGGCAGCAGAAAGCACATATTCCCTCCTACTTGGCAATTACTCGGCTAACCTTCCAGTCAGTATGCAGAGCGAGAACTGCTGCCACAGATAAAGTTACTAACATGCCCATATGTGGCATTTTTCTTCACTAAATAGACAAAAGTGTAATTTAGGAACTGTCTGAGAGAACCTGCAGCACAATCTAATGCACTAAAAAAGGCCTCTTTCAAGAAAGGCTGAAACACCTAACTACACAGAAAAAAACCCACCATCCTTAAAAACTGCAAGTAACTTATGGAACAGTCAATGCTGAGATTTCATGCAATCTTATGCTGCAACTCTGACTTCTCATGCAACTTCCCCTCCATCCTGCACGGTGAATTAGAGAGCAGCGCCCAAGCTCAGTCTGCTGATAGTAATCATTACTGTTGTGCTCGATCAGCAGCATACCACCTCTCAGAGATGCTCTTCTTCTGCTTGCTTCCTATTCTCTGGGACAAGCTTCCTTAAGGTCTTTCTCAAGAACAGCCTGATTTTAAGAAATGGTCACATTTCCTCATATAACACTTATATTGACATTTTTCAGATAGAAATTCATGGTGTACTAACAAACATTTTCACTAAGCACGCAATGGTTGTTATTAAAATGCTGTCTGCAACAGCATTTAATAATCTTTAAAAATCAAAATTCCATCCACAATTTTCCCCGAATCCTCTAATGAAATAAACAGTTTTCAAAAGAGAAAAAAATCTCACGAGGAAAGAGGGAAGATGTGTCAGAAGGAACACGTGCATAGCGGAAGAAAGGGTTAACAAAATCTGCAGCACACCTCAAAATGAGCTATAAAAGTTCCGTAATGAACCTTCCAGTTCTGAACTATCTCTCAGGCGCATTCACTTATATTTCTTTATGCTGCCATCTCTCACTGCAGGTATAACAAGAGAGTTAAAATGTAATTTTACATGTAGGTATATCACCTCAAATTAGCAACATAAAATTACTGACATTTATTCCAATGAAAGCCCTACTGGCTAGAGGTAAAATGCTGAACTAGCATCTGTCAGTACTGCTAATTGAGGTAAGGTTGGGAACTATAAAGTACTATTAAAGGAGTAAAATAATACCAAATGGAAACGCTGAAAAGGTACACTACCCTTCTGACACTCTAAATTATTACCCTGATTAAAGTAGCTAGTATGTTTGACTCCTAAAAGTGCCATGGACAGTAATGTGCTTTAGAATTGCAAGGAACATTCTTATGGGCGACAGTACCTCAAAAAACACATTAACAAATTCTTGCAATATAGTACCTATATGTTCAATGTGTTTTTAATGAAGTATTCTATCTTCTGTAGTTTTAAAAAGCATCTGTCTTTTTTAGAAAGTGCCACATATTCACCTCCAGCTTTAGCAGTTCCATCCAGTTCTCTTCAGCCTAAGCTTTGAGTAGATCTTTGGAGCACAAGCTACTTGCAAGGTTCTTGCCATCATCTTGTGAATAATGACAACAGGATAAAATCCAACAGCAGACTGAAAGGTAAAACAATTCAGTCTAGAGGAGTATTAATAAAACTTCTCCAACTTCATCTTTTTTCCTTGTTTGGCACATCTACTCCTTTAACACCACAGTATAGAGTGCTCTGTATTAATCTGGGAACACACGGCAAATTTTACTATAGCACCTAGAAGTGTTTAAATAAATTCGGTTTATCAAACAGACTTTCCTTCTTCCCTTTTCAGGAGGAATAGCAGAGGAAGAGAATCAAATTTGTGGACAATCACTGCTTTTAGAAAATTCAGAGATTTACAAAACACCAGTAGCTATGGTACAAAATAAAGGCAATATGGAGAAGAGTCAAAGATGAGAAGGACTATTTTTCATTTACTTGTTTGTGAATAAGTGCGATAGGTAAATTTATCAGCAGCTACTTGCTTTTTGAGAAAAATGCTGAAACCTGAGGGAAACACAGTCACAATACTATGTCTACTCTGCTTGAAAACTATTAAGCTGTATCAGGTTAAAAGCAAACATTCATGGCCAGATCCCATGAGATTTATTTTTGTACAGACTGCTCCCATGAGGAACAAAACACAGAATTCATTTCTGATTTGCTAGAAACTTTCATAATAGCACCAGTTACCAAAGGAAAAGTTCATGCCTTCCCCTCCCACCTCCTGCCTCAGCACAAAACTGAAAAATTTCAACTGGTTTAACATTTGGACATACTAAAACAAAGCCAAATAGAGCATACTTTAAGCTGAAAATAATTTCCAGGCTCAGCTGTATGAGATTTATGTAGGTAATTCACAGAATCCTCGACCTCACAAAGTTCAATCAGGAGAAGCGCAAAGTCCTACACTTGGGGAAGAATAACCCTGTGGACCAATATGTGCTGGGTGTCACTCAGCTGGAGAGCACCTTGGCAGATAAGGGCCCTGGTGGACAAGTTCAACATGAGCCAGCAACGTGCCCTTGTGGCAGAGAAGGCCAGTGGTAGCCCGGGCTGCAGTACACTTGCCAGAAGGGTTGAGCAAAGGTCCTTCTCCTCTACTCCACGCTGGTGAGGCTGGAGTACTGCAGTCCTGCGCCCAGTTCTGGTCTCCCCAGTACAAGGGAGACATGGACATACTGGGGCGAGTTCTAAAAAGGTCCACTAAGATGACAAATGAACTGGAATATCTCTCCTGTCAGGAAAGGCTGAGAGCTGGGGCTGTTCAGCCTGGAGAAGGTTCAGGAGGGTCTCATCAACGTGTACAAGTGTCTGAAGGGAGGGGGGCCAAAAGGACAGAGCCAGGCTCTTTTCAGTGGTGCCCAAGTGACAGCAACAGAGGCAAATGACTGAAGGAGACACTGTCTGAACACCAGGAAACACCCAGTGAGGGTGGACTGAGCGCTGGCACAAGTTGCCAAGAGAGGTTGTGGAGTCTCCTTCTTTGCAAATATGCAGACATCATCTGGACAAGGGCAGCCTGCTCCAGGCGACCACGCTTGAGCAGGGGAGTTGGGCCAGATGACTTGCAGATGACTTCCCTTCTAACCTCAACCATTCTGTGATTCTGGAAAAGAAGCTTCAAAACTTTTACAGTCGCCAAAGAGGTATTTTCCATATTCTAAACGGTCTGAAAGTCAGTTTTTGTATGGGAATCTGCATGTATGTACACATGCCTGTATGTATAGACACAAACATCCTCACTCCTTTTAAAGAGCAGACAATCAGTATTTAATTCTACCTTGCAAAAAACACCTAGCTTGAAAAGTCATGGTGAATCTACTACATATGAACAGTTTTTGAGAGGGGACAGTTCTTCCTTAGTTAAGAATGTCAGAGTAGTCCATCAAGCTAATTAAGGTGTTACCTGCTGTAAAAAAGTCCCCAATTTCACAAAAAGAATAAAGAAAAGCCTTAAAAGCCATGAAAGTTCTCCAGTGCATTTTGTCAGCATTCAAGTGACATCCATACTTTAGAATGAACTGAAATGCACCAGTTAACTTGGGCATTAAAGCAACCTCTGCAGAGCTGGACAGTTTGTAAAGTTCATTAGCACCCCGATTACCTTCCCACAGACTCTTTGAGCCCCTCAAAATCATCTGAAAGATCATTAGATTCTGACATGCTGCTCTTATATATCTAAATGACCTTTCAGACATGATTTTCAGGTTCTTACTGTTAACACCACATGCCAAATGTCACCAAAATTTTTTTGAAATTAAGTGTCACCAGAAGACACTTTGACAGGCCATTTTGTTGCTAGATAAAGCAATACCAGTATGTTATGCTGGGAGTGAGGGACTGAAAGGGAGAAAAAGCATTGGATCCCTAGTCAGGTACGCCATTATTTCATAGTTGTCTGTATACACAGAGAAGCCTTATGGAGAAAGGAGAGGCCACTACACCAAGTAGCTCAAGGCTCCTGGCATCCTCAATTACATGGGGCACTTTAAAGAGATCAAGGTAGCTGGAGAAAATAGGCAGCATGGGCTGGACTGGAGGGTAGTTCCCCAGTCTTAAGCAGCATCTAGGTTCTCAAGCAGGGCCAGCTTTCCTCAGTCACCAGTTTCAACGCGTGTAGACCGACACATTTTCCCAGACCTCACACGTACTTTGGCATAAGATGATTGAATAATCGCACCTCTTCTGAGAGAGAGGGTCAGTTTACGTCTCACTGTGTGAGCAAAACATTGGGGCACCCACCACATTGTGCACCAGGATAGCTCACATTGCCAGAATGAACACACCACTCCATCCTGCAAGCCCGCTCTGCCTCTCGGTGCAAAGAAAGCCAATGCTTTAGGAGGATTAGGGAAGAGTGGATGCAGGACCAGGGGACCCATTTTTATAGGAGAAGGGGAGAGATGCATTGCTTCCCCTGTACCAGCCTGAGTGTCTTTTTGACTTGCTGGCCTTTTCCTTCCAAAGAACTTCATGGGAGTGAGATGTTCCAGTTCAAACAAACACCAGAAAAAGTCTGCCACGTTTTCTGAGTCAATCAGTACAAAGGAAAACTATGAGAAACTGCATGTATGAGTAAACAAGCATCAAAAGACAGAGCTCAAGCAGCTTGAACTTCACAGGGACAGCCAAGAACAATTTTCAATAAAAGGAGTTCCTAGTAGCTTCCAGAAAACTGAAAAATTTCTATGACCTACTCAGCAACTGAAAGAGTAGGATACCCTGGGTCAGAACTGCTTTCTAACGCATGCCCCTCTTCCCTTTGAAACTATCTTTGTTCCAGCTTCATCCGATGCACCATGAGCACTCAGGACCATGGACTTTCACTGCACGAGAGGAAGACGTTTCCCCATCCTTAGAAGCATCACTGCACCTTTGGAAATTCTTCAGCGACATTTGGAAACAGTCCATCTGACTATCACCAATATCACAGGAAGCTCACCCCACTAAAACAGTGCCAGAAAAACATGAAATTCCAGAAAAGTCAGAATTCTCAGAGCCATACAACTCACCATGATAATTTGTTATTAGACAAAGAGCTTACCAAGAACAGTCATGACCGACCTGCTGGACAAACCACATAAAACAATCTTTTGTTTGCAAGTAAACAAAACAAAACATCACAGGACTTGGATGAGATTTCACATCACACACGCTGAACACATGAACTAGACAGCAGGGGGGGGTGTATGTGCCTGCTCTGCATGCTACCTGTCAAAGCAGCCCGCCTACAGCTTAGTCAGGAGGAGACTTTAAAAATACAGATGATAAAAGAAACCGAGAGGGTGGTACCAAGTAACCAGCGTCTCCAAATAAATACTCTCCACAGGAGTAAACTAGATTTCAAGTTCCTGGGGAAGAAGGAACAAATCTTCAGATAAAAATCCGCACACCTACTTAATGAATAGATATGTGGGAGCAAAAAAAAAGGGCTGATATTTCTATAGCAACAGAGTTAATGGTGTGTGGAAGTATTTAATTCGTCCTTCTCAATTAAATTTTCTGGCTTTCACTGTTTGGGGGTGGTTCTTGTTGGGTGTTTTGGGTTTGGTTTTTTGGGTTTTTTTGGGGGGCATATTTTTTTTGTTTTGGTTTGGTTTTGAGAGGTTTTTTTTTTTTTTTTTTTTTTTTTTTTTTTTTTTTTGTGTTTTTTTTTTTTTTTTTTTTTTTTTTTTTTTTTTTGTTACAATGCAAACTATTTAGGCTATTTGTCAGGGTTTGGGAGTACACAGATTTGAGAACTCAAGGAACAATGTAAGTGTAAGGCAGCAAAACCAGCTTGACTTTATTCTATGTACAAGTTTTCCCCACCCAGAAAAGTTTCCAGAAACACGAGCTGAACCTTGACGTTTGTTAGATGCTCTTTCCCAGGCCTTTACAAACCAAAAGTAATAAAACATTGTAGGCAAAGCATTCTAATCTTAGACACCATGTACAGTACTTATAGCAACCGCCCTATGGAACTCTTGTTATTGCTGCCTATTAAAGAAAGAAATCTGAAAACCAGAAAGTTAAAGCCTTGCTGCTGTGGAGTAAAAGAATGGTCTTTTTATGGTGTGCTACTGCTGCCTTAAGGGGTAAATCCTGTTTAGAGCAAACCCTAGAAACAAAAAAGCCCAGCATCCCTGTTGTATTAAACAGATCCCTCTTTTTGCTGATTTTATGGCACACATAGAGCCAAAAACCTCCTTATCAGAACAAACGCTCAACTACTTACTTTGGAGCCAATTAAAAAGAATTGTTAGATGACTTTTAAATTAAGGCTTTCAAGATATCCAACCAGCCAAGTAAACTGTGAGAGCCGGATGCCCACCCCCAAAAGGTTTAGTGCTAGCGTCCCACCACCCGCTCCCTCTTCTTTCATAAATAAAGTCATTTAAGATTCCAGGTTCCTTCTTTGATATATGTAAGCTGCTTTTTGGGAGGATTGGTCTTTTTATTTGCAGATAGGGTGGGGGTAAAGGGAGGAGGAAAGGAGAGAAAGAAGAGAATCAAAGCTGAACAGATTCAATTTGTATTGCAAATAGAAAAATTATAGACTCCTAAAAATCCCAGTCATGCTAGAAATTACATGGCAAAAACCTAACAGTGAACAAAGTGGAGACGTCGTATCAGTAAATCAAATTAAGGGACCTATCTGAGGTTAACTTGCACCTTTAAAACAAAAAGAAGCTTAGCTCAATTCTTTATCAAATTCTGTGACGTTTTGAAGCAGCACAACTTTTAGGAATGGAAACAACCATCACCTCAGGCTCATCTAGATTTTTTTTAAGGTACTTAGAGAAGGAAATTAATTCCTCCTCAGCTATCTCTATGTATAACTCATAAAAATGAAAGCTAGCCAGACATCTTAATTTTGTTTTAACCAGCAATGGGAAAAAACTGGGAAAAGAAGGAATGAAGCTTTCCTTCTCTTTCTCATTATTCTTTGAAAAGCAGTTACATGCAGTTGGAAAAAATTAATAAAACCTAAGACACATTAACTAATTAAATGGTAGTGAGCCAGTTTTACACAACTTGTAAATGTATCACCATTGGGAAGATGTGTCACATTAAGGTACAATCATTATCTACTCTATCACCAGGCTGGAACACAGAAACACACATTACACAGTGTTTTCAGTGTTCTTTGATATCCAAACACTAATTTGACAATGTGGAAAAGCCAGGGAAAAAAAACCCCAAACGAAATGAAACCACAATGCGTATTACAGGCTAAGAAAAACCATTTAAGAGCACTCAAAACTCTACTGTAATTTAAGGAAATTCACATCTTATAGTGCTGTTTACCACCAACTGCAGAGAAACCTCTCTGGAACTGTTCTGCTGCAGTAGACAAAAGAAACACAGAACACTACTGAATCAAAACCTCTAGCAGATAAGATAAAGTATTAAAAAAAAATCTGCTTTTAAGATAACGTATCAGAGCCTGTTTAAAATAAGCTGTAGACAATTAATCCTTTACAAAAAGATCACACATGGGTCAGTGATATTTTGCTCACAGAAGTCTATATGTATTTACTGAAGTTAACCTAGCCCAGGTGAGGATCACACCAAATCCCTGTATTTAACTAAGTATGTTTTTAATGCCTTTCCCCTTGACCTTCATGCTCCATTGCAGCAAATGCATTTTATCTATAAATTGGTGTTTAGTGTTGGTTTACGTGGATAAAAACTTCAAGGTTATAATGCTACGAGAATTTTTTTTTTAAGTTATTGCACACATACTGTGTTTTAAAAATATTTATGGCAAAAGTATATCCATGTGTGTATGTGGCTACATAGAGACACCCACAGAGAGCCCACCTTCCACTAGGGAGCAAAAAGTAGCAGTCTTTCATCTCAAAAGTGAAGTCATTTCTCAGCTACAGAAACAACACACAGATGAAAAAATTAGCAAGTCTGGGGGTTTTGCCTTTGTTCAACTAATTTTTTTTTTAGTATATCTGCATTTTCAGTGACTTGCTTATAGTCTAGAAGCCTACGATATAAATTTCATCCCAGAGTGAATTTTTATGATGGAGTTATAAACCCCTAAAGAAACAGGGTTTACAATGGAAGTGCTGACATAACTAACTATTGCAGCACTAGCAGTGCCTCTGTAATCAAGGCACATTATATTTATGAGGTAGGTAAAAGTCTGTAACCATCAATCACTGGAATCATATTGACAGATTCTAAGTTTGAGGTCCACCAGAATTAATGTATTCAGTTTCTCACACCACTGATATGAAGGGGAGAATTTGCAGGCACTTTTATGGGCTAAGGCTTTGACATCTTTACAGAAATCGGTGAGGGGCTGTCTTGCTGAAACATTTCATTAAACTGCAGCCTCAGCATTTCTAGGTTTTGCACCAACCTTTCACAAAATGCTAGAGAAGTAGATTGCCCAGAAACCAAATGTGACCTTATTCACACACGCATGTTTCATGAGCTGGTCATTACAAACAATAATTCTGCGTATATCCACCAGACATTTAAAATCATGCCCAAGAATGATTAATCACCCAAAGAATATCCAACTCCTAAATTATAATTCAACATCCCTATATAAAACAATCTAAAATGTCAGCACCTCAGTCTTTATGATATAACACCGTTCCAATAATTCTGTTTTACAAGTAAATTCCTATTATACATTAATAAGTGCTGTTGGTGGCTAAACTTCATGCCTTTGAGTAATGACCAGGTTGAAGGCAATTAGGCCGGCCAGGTGCAGCTGGGTTAGGCACTAATAAAAAGTTTTTAAATTTTACTATTTCCGTTTGGATTTTGGGGATGCATTCCAATCTGCCCAAATTAAGGAGGAAATTGTTTCCATGTTTTCAGCTGTTCCATGGTCTGACTGTTGCTGACCGATAACCCACACAGATCTGATTTTTGACTTACACACACACACGCTCATAGGGACCCAGTGTCTTTATATTTCAACTTGTCAGAGCACTACAACCACTAAGGAAAACTAAGAAACTATTATTATTAAAAGTCTGCAGAAAGACTTCAATTCACTCACAAAGTTAGCTGGGCTTGAGTGAAACTTGTCTGAAAATCTCAGAAAATCTGAGTTGGTTCTCAAAGTCTTTATCTATGTATAAATGCAGGAATAAGAACTGAAATGCTGCCATGTGATCCTCCATTCGTCCAAATGGATGTCTGAAAAGTCCAGACTACTGTGAATGCATTTTTCATAACATATTAATATTTTTTTTTAATTACCTGAAAAGATTTTGGGGTTTTTGCTTGGTTTGTGGTTGTTTGTTTTTTTAAAATCAAGCTGACTTAGCACCATTTGGACTGATTTTAAATGCTGTGCTTTTATGGAAATGATGCAGAGTGTGCAAAGTGCTGCTCATGCCTGTGGTTTAGGTCGCAGGAGGAAGGCTTTCTGAAGTGGCATCACTGCAGTCAGCATGCAAGAGTCTTCTGCTTGTGCACACACACACACTTTCATGCACTGTCCTGCCCTCGTGCCCTCATACATGTTTTCATGTGTGAATCTTACTCCAACTGAGCCTGAAATTGAGCATGAAGAGCATCATATAGTCCATCACCAGAGGCATCAGGAAACCTCCACACCTTCTTCTCACCAGAATTTTCTCAGAAGACAATGCTATCACCAGGGTCCTGAAGAACTCTCGGACAGAAGAGCTATCCCTATTCCTCAAAGAAAGTCCTGAGGTCTTGTATGGCTCTGAGCTTCCCCACCACATTATAAATCCATTCTCTCCTATGAGGCTTTACTTCTGGAAAATGGAAGCCAAGGACATAGATTCCTTTTACGTTCTCACAGCAGCATTTGTTAGTTTTCATTTTTTACTTGTAAACCAGAGATGCCACTTGGTTCAAGGAAGGCTCTGAGTCACAATTTGCAGGTGACTGTGAGACTATTCTCCAGCAGGATCACCACCACAAGCTTCCTCAATTCCTACTGCATCCTCAATGAAGCCTGTACCAAAATGCTGTTTAACAGGGACCTTGGGTCTGACTGACCACAGCTACTTCTGCATGAAAACCCACAGCAAAGGAGCCACGCCAAGAACACATTGCATCGGGGTGCAGGTGACTGCAGAGACACGTTTTTCTCCTTCCCAGTGCCCCCAGTTCACTGTAACAGGCTCTCTGATCACCAGATTTGTATTCTGAACTCTTCTTAAGCCCCAGTCAGAAATTTAACCGCAGCAACCTATGAAGGTCCAACAGCATTAACAGGAAGGCATCACTGGGACACTGCTGAGCTAAGCAACCTCTGCCTGTTCTCAAGCTTTTGAACAGACTTGAGCCTGGGGTGGGGGGGAAATCATGGATTTTTGAAAACAGAACAAATGTATAATTCTATGTGCCAACTAAACAGGCCATAGTTAATTCCTAGGACTCTATAATCTGAAATTAAATATGGCATAAGCGCACTTTTTCGATGGCATTACTTTTCAGGCAAAAGGGAATAGTAGTGCAGCATGCAGACAGGGGCATAAAGGGAGCTCAGAGAAAATTACCTGCTTTGTTTCCCACAAGTGAGCAGTGCCCCGAGGAAGGCAACATGTAGGCACGTATTTAAATATGCAGAAAACTGCTCTGAATCACATGCTTTGCTACAACTGCCTCGCCTTTCAAGGGATTAGTGAAGTACCACACACACACAGCCAAACTTCATCATAAAATGTGGGTAGAAAGACAGCAGGATATGAAACCAAAGCCCACTAAAAAGTGCCAAAGCCCTTGTTTTCATGAGTACCAACAGGAACAGATTCTTCATATCTGTAGTATCTCACAATTTCTTGACTCTAAAGTGTTGCCGTCTAATTTTAAATGTTCTTAAATTAATCAAGATGCTCAAGAAACAAATCATCTAACACTGTTTACACAAGTAAAATGGGAACAATTATCACAATCCGAAAAAACCCCACCATATCTATTTTTAAATAGGATCCTATTTTGTAACTATTATATTTGGGTTTCCAGTAAGTCAGTTTTACAACACAAGTGACAATACATGTGATCCTCAAAACCCTCCCCAATAACTCTGCACATTTTAAAACTCAATTGCTTAGTCAGATTTGGTCAAGAAATTTCATGAAAATAAATTTTGCTTAAAATCATTTAAAAAACCCAAACAAATAAAAGGTACCAGCTTGCAGATAGTTTTCTCAGTTAAGTAAATGTCAGAATCAATCACATTGTCTTAAACACTGCAGGAAGATGGTTTCCAGTTATAAAGATTCTTAGAGGTGGTTACAGTGTTTAGAGAAAGCAAGGTTACAGACTAATGTTTGCTCTGTTCATGAGCAAACTGGAGGAATTTTAAGGCTTTTCATACCTATGACATCGTCTGCCCCTTCCGACCAGTCCCATTTTTGTCACTGACCTCAAGATGGTATTTTTTAGGTGAAAAACAAAACTGGATTGCAAACAGAGTTGGGTGTTTTGTTGTTTGTTTTTTTTTTTTAAAGCAAAAAGTTAATTACAAGTTATTGCTAGAAGCTTCACAGACATTGGGATCCGGGTAGTTATCAGCACGTAAGCAGAACTGCGGTTTCCATGAGAGCGCTGGCGTGTTGAAGGCTCAGAGCAGCCAGCAGCACTTTAAAAGGTAATATATAACACACAGCTATTAGGAAAGGTGTACAGAATTTGGAAATGTGTGATGGGTGATGGTAACAGAAGGCTCCCAGGGCAGAGGGGCCATCGCCTGCCCTGCAGCGCCCTCTGCTGCCAATCCCCCTGCACTGCAGGGAACCCTCCCGTCCCAAATCCCGCACCCTGTGCGACCCCACACCTTCAATGCAGAGCCCTAAATGTGGGGAAACCACCGAGCTGCTGCTTCCCTGAAACAGGAGCATATGGCAAATTAGCCCAGAGTATAAAAACACGCCACTAGGCAAAGTCAGAATCATATTTCCACCTGTCCACAAAACTCCATGTCCCGTATTTCTTTCATTTTTTGGAGAACGCGAACACCTATAACCTTATCCACAGAAATTGAGGAATGTGTCCTTTTAATGCTAGTGCGATCCTTCCCTCCTCCAGTAAAAAAATAAACAATACAGACGGAGGGATGCTTTCAACAGGATGCTCTCACAAGGACAAGAGACGTTTTTGAGACAACACAAAATGATAATAAGAAACTGCACTTGGCTCCAAATTAAAAATACCATCAAAGCTCCTTCCCTGGAAGGCCCCTCAGAGGAGTTCGCAAAGACTGAAGAAGTCCACACACAGTGCCCTCTCTTCCCTCACCCACACACTGGGGCTATCCCAGTTCTGTCTCAGCATCGCTACTTGAAACCTACTCCAACCTCCTCAACAAACAACGTCGGGAATACTTTGGGTTCCTCACTATAGGAAAGACATTGAGGTGCTTGGTGTGTGTCCAGAGAGGAACAACGAAGCTGCTGACGGGTCTGGAGCACAAATCCTACAAGGAGCACATGAGGGAACTGGGGTTGTTTAGCCTGGAGAAAAGGAGGCTCAGGGGCGACTTTCTTGCTCTCTAAAACTACCTGAAAGGAGCTTGTAGCCAAGTTGGAGTCAGTCTCTTCTCCCACGTAACAAGCGACAGGACAAGAGGAAACATCCTCAAGTTACCAGGCAAAGTTCAGATTGGATGTTAGGAAAAGTTTCTTCACCAAAAGCATTGGAACAGACTGCCTGGGGAAGTGGAGATGTCTAAAAGACACGTGGCGTGTGGCACTTAGGGACATGGTTTAGTGGTGGACTTGGCAGTGGTGGGTTAAGAGCTGGAGTCAGTCTTAACTTAAGGGTCTTTTCCAATCTAAATGATTCTATCAAAATTCAAACTAAACATTCAAAAATACTAAAAGTCTAACAAATTTCTTCCTGCGTCTCAAGTTTTCTGCAGCTATGTGGGAAGGTCGTGTATTATTTCAACACTAAGCCAAGTTTTGATACCAATGCTGGAGCAGAGATGTTAGACATTAATCATTAGATGGTTACAAATGACTTCAGAAGGCTAAGCTTATTGCAATGAACAAGCATTTAAAGAATAGTATTTCTAGATTTAGTTACGCCAGAATATTCTCAATCACAAATTATATGCACATGAAGCTGCAAACAGTGGCAGGTGCAGGTATTTAAGGTTTTGGGAATAATCACACTGCTCAGCCTGAATCAAAATCATTAAGTTAACTTTTAATATGAATTCTCTTTCTACACTGAACAAAAACGTACTTCATTTTCGTCTCTAAGCCATGGGCAAATACATGACAATGTAAAGCAGATAATAAAACTGGTAGTGATGGCAGATGGATTGCAGTCACTGTATTTGTATTTTATAACTGTGAACATCCAGACAGTTCAGTAATAGAAAAAATATTTAAGAAGAAGGAAAAAAGAAAAAAAAAAGGATGCCTTTTTAAAATGACTAAAGAATTGTAAAGAAAGCTGTTAACTTCAGTGGGTTGCTGAAAGAAAGTAAAAATAAGTAAAATACAAGAATCCATCACTTATATGACAAAGCGCACACGTTTTAATCCATCAGGCATGAAAAAATGTGTTTTTAAGATGACACTTTGCAGAACTGTGGAAAAGTTCCCCTTCTGAGCAACAAGGCACAACATCCAGCTCACTGGTAGGGGCCACCAAGCCAGGCTAAGCAGAGCAATAGCCTGGCAAGGAAGGCAATGATCGAAGACACACGGTCATACTTCACTGAAACACATTATCCTAGAAAGCACAGGAAGAGATTTTTCTGTATTTTCCACAGAGGATAATAAATGTGGGAAAGAAGCCCTGCATGGTAATTCCTTTCCTTCTCTCCTGCAAAGCTGAGGCTATAAGCTATGCACAGAGGCAGTCCAACATTACGCATCTCAAAAGCAGAAGTTGCAAGCAGCGTTCTTAAACTCTTAACTAAATAAAACTAATGCTGTGGTAGCCACAAGCATTAGAGAAGGAATTTAATTAGAATAAATCTCAGTGACTAACTGCACTTGAATAAGAGCTGAGAACTGACAGACTATACTCCATTGCTCAGGATGACTACCAGAAAGACCAGCAAACACTTGCACTTCCAGCACAAACTATTCTTTGGCACAAGCACATTCACATCCCCCATTTTACTCTCAAAGACATTTTTGTTAAGGAATTTGGGGAAGAGTTCCACTCTGTTTTCCACAAAAAAAAAACCAAACCAAAGCCACAGTAGGCAAGATGATTCTCACTCTTAATTTTAAGTACATCACCTTACAACTCTTGAAAGAAATCAAAGACAGCCAGATGATTGTGCTGCAAACGTTTACCACCAAGGGTCTTTCCCTCTCTGTCCTCAAAGTTGCTGTAACTTTGCTAAAAGAATGAAATTCAATGGAATGAGAGCAAAACCAAAACCAGCATTAGGTTTAATTTAAAATAATTAAAAAAAAAAAGAACAGAAGAGAAAAGGCACTCCTTGTGTCACTGATCCAAGTACCTTATGTTTGCCACGTGAATATGAGAGCTAGCCAGGTGTCACCACAGTTACATAAGGGGTCTTTGGACATGGCCAAGCAAAACATGACCTTACTAGCTGGGGTAGCAAGTCATGAAAAGGCAGAGGCACCAGCCTCAGCCATGCCTGAGAAGGTCTCAAGAGCAGCCAGAGAACTTCCTGCACAGAAATCCTTTCCTCCACAGCACTGGTGGTTTTGATACCAAAGGAAGATGGACTGAAATTGTGCTTGGCTACATTATCACCCAATACTATTTACATCCCGATTCCATCAGATTTTGAAAGTGCACTAATTCGTAACTAATGGTCCAAAATTCAGATGCATAATATTTCAACCCCAAACCCTCTAAAACTGAATGGTAATTCTCCCCATCCATGTAGAAGGGAAAAATTCTGCCTTTGGAAATTAAGCTATTCAAAGACTAACTGGAAGCATACAGAGAGCACTTTAAAGTATGAACATGGTACAATTTTATCTCAGATATATATATATATATTTTTTACACTGGTTAGGAGGAAAATTGAAATCTTTATTTCCACACACTCCCCTAAAGAGCAAACACACAAGTTGGAGACAGAGCACTGATTTTTCATCTGCTTTTAAAAATGTTAACTACCTGCAGAAATTCTCCTTCCTGGACAGGGCACATCTTCTAAAATGACCTACCCGACCTTCTTGTCCTAAGCTATAAGAACAGGACTCCCTGTACTTCATGGCTCAAAAATTACATACTTCATTGAGATTAACTTGGAATTTCTCACGATCAGACTTCAGTTTATGCTGCTGAAAAAGGAAGAAGGAAAGGCTTTTGATTACATTCAACACTCCAACTGAAAACCAGTATTTATTTTCTAGTTTAAGTGTAAATTGAGGAGCTGGATTTACTTGCTATTATAATAGGCCCATTAGCAGTTTACATGTATCTGCAGCTGAGCATCTACTTTGACAGCACTTAGGAGCAAAATGATAGAAAAAAAATATCCCAGGCAAGTCGTAGAAAATGGGGAGGGGAAGATGGGGAAAAGGGATAAAAAAGTAGTTTGGCAATTCAAATAAGCTTATTTCATTTAAAATATCATGACCCTTTCACAATACTTCATCATTATCAAAACAGTAGCAATGAATCATGTTTGGAAACTAAGAGAAACAGAATTTAATAAAAGAAAAAAAAGAAAATAGAGAAACCCCACCACCTTTTAACTCTCCTCATCTTTCTTTTATTTTGCTGCCGAGTTGAAAGAACATGCCCAATAGCTGTTCACAGGATTTTCACTTTTTTTTTTAATGAGAGTCACAAAAAACTCAAAGGTTTAAAAGAAATCAGTTAATTCTTTTTTTAAAATCTTCAAATGCCAATAAGGCAAAACCTGAAACAGAAAAAAAATCTTCATGCAAATCCCTTAACAAAATATCTCTTGGTCTTCTGGGACAAAGTTATTTGATATTTGTTTTGGTTTTCTTTTTTTAAGGAATGCATATGAGTTTCTTAAGGATTAACAATATTAAACAGTGACACAGGAATTAGTTTTACTAATTCCATTGGGGATGGTATTTTGAAGTTCCTTTTCAAAACATAATATCAGGACTAGCGAAGCCATTTCACATGACACCTCTTAGTAGACATAAATTAAAAAGACATTCATCCTAATTTAGTTGAAAAATAAATAATTCTCAACAATTTTCAGAAAGTTATGGGTACATGTCTTTCTGGGGCTACAAAAGGGAGCTGTGCCAATGTAAAGATGACATATTGCCCCAGCAGGTCAAGAAGAAAGTTTATCACCTCCTTAATTTTCACAGCTACAATAAGATTTCACCAAAAGGACACGCGGCTGCTCTTAACTCTGGATTTACAAGTGTGCACAAATTTTCAAACCATGACTTCTAAATGCTGACAAATACAGCAACAGTTCTCTCTTTGGTTCCTAAGGCTGCACACGAAACACTCCAAAGCGTTCACACTTTTCAGCACTGATACGAAGTGAGAAAGTCGGATTTCAGTCGCATTAACACCGAAAGCAGTGAGCACAGACAGGAAATTCCTTTTAGAAACTCTCCAAATTGCTATAGATACAGCAGCTCAATGCATTGGAGATACGGAAGGAATCGGCCCGCAGCAACATCTCAGGCTTTTTTTCAATGTTGGCTCATTAAACTTCTTTTGAACAAGTCAAAGAACATAGAAGTTTCAAAAAATCTCAAAGAAAACATTTAAAGAAAGGTAACTTATTAACCTGACAGTGACCGAAGCAGCATTCTACACACAAAGATATAAAGAAAGAGAATATAATTAATGCCAGTCACTACGGACTTAGAAGATCAAGGATGACTACCAAATGGCTTTCTCGTTGCTTTGACAAAGTTAAATTTCATGTAGATAAAGTCAGTAACATTTAAGTCACAAATGAAACTCCACAGTAGGTTCTCCTGCTGATATCCAGGGATGTACAACAGGGAGGACAAAAAGAAAGCCAACAACCCCCAAAAAGTATCCTCCAACAGCGAGCAGCCTTGTCCTAAAGGCCGCAGACTGAGAGGAGCACATCTGTTTGCTCTGGCAAGACATAAGTGAAGATCTGATGGCACAGAGATTGTCCTAAGCCAGACACACTAAGCACTGCAGCAGCCAGAGTAGTCTTCCACAAGCAGTGCCAAAACAGCCCGCACAAGTGTGGCATCACCAAAACACAGCTGCCTGTTGGATAAGTGTCTGAACACCAAATATAATCTTTCCCACACCCACAATCTGCACATCCCCTCCTCCTCACCAAGGCGTGGGGATGGACTGCAGTTCTTTTTGGATGAGGAACCCTGAGACCAGACTGATTCCCTTCTAGCACATGAAGTACAGTGGCTCCTCTCCTTGGCAGCAACCAAAAAAAGGGATGGACAACCCAAGCCAAGGGGCTGACTTCTCTGCCTGCTTCCTTAACTTGTTATAGCCAAGCCAGGTACAGACATCCCACAGAGCCAGGAGCTCCTGGCCATCACCAGGGCAGGACACAGTCACCGAGGGCTCCACGCACCAGCCCAGAAGGGGAACAAAGCTTTTCCTGGGTAAGAATCTGAAACCACATTATTTCTCTCTCAAAGAGAAGTAAGGTGACAAAACCCACTTGCCTCACCCA
This sequence comes from Sclerurus mexicanus, assembly GCA_013396755.1. Taxonomy (NCBI): domain Eukaryota; kingdom Metazoa; phylum Chordata; class Aves; order Passeriformes; family Furnariidae; genus Sclerurus; species Sclerurus mexicanus. The sequence goes on along the minus strand of VWZF01004461.1, from coordinate 459,107 downwards.
TGCTGCTATCAGCCCTGCAATTCTTCATGCTCTCTGACACACACGCCTCCCCTTTCCCCTGTGAAAAACTAACCGCCCATCACGAAATCTTAAATCTTCTCTTCTTCCCCAACATTTGGCAATGTGAGTTACTCAGCTAACATCTCACCACAGTATGTATAAATTTTTAAATAGAGTTTTCAATTCAAATATTCACTAACTGAACAAATGGGAGAAGGGTTCAAGTCTGAAATGGTTCTTGTAAGTGAGGAGTCATCACAGGCATGATGGGCTTCTGGCAGTGTCATTGCTACACTGAACCTTAGACATGAATTATGCAACTTTTAATAGTTTATGTTACTAAGCAAGTTACTACTGACATGTTTGCCAAGGATAGAAATCCTGAAATAGAGAGAAACTGCAGTATGTTGATGATGGGAATCAGCATGAAAGAAACCAAACCTGCCCCGTGTGTCAGAAGCCACCTTTAGAATGCCTGCAACATTAACATGGTGGAGAGGGGAACATTTATTTTGGAAAGACTAAGGAATCAAGGTGGATACCTACTGGGTGGTGGGGTGGGCAGGTTATAATAGAAAAAAATAATATTTTCATTCACAAGAGTTCTAATTGCTAATAAAGCATGATTTTAACAGCAAGAATAAACCACAGAAATAGTTCAGCAAGTATTAAGATGACTGGTTACTAGAAACGTTAAGCTCAAGATCAGAAGATACATGCTTTCAGAAAACTATTAGGGTAAAGAAATCCCACTGTGCAAGATGCTCAGAGAAGATCAACACAGTGAGATTCTCTAGCCTGCAAACCAAATTTTGGTATCAGTATTCTGTTATGTATTTTAGAAATAAAAATTAAAACTTGAAACAGTCACTATATTCAAGGGAAGAACAAACAGCTGGCTAATACTAGTCTCAAAATCCAAGCATCAATCACAGCTGTACACAGTCACTTTTATAAGGGCCTCTGAGTTGGGATTATCTACAGAAGGAGGCCAAACAGAGCTGAAACTCCTACTGCTCAAACACACTATCAAGCCCAGGAAATTCTTACCCCACAACTCATTTCTCTGGAGCAAAGGGTCAGCCTTGAAAGAGCTGAGTCTTCGCTTATGTGACAGGAATCCAAACCCAATAAATAAATGAAAAAAACCTAAAAAAAACCCCCACCTTTTCCATTTTAAAGCAAGCCTGACAGATGAGGGAATCCCACTGAATAGCACAGTATTACTTGTCAACCAGCTGCAATATGCAATGTTTTCTCTCAGTGTCAGACAGCACCACAACAGAGAGCCAGAAAAACCCACATCACACAGACATGAACCTCTTCCTCTCTCTAACCAGGTAAAACCCACCCAACCACACCACACTTTTGAACCCTTCCCATGTCACTGATGACACATAAACCTCTGTACATGAGAAAGCAAGTCCTTGATTGGGACTAAAATCCATCTCAAATATATCTCTTTCTGTTTATGCATTCCCACACATACCCAGGCTCTCTGTACACCGTTTACACCTCTTCCCCAGAAGTCACATCACTCCCATGAATTTGGGAGTGAGTGAAGTTACAGCTCTAGACAGATTGTACAGATTTTGCTTACTGACATTCACATAAAGACATTCCAGTCTATCATTTGCTGAAAATCAGGCAGGGTTGTTTTTTTAGGGTTTTTTCTTGCTGCTTTTGGGTTCTTTTCCTTGGTTGGTTGGTTCATGTAATACACTGTAAAACTTTGCTGATCTTCATTCTGGAAATAGTTTAGTGGTAGACTTGGCAGTGCCAGCTTAACAGTTAGACCTGATGATCTTAAAGGTGTTTTTCAACCTAAATGATTCTGTGCGGAGGAGAAAGTTCTCTACATTTCTAGCAGCTAAGTTTTGCCACAGTGAAAAACCTTACCCATTAAAAGGAAGAAATCCACCAGAGTTGTACCTTTGCTTGTTCATTTTGACAGCTGTCATTTATAACAACATTCACCAGTGTAGACACTGGACTTGGGAACCTTTCTGATTTCCATGCCAGGACGCACACAGGAAAAAAGGCCAAAGCAGCACCTAACCCCCAGCAAAGTTTGAGGTCTAATTAACATTTGTACTGAAGACCACTTCAAGACAGAACATGGCAAACCTGGAGTCTTCACACACACTACAACCACATCTAAGGGTCTTCTGGGCACTGACTCCTGCTGTAATCCTGTGTGGAGCAGAGTTATCACCCACTTCTCTTGCCAACCCAGTAACAAATTTATCAAATATCTTCTGTAATCTTGTCTGTACAAGAAACTCAGGAGCAGCAAGCTGTTCTCAAGTCTTTAGCCAAAGACAGAGTAAAACAAAACAAGGCATTAACTTGGCCTCTGAAAGAAGGCTTCAAGTCAAGAATATTATTATTCTTGCCTGGACCTACTGGATAAATTAAGAATACCATGAAGGTCTGCTTTAAGATGCTCACCTTGGGATTAAAGCCAGGACACAGATTTCCACCATACTCCTTTCAAGTTACATTACTGCCAGCTAAATGTGTCATATCAACCATCAGTTCAGGTAATCCAAATGAGCATAAATACCTAGATTAGCACTTTCTTCAAAATTGTATGTGCATTTGTTTTTTCCGCATCAAGTGGCCATGGAGTCCTAAGAGCATATATTTAAAATATCACAACTGACATAAAATAATCATTCAAGGACAAGAGTAACGTGCAAAGTGCAACACCAAGAATAATTCTGCACTTTGTGCCAAATCAGGACTCATCTTGGAGAAGAGAAAGTTCTTTTTTGTGTGCACAAACTGAAAAAGTTCCTGGTACCCACAGTCCTGATGCTTCTCACTCTGGGCTTCCAACGGAATGCTCACTGGCATTGTACAACACATGGATGCCAACCAAACAGCCTCAGAGTAACTGAACTGAAACCTTTGGCAGCTACACTTCAGCAGGAGCCTGGCCCATGCCTGAATGCACAAGAAAATGCAGTGTGTGGGCATACCTGAGTATTTTCAGACAGCTCAAATGCAAAGCAAGAAGGCAAATAAATGAGAGACACCACTTCACTAATAAAGAACAGAAACACTTAAAAAAAACCCTATGTGGCTTACCAAGTACTAACCTGAGAAAAGTTTGCTGCTTCAACACCAATGGTCATCAACAGTCGCATAAATATACCAAGTTATCTCTTTGCTAATGATGTTGACAAGGAACAGAGATAATCATGGGAAAAGCTGAAATATAGGCAAGCCTACTCCAGTTCCTGCAGGATGAAGAAATATTCACCTTAATCAGCAACTGTTTAAGCTGCTAAGGCTGCTGAAAACCAAAGAGATTGTTTTCTACACAGCAAAAGACCTCAGAAGACACAGCTCAAAGAGGTGAAACACTGTAGAGAGCAAAGAAGCAGAAATTAAGGCAAGTGAAGTCAGGTGTAGCTTATGTTTGCAGGCACAGCAGATCACCTGATTGCAATAGAGGGAGCTTTGCACATGGTACCAAAATCCTAGGTAGCTGCTTCCTCCATGACCAAGCGAGAACAAGAACAGCAGCTGGTAAGGAGGAGGGGGGAAAGAAAAGAAATAAAAA
>VWZF01004461.1:426464-455504 GCA_013396755.1 Sclerurus mexicanus | reverse complement strand
AAAAAAAAAAAAGGAGAGAAACTTTTAACCCACACCTGGGGGAATTGAGCCTAAGAATCTTAATTGACTCAATTAAATCTGCAGAGAACAGAGCTACTGTAAATATTAGAACTAGCTTGGAAAAAGGAAGGAAAAAACCCTCCAAGGCAAAACATTCTTTTCTTTCTATGATCTCCATTGTGCCATGCGATTCAGGAGACAGAGGTTTGCCCCAGGGCGATATTAGGGGTTATGCTTTGTGGTTTACAATTTTGATATGCCATTTCTGAGGTTTCTCAAGATACCTCATGAAAGACCCGGATTATGGAGTATGAGAGAAACACTTGTTCTATTACAGAAGTTCGAATCTGGAGAAGAACCCATTATAATACATTGAACTGTCCATCCATCTGTCTGTTTCTTACTGTAAAGGGGACGCAGGACAGAAGAGCCATCACTTCTTTTTCTAAGCTATTAAACAGATTCACAGCATATAAACTGCATGATGTTTTACCCCTTAGGATGTTATCGGTGTAACTCAAGAACAGGAGAGTGGTGGTGTCAGTTTTTATGGTGGTACCAGAGCTACAGAAACCCTACCACAATGCTGCTACGTGGCCTTCTGACCTGGCGTTCCAGAGAAAAGCCCCTCATGAGCCCATGGCACAGCCCCAGGAGGCAGAAAGCAGCAAGGAACGAAGCAATTCCATCCTAAAGTGCATCTTCGTGCCACGCGTTGGCTGGACGATTTTAACATTTCAGCTCCAAAACCATGTACTAAAGCCACGACAGAGCACATGAATACTCAAATAAATATTGCAAGTGTCGGCCCGCTCAACAGCAGAAGGAAAGACCAGAGTTTAAAGAAAGGGATTTAAGACCCATGTGTAGTTTATGAACTGTGCAGTGAAAGTCAGCCTCAAAAAAAACAAAGTTATCTAAACCACATGTTGCCTTCGCGACGCTCAATTTATGATAAATTGTTTTAATATTTACACCTCGCATGCGCTGCGATAAATCAGACAAAGGCGAAACACAACGAGCATTCCACAGTCGCACTCTGGGAGCCCCGTTTGTTTGGAAAGCAACGGGAATAAATCTCACCGTGCCTTTACGGTGTTTCCCTTCACCTGCCGAGCCGCGGACTGCGAAGCCAAAACGCCAGGGGCAAATGCCCATCGGGCGCACCTGGACCCCGGCTCACCTGGACCCCGGCTCACCTGGACCCCGGCTCACCTGGACCCGGGCTCACCTGGACCCCGGCTCACCTGGACCCCGGCTCACCTGGACCCCGGCTCACCTGGACTCCGCCGGGAGCGATATCCCGGCCGCCACAAGGGGGCGCGCTGCGCCCGCGCCCCGGGCACGATTATCGCGACATGCGGCAGATAGGGATCAGCGGAGATTAAATAAACTGCAAAAGAAGTATGCTATATTGCGTGCAAAAGATGTGAGCGACTGGTTTCTGGCTGAGACATCTTGCTATTAGAGAGGGCAGGTGCCCAAGCAGGAAGGCAGAGCCTTCACCTCCCCAGATCGCAGGGGACCTGGGCTTTTTCACATCTGGAAACAAAGGGTGCCACAACTGCACTGAAATATCGTTTCCAGCACAGCTGGACTCTAGGTAATTAAGCTGGAAGCTTTCCATGCTGCCCCACTGGGCACAGAGGGTCAGAAAAAAACCCAGCAGAAAGTAATGAGAATGGAGAAAACACCCTGACAGGGCTTCGGATCCCACCAGTAATTTTAGAAGTTCCTCACTTTTCAGTAGTCATCACAACCATGGAGAGGGCCAAACCAGCTCAGCTTTTGGTTCACAGGGGGCACCTCACTCTTAATTTACTGGGCATTTGCAAGAGGACCTACAGTCCAGGCAGCCAGGGAGCCACAGTAAGTAGTAGTGGGATCTACTAACTTTTAAATGTAGGAAATTTTCTTGTGTTGTTTTAACAGTTCCTTTTAACAGACTTCCACTGGTAATATTCTACAATTAGCTTTAAAAAAAAAAATTAAGAAATCCAGCCACAAACAGAACATCACCATTATCTCCAAACAAAAAAAGGCTTAAATGCTTCTGGAAGCCACACTGAAAGGCAGGGATTTGATGCTCTAGGTGCAATTTGCAGTGGCCTCTCAATGACAGCCCCAATGAGTGCAGAAAGATCAGAATAAAAGTAGCAATGAAGTCAGAGCACTGATGAATCCCCTGCAGTTCACTTCGCCCCAGTCCACCTGCATGGTTTTGCAGCTCCTCTCATCATTTCTGCTCTACAAGAGTGGCAGCAACACTGACCCACCAGCTGGTTTTGTGGGTATCTGAATGAACCGGAGCACTAATTTGGTTTCCATTCATAAGAAAAATCCAAAACTGAAGTCTATATTCCATTTCTTACCTGTGACATCTAATCACTGAATATTCCCCACCACAGGGCAGTGTTTTATTGACAAGCCTGTGCTACAGGTAACATTTGCTGCAGAGCAACTCGGTTGAATACATGAGCAACCCGACTGAGGAAGCAGAGATACCACAGACGACACGTCCCCTTGATAACCCACTGTCTGCCAGTGCTGGAGAGGGCATTGTGCTTCTGGCTGCTTTTGGGACTGCCACAGGGACAACCAACACCAACAAAACTGAGGTCCACTTGCAAAAACTGAAACAAACACCAAGCAGGAGAGAGTACTGCCAGAATGACGTCAGAAAAAAAATCTCAGTCGAAACGTGAAATGTGTCCCAAGTAAGTAATCTTCATGAAACTGCAGGTATTGCTGTGTTACGCTACTTGCAAACAGGCAGTATATTTTGTGCCAGGCCACCACCACTTTGAAGAACACTGCAGTTTAGGAAAACAAGAGCTCACAAAGCAGGTTTCAAAGCTTGGCAGCTCCTCGAAACTGGTATTTCGATTTTGCATTTGGAACTAGCAGCAAAAGGCAGCCTCAGGTGCAGACACTGAGAGGTCTGAGGGATACATTTTAAGGCAAAAGACACAATACACTAAAATATTAGCCAATTTAGACAGCTACTCACATTTGGATACTACCACAATAACCTCATCTGAACTCAGTGTTCCCTTTGAGGAGGCTGGACCTCCATGAGTTCCCAAGGTCCCTTGCAATCTAAAAGACTGAGCGATCTTAATAGCCTACGATGGTCCAGTGGGGACAGCTTAAAGGAGAGGCAGTGGACATACTTCCCCAACATCAGACAATACAGCCAATCCTCACAGGTTCCCAAGCTCCTAAGTGTCCTGGGGTTTGCTGTCTCTTTGCAGGCATTGCACAGGTCAGGAAACCATACCAGCTTAACAGGTATTTTGCTTGCCTTCACAAGAACCAAAAGTTGGTTCCCAAAGGCAGCAAGCAACCTAGGGAGGGAAATGTCATCCTGGCTCTCAAACCTTGGACACAATCAGCCTTGAAAGGGTTAGAAGTGACAAAGACTTGGAGCTTACAGAGGTCTGGCCCAGAGGAAGTACAGAAACTTGGATCAGGAGAGAGGATGCAGACAAACAAGCTCCACCACCAGCTTCCTGGGAGTACTCTTTTGGCTGACAACAAGCTTTAACTAGTGCTCTGGAGTGTTGGGGTTTTTTCCTGGGCTGAAGCAGAGTTTTTGGGGAGTTAATCCAGAAGTAAACACCATCAAGTACAAGTGAAGATAGTTTGACAGGACTGTTATTCTCTTTAAGGCTTGAAGCCCCAGCTAGCTCTGCTTCACAGGGACTTGTGGCATAGCTGGCAGCTTATCAGATTCTCTCCTTAAACATCTGAAAAACAGCCTAAGGAGGGAAGAGTTTATGTGGCCAGTTGAGGGCCAGAGAGTGGTGGTGCCAACTTGGAAGACTCCTACATGTCTGAGATCAGGGTCTCCTACATATTCTCATACATAAGAACCATGCATAAGACTCCAGAGTAAGGACAGTTTGCATTTTTTCTGCTAGGCTGGAGATGGAAGGAGTCTGGACAACTGAGTAGTTGAAATTCCATTGACACTAGAGTTGTGCCACCATTAACACAAGCTATTTCAGTTACCCTTTGTTTTCCAGTTCATGCAGGAGGAACTCAAGTAGTTGGTTCTAGAGGTAGAGGAGGCAGCAGCCCTCCACAAGCAGGAACAGCCAGAGCTCCCAAAAGAGCAGGTAATTGAAAAGGCTGCCTTTTCTATTACACGGGTATGAAAGTACAATTCTGTCTCCCTTACACACATGCTGTGGAGTGTTTCACCTCTACAGTATGCCTTCAGACAGCCTCATACAGGAATTGGATATAAAAAAATCTGTCAAATAATCATTTTCATAGTGGGGTGCCCAAAATCACTCGCTTGGTAATACAGCAAGAGAATGACATAAATAATGACTTAGCAAAATTAAGTTCAGCAACCAGCTCACCCTCTTCACTCCTCTAATAAAACAAGTTCAGGTTATAATTTCTACAAAGGAATATATTATGATGTTGACTTAATAACATTAAGTCATAACACACAGGCTTCTATGCATTAAAATGTAAATTGGCAGAACATACTTTCGAATGAAGCTGGAAAAACTAAATTTTGAATAATTTCTAAGGGAGCCAAAATCAAATACACATCAGTGTTTGAACACAGCAAACACACAGTGAACAGTGTTTTGCAATGTCTTTAAAAGAGCAAAGACAGAACCAAAAAGTCCTCTTTTTGCCCCCTCCTATTCTCAGTCCTTGCTAACAGATTATCAATCATTTTCAAGAACTTGTGCGGCCTTTGAGGAAGAAGCTGCAGTGTCACAAGACAACCTCCACAGTGAAGTCCTCAGTACTCTGTTCAGATTTGCTCAGTTAGTTTTCTTTTCTGAAGTCAGAGGCTTCAAAAGCTGCTGAAGAACTGCATGTTCAAAGCTACCAACACATAAAAATTAGGAGGATGCAAATAAGAATTAGCTGCATGAGCTCTTTCCAAACGCATTGCATCCCCAGCAGTCAGTATTTTATTTTTTAAGTCATAAAAAGAGTTGTGAGAAAAAGCTATTTTTTTATCAGTATTTTCCAGTAAGGAATGCAACAGGTGACAAAAACGGAAGGGAACTCACATCTGCTCCACCGTGACTGTAGGCCCTGCCTGATCAGATTTTATAATACGTATTTTGCACACGCATGGATTACTCAGAATCTGAGGAATGCAGCCCATACCACTGGGAGACCATAAAAATATAAGGAATCTGCGGTCTTTCCTGCAGCGTGGATCTGGAATGCCTGTACTGCTTAAGCAGCATTACAATAGCAGTAACCCCAAAACGACTGTCAATAGGATTAAAGCCAGTAGCACTCTTACTGCAGCCAGAAGGCTGCGAGCTTTACACGTCACACCGAGAGTTTTAGTTCTGTACACAGGGTAGAAGCCCACCTGCCTACTTCACTTGACCACGAAGGTGGAAAGATAAGAATAACCGCTGCTTTCGGAAGGGATTAAAAAGGGATAGTATCAGGCCAGCACTCTTCCCAGGTTTGCAGAAGTTTGGGTGCCCAGTGATGCTCTGAACTGCTAATGTATGGGTAACAGCTGCTACCTCCCCTTGTCTAGAGAGCTCACCAGGCTCTGACTGCCTTGTGGAAAACTTTGGGGGACGTGAAGCAAGAAGGACTGTGTACCTACAGCAAAATGGTATTCTAGCTGGTTCAGCAGGGTGGGGAGGAAAGAGAGTCTCTATCTGGCCTTGTAAGGAGCTACATTCCTTCAACTGCCTCGTAGCAAGTTTCAGGGGATAGCCACATTTATATGCGCCACACAGATAATGCACTTGAAATGCTTTGGGACTGATATGAATAGGAACTATTCTTCCCTTTAATTAGCATTTTTGCCAGATGAACACTGCTGCGAAGTGCCAAACTGCAGAGTCCTCCTACAAGTTCCAAGAGATACACAACCAACAGCATGAGTGTATCCAAAATTGGAAGATTTCCTTTTGCAGCTACAATTCATTTTGCCCACTTTAATGAAAATAACGCAATTATCAAAATAATGACCCGAGATAAGGACAAAACCAGTGTAACACACAAACCCTGTGAAGTCACACATAAACTCTGCTGAATTCTTGGGCAGCTGCATGATGTTCTTTCAATGGTGACTAACATTGTAAACATCAACCACAAAAAAGGAAATGCATTAGTGTACCTTTAAAGAGATAGCTTATCATAAAAAGATCCAGAGTTTATGGGGTTTTTAAAAAGTCAAACAGCTGATCCTACCTCTGGTCACACATACAAAAAGTAGTCATGGATGACTGTTCGATTATTACTCCAAAACTTCACCTTAAATTCTGATGAGTAGGAAGACTAAAAATCTAGAAATACAGTAAAGATGTAAGTTATACTATTTGAGTGTTACTGTATTACCAGATGAATTCCCAATTAAATAGACAGTATGGATTAAGTAAAAAAAATAAAATGCAAAAACATTGGCTTGTTTCCTAGCAACAGCTCAGCTAAAATTACTTCACATTTCTACTCAATCAAATGTAAATTTGACTATGTTATCCCTTAAATGTTGATTATAACAGGCCTTTTCAAATGCAAATTCAGTGTGTAAAGTGAATGTAAACGTTGACAAAGCTGACACCAAAATCTCCTGATTAACATCATTTGCATGTACACAGCAACATTATTATAAACCTCTAAAGACAGAAAGAAATGAAAATTGGATAGAGAATCACCTTCTGCATCATCTCCTTCTTTCCTGCTTTGTTTAAGAGCAAAAGAGACAAAATTGCAAAGCCTTTTGGATTGCATGCAAAATTCCAACAGTTTAAAAGTGTAACACAATAAGCTGTACCTGAATGCTATTCCTTGTGTTGCTAACAAATACAGTGGAGTGAAAAACTATTTTATTTCTCAGTCGCAGAACTTGAGAATTATAGGGAATACATACAGCACACAGACTAAAGATTATAATACGTGTAGTCAATGACAGCTTCCAAGTCATCTTGCCTCTTTTAGCTGCAATTGTCACATTGGAAAAACAACAGGAAGTAGTGGGGAAAATTCATAAATGTTCCTCCCAAAGTCTAGAAGTTTGTTCTTTGCACAGTTAATCAGCTCTGGGATTCAAACACCTTAGTCAAATGTGCATTCACACAGGGCCAGATTATTTTTGCCTAAAATATATAGAAGATGCTTCAGAGGGGATGTTCACACTTTCTTCTTGTTGCAGCATTTTACAATAAAGGCATTAAAGTACAATTGTTTTACAATAACTTGCATTACATCAGGTTGATTTACCACTAGTTCACCAAAAGTCAATGGGAAGCTGAGAATACATGCAGCGTACCTTCAGCACAGAGCAAGTAGCAATCAGCCTCTTAAATTTAAAGTATTTTCCAGTAAAAACCAACACCCTTCCTTCTTAATCCCCTCAAGAAGGATACTGGGCTCAAACACAAGGTTTACATCTACAGACATTAGACTTGTCCTTGGCAATAGGGTGAGGCTGTATTTTCCATACTGATGCAGGTAGGTGCTTTGATAGCTCGCTGTGATACACAAGTGCTACTCCATCACGTTTACATGATGTAGCATCAGCTACATCAGTGCAAAATGGATAATTTAGCATTCACCAGCCACCTTTTAATCTATTATGGTCCTATGTTTTTAAAGAAAAGCAGAAGCACTTTCTTCCTCCACTGCACAGCTTCTTAATAGAGTTATTACAGGCCTGTTGAGGATTATTTTTTCTACCCTAGATTAGAGTTGCTACTTAAAGTATTTCAGAGAGGAGATAATCCCCTCCCCTCTACAGCCCCAGGGTGCAAATTTAGCCATGTCAGATCCTAAAAGCTGAAGACTTTCTAAGAAATCACAAGTACAACAGATGAGTATTGGGAAGGCACAATCAGTCAAATGTTTACATTCATATTATGAACAAATTATACCCTTCTCAAAAAGCCAGTCCCCTCTCAGAATTACGGTTCTGGGACAGAGCCAAAAGTGAGTTTTGGTCTTCATTAAGAGGTGGCAAAGGAGAGAAACCCAGGAGGACACATGCAAGAATACTCCCTTCTCCTGTGCCAAACCCTGCCTGTTATCTGCCTGCTCACAAAATTCTATGTGCCAGGCAGGGATTAGCCAGAGTCCAGTTTCAAAGATAGAGTTCATGTCTGGAGATGCATCCTGATAACATACAAGCCGGTCTTCTTCAGCAAAGCCTAAAGCAGCAGAAGCTCTAGACCTTACCCCACTGATCCTTCACCCTTATGCTACACCACATTTTCTGCTCCATTCAAATCCAGCTTCTGGCAGGAGAAACAGGGACAGTAATGCAGACCTTTGTGAAAATCCTAAGAAACTCTCTTTTATTTTTGTTTGGAAATTTTCCAGAGGCACTTTTAGTATAGTATATACACATGAAAATTAATACTGTTCTTTCCTTATTAATACATTTTTTCAAGTGACTTTTAGAGTCCAGAAGCAAAGGTCAGTTACACTGAGTTCCAAGAACGCACTGCACTAAACATAACTTTATTTGGCAATATGGTACTACAATTAAACATACAGGAAAATGCTCTAACAACCCCATTTTTACAAACTGTGATTTTAGTTGGAACCCTAAAAAAACCCCTCTGAAATACCTACATCAAGGACTGTATGATTTACCATTAAATACACCACCAGGCTGTGTGATATGGCAGCGGTGTGTTGAAAGAGCATTACCTAACTGGACTGTCACCTTAACACCATGACAAAAGACGCCAGGAGCTCATACCCATGACAGTGACTGAAAGAGATAAAGCAGTAGTTGTTGAACCAGCAGGATGTTTGCAGTTGGGAACTAAAACAGATGACTCTGAAGCAGCATACACGGTCCTGGGGAAAAGGCTCATTTACCTGAGAAACGTTTGCTACAAACCAAAACTACAAAAACAAAACAAAAGCAAAACCCGAGTTACCCACTATCCTGCACCACATGGATTACCACTGCCAATAAAGTTCCAGAGACAAAGATTTTAAACATCTGAGACTTAGAAGTCAGCTAAAATTGTTTGAATGCAGACAAAGAACTAACAATCAACGTTTACTTCTGTGCAGAGACCTTAACAGAAAGGAATAGTCGCACAGATATAGTCGCAAAGGAATTGCTCAGCAAAGTTGAGAGTACACTTATTCAAACGGCATGATGCATGAGGGTACCCAGACTTAAGAAAAACTAAAATGCCTTAAATTAACCAGAGGCACAACTTTTATAGAAAACAAAATTTATTCTGAATAAAACACACCTGAAGTCCTCTGCCTGGCACATATGCTTAGTGGCAGCATTCAATTCAGTGTACTTCCAGCAATGACAGATGCCAAAGGAAAATTAAAGAAGGTTTTATTACCACTCATCCTATCCTTAAAGACCACAGCAGGTGAAGTTTAATGTTCCTTCCTGAGTTTCATATGCAGCAGAGAAGTGAAAAAAACATGGTAAGCTTGATGCTAAAATAGGAAAAACTATAAAAAGAAATATGAGAAGAACTAGCCCAGATTTAGACAGGATATCTGATTGAGATTTGACATCATCAGAGAAAATTAGTTTCTAAACAATTTGTATTCTTAATGGGAGGCCATTTCAGCTCTTTCATCTTGTAGGCAAACCTCTCTAAATTTAAGAGAATACATAAATAAATAAACCCCAGGCACCTCTGACTGTATGTGCTGCTCAAGAACAGAACGGTGACACAGAAGCATTGCTCTGCTTCATGATGGAGATGACCTTAAAGAGTCACCATTCACGCTCTCAACAGAAGGTGGGAGTGTGTGGGGTTGGGAGGGGCAGAACTGAAAATAAATACAAGCAGTCCTCATGACAACAGTTTTGGACTCTAGAAGGTGGCCTTAAGGCCAGACCACAATATGGGTTTGATTCATAGAAAAAGGAACTACAGTATACTCATAGCCTGTGATTTCTGCCATAGGCTCTTTTATGAGCAGAAGATAAACCATCTGATTCAAGACTACGTAGCTTCAGTAAGCAGCTTTCAATTAACCAAATACCAGCAATACACTCCTTTCCAGCTAAGAAAAGCAAATGCTTATCCTGCGTTTATCTCAGTATGCAAAAGCATAAACACACTACCTGAGGACAACAATGAGGAACATGACAGTCATTAAGGACAAGCTGCTCACCAGCACTTTGATCCTTGGTGATTTGACAACTGAACCTAACGCTACTTTCTGGGTGAAAAAGCCATCACAGAATGGTTTGGGTTGGAAGGGACCCTAAAGATCTAGGTGTCCCACCACAGGCTAGGATACTTCCCACTAGACCAGGTTGCTCAAAGCCCCATCCAACCTGGTCTTCAACACTTCCAGCGACAGGGCACCCTCAACTTCTCTGGGAAACCTCTTCCAGTGCCTCACCACACTCAGAATAAAGAATTTCTTCATAATATCTAATCTAAAACTATCCTCTTTTTAGTGTAAAGCCATTACCCCTTGTCCACTCACTACATGCCCTGGTCAAAAGTCCCTCTCCAGCTCTCTTGTATGCCCCCTTTAGGTACTGGAAGGGCCTCTAAGGTACCCCTGGAGCCTTTGCTTCTCCAGGCTGAACAATCCCAACTTCGGTGAGCTTGTCCTCATAGGAGGGGTACTCCAGCCCTGCTATCACCTTCATGGCCCTCCTCTGGATGCTCTCAAGCAGAGTCATGTCCTTCTCGAGTTGGGGACCTAACAGCTGGGTGCAGTACTCCAAGTGGGGTTTCACCAAAGCAGAGTAGAGGGGCAGAATCACCTCCCTTGACCTGCTGGCCACACTGCTTTGGATGTAGCCCAGGACGCAGCTGGTCAGGGCTGCAAGCTCACATTGCTGGGTCATGCTGAGCTTCTTGTCCACCCATACCCTCAAGTCCCTTCTGCAGTGCTGCTCTCAATCCATTCTCTGTCCAGACTGTGTATGTGCTTGGGACTGCCCTGACCCACCTGCGGGACCTTGCACTTGACCTTGTTGAACTTCACGAGGTTGTCACAGGTCCACCCGTCAAACCTGTCAGGGTTGCTCTGGAGGGCATCTCTTCCCTCCAGCATGTCAAGTGCACCACACAGCTTGGTGTGTTAAAGTCAGTCCCTGCTTTTTTCTTCTTTAACTTGAGTGGTGTCGCTAGAGCACTTGCTGATGAAGACCGGGGCAAAAAAGACATTGAGTACTTCAGCCTTCTCCATATCCCAGATAACCACGTCTCCTGTTTTCTTCCAGAGGACACACATTTTCCCAAGTCTTCCTTTTATCACTGATATACCTATAGAAACTTTTCTTTTTGTCCTTGATGTATCTGGACAAATTTAATTCTATCAGGGCTTTAGTTTTCCTAACCTCATCCCTGGCTGCTTGGACAATCTGTCTGTATTCTTCCCAGCCTATTTGTCCTTGCTTCCACCCTCTGTAAGCTTCCTTTTTGTGTTTCAGTTTGTCCAGGAGCTACTTGTTCATCCACGCAAGCCTCCTGGTGGTTTTGTCTGACTTCCTCTTTGTTGGGATGCACTGTTCCTAAGTTTGGAGGAGGTGATCCTTGAATATGAACCAGCCCTCCTGGGCTCCTCATTCCTCCAGGGCTCTATCCCACAGCCCTCTGCCAAACGTATCCCTAAAGAGGCCAAAGTCTTCTCTCCTGAGGTCCCAGGCAGTGAGCTTGCTGTGTGCCCTCCTCACTGCCCTAAGGATCTCAAACTCTACCATTCCATGGTTGCTGCAGCCCAGGCTGCCTTTGAGCTTCACATTCCCCACGAGACCCTCCTTTGCTGAAGAGAACAAAACTCAGCATAGCACCTCTCTTCATTGGCTCCTCTATCACTTGGAGAAGGAAGTTATCATCAATGCATTCCAAGAACCTCATGGACTGCTTATGCCCTGCTGTGTTATCTCTCCAGCAGATACCAGTGTGGTTAAAGTCCCTCATGAGAAACAGGGCTTGTGAATGCAAAGCCACTCCTATCTGTCTATATCAATCTCATCTGCTCAGTCTTCCCGGTGAGGTGGCCTACAGGAGATCTCCACTATAATGTAACCCACTCCTGTGCTCCCTTTAATCCTGACCCATAAGCTCTCAGTCAGCTCCTCATCCGTCCCCAGGAGGACTCCATGCACTCCAGCTGGGCATTGACATAGAGGGCAACATCCCTTCCTCATCTGCCCTGCCTGTCCTTCCTAAAGAGCCCATACCCTTCCACTCCAGCACGCCAGTGACTGACCTACAGTCAGTAAGATCACAACCCTACAGGCTTTATTTCCCATACTGTGTTCATTTGCACAGAGTCATTTAAGTTGGCCCCTGATGAAGCCAACTTACCAGCTGGAATGGCTGCAGTTCCTTTGTGCTGCTCTTCAGGAGCTCTCCTGCTGACCTGCAATCCATCTCCAGGCTCTGGGCATCTCTTGCTGGCACAGGCATCCAACTGGTAGGATTGGTATGGATGGAGGTTTCCCTCCCCCAGCAACTTCAGTTTAAAACCCTCTTCACATCTTTTAAGACAGCTCTGTTTTAAAAGAACTAGCTAATCTGTTCTTACTAGCAAATGTAATCCTTTACCCCAGCATCAAAGACTCCATTTAGCTCAGTTCTTGAAGTTTATAAAGACCAGAAAGGATACATGAGGCATGGAAATTAAAAACAAAATAGAAGAGAGGAAGCGGGTTTGCTAACTGCAGGAAATAGCACTTTTTCTACAATCTCAGCCCCACCACTCCTTATGTTTTATTCATCAACTCCTTCTTGCAGTTTCTCTTTTTCAGCACAGACAACCTGGCAGCACCACATTTTCATTACTCCCAGTCAAATATAATTCCAGATCATTAAAAGAAAAAAAAGAGATAAGGTACTCCTCAGACTCCAGTAAGAGAGTCAGAAACAGCACTATATTACCCATGTAGGGTGTCCATCTCTCCCTCACCTTCCTAGGGTTATTTTTGGCACAGTGTCCTGGACCAAGCACACACAATGGAAGCAAAATTCCATCACTTCACAGAAGAAAGGACAGAGAGAGAGAGGATTTACCTTTGCTGACCTCTACCTCAGCCATTTTTGCACTCCTCTGAGAACCCATCACCCCTCTTGAAATTGTCTCTGCCTTCAGTGCACTCCTGCCTACTCTGGCAGTCTCGGGAGTTTTACTCTGCTGGTCTTCACAATGCTGATGTACTGCAACTTCTCTTTCATACTCTCCATCTCCTTCAGGGTATGACTTTTTAATTATCTTTTTTCAAGCCAGGTTCAAGTACTACTAATGCACAACTTACAGCAGCTTCTGGTTATCAGTTTTAAAAAGTCAATGATTTATTGTCAAATTCATGGAGCTACAAGTAAGAACATATAAGACTCATCAGGTCCTGTTATAGTCAGATGATGCATAGTAAAGTTGTTCAAAGTTTGCCACACCAAAAGCTCTACGCAGATATACTTTAGCCTGGGAAAATTAAAAAAGGAAAAGATATCAACAACAAAGAAATACAAAAATACAAAATTGGAAAGACAGCAAGAAATAAATAGAGCAACTAATAAAAATAATAAATCTTTAAAGCACTTAATCTTGGATTCACAAATGGTCTTGCAGACACTGCTCTGAAATTAAAGTTCACAGACACAACAGAAAGCTTAGAAGTTAAAATACATGGCTGTTGGGATAATGATCTATGGCTCAGCTCACCTGCCCACATATTTGGCCCATTTAAGATTTTCTCCCTCACAACCAAGGAGACAGTTATCAACCTGAGATAATTATCAAAGCCTCAGCAGCATGAGTTTTGAGACAGAGAAAAATAATACCAAGAGTACAGTTTTTGTAAACACCTGTTAAAAAATTAAAAGGCAATCAGATATAGAAGGTATTTAGCTACTCTCTCTAGAGTAAAACCCATTCTGAATTCTGTGATCTTGCCTCCTTGAAAGGGAAATTGCACTTTCAGTTTCCTACCCAAAACAAACCCAAAACAGCTATTTACATGTAACCAAAGGATCTGTAAACATCCTTCATATATGTATATGTTTGGGTTTATATATTTATGTGTAGACTTTTGAACCTAGGTGTTCTGAGAGGCTCACTGGGATCCCTGCAGCAGAGAAATCACCCATGTTCCATCCAAAAGTGTCAGGGATCATCCAAAGATTTTGTTTCTGAGAGGTTCAAATTACCTTTTTATGTTCTCAGTGCACAAGTCCTTCCTGCCCACGCACCTCACAACAATTCCTGTAAGGAGAAGATCCAGCCCTGCCACCAGCCCAGGACTGGTTTCACCCCTCTGGTTTGGTTCTCCTCCTCCGTGGTTTGCTGAGCCACCTAATCCTTGCACTTCTAAATGGAAATAACACATTGCCAAACACTAATGCTTATTATTACAGTCAACCAATTAAACTATAATTCTACCATTGTTACTCACCAACACTTTTACTGCTTAAGTGCAAGGCATGTTTACTTTATTACTGAGAAGCTCAAACATCTTCTTTCACAATAATGCATTCTCTTCCTCCTCCCACCTAAACCAAGGTGAATGCTCATTAATCAGACCAATATCTGGAACAATGTTTTCACTTCTACAGTGATATGCACAGATGCAGAAAAGCCAAGAATTACTATTTTCATTATTGATAGTTTTAAGATCAATTGAAAGATTTCACACAAAAAAAAAAGGAAAGGTCGCAGAGACTTCAAAAAAGGAACCAAACACAAAAACCTTCCATGTACCCAAACGCAACAGCACCACGCACTTGGCATTTTACTCTCTTTTCTTTTACAATATCACTGCTGAAGCAAAAAGTCTGAGGTCTGTTACACCAAATGAAATAGCCATGAAGAGGGAAATCAGATGACAAAACAAGTAACACAAATCTTATAAAACTCCAAACCTATTAGCACTGTGTAGATAAAAAGTTAGGATTTTATTCCAGCCTGCTTTGCAAAGGGCCTTTCCCTTACTCCACTAAACACAATCTGCACCAGTAATGCTGGTTCACAGTTATAGAGACAAAAACACACAAATTCCACTTCTACTCTACATTTAATTAACAGATTAATTTCCTCTGTGGTCCATATAATACACAGAAAAGTGCTGGCTTTATCTGTTCACCTATTTTAGCAGTGGGAAACAGCAAATAAAAATACAGGACTCCAACTCCTTGATCCAGATCAACTCACTTTAAAGCTGTGTGCAGAGAAGAAAGTTTTGGAAGCTGGAAACAATGCAGAAATCTCTATCAAGTGGTAAGGCACTGTTGATTTTTAGAACTCATTTTTGGCACCTTCATTTCTTTGGGAACAACACTGCGTATATGCTGAAAAGTAAAACTTAATCCCTACACCTTCTATTTGCAGCTGGGTTTGGAGTGCAGTGCTGGTAACCCACACTCAGGAAACACAGAACACTGCTTTCTTTTTCCTATGGCCAGTACAAAATAGCACCATTCCACTGACACAAGTGTACACCACCAAGAAAAGATTGTATTTATCTGAAAACCTTTATTTCTCATCAGAAGACCTGTAGATATGCTGCTCCCTCAAAACTGGAACTGATAAAAATCAGCCAACCACATAAACACACTCACTCAGCACGAGACTTGCAGATCACAAAACGTGTAGAAACTTGTTCCCTCTCAGGAAATGCCCACAACTGATCCTCAGATTCAAGCTCAAATGTTAAAATACCGCAAAATACCACTCTGCTGTTTATCTAATTCTTTAAACTGCGACCATCAGTGTGGTTATCTGAGCATTTGAACACGACTGATGAACACGCACTTAACAGCCCATCTCATTATGAGCACATTTTTGTGGCAGACATACAGATGTTTCTCTCTTCTCCTCCAACAAAGATGTCTGCTAAAGTCTGCATCTGCCAAAGCCAGCCAATGTGTTATCCAAGCCCTTCTCATAAGGTCACATCACCATTCCAACACATCCTAAACAACAGAAATAAAATTACATCTAAACAAGTTCCTACCATATTAATAAGTCCATCAAATCACTAGAAATGCAATGTTCTTAAATATGTGCTACAGCTCTGTGTTCTCCTCTGCACCATCTCCAGAAACAGCATTCAGGAAGGGAGGATGAAGCTGCCTCTACTCAGATCTACGTCTTGCTACCACGTTTTCTCTTCCTCAGTCCATCAGCTGGGGAGAGCTGCCAACACCAGTTTAGTCTGTAAAAGGACTACTGGTTAGTACCACCAAACAGGGGTTTTTTTTAACTAAACCATATATGTTCATTTTAAAAAGAACCCAGGACCAAAATGAGACACCACAAAAGACCATCAGTTTTCAGAGGGTCTTTGAAGAGCTCAGCACTTCCTAAATATCAGCTGCCTTACAAAAGAATTTTACGCTGATTAGGCAGAAAATTAGGATACATGTCATCTTCCAAGTGACTAGTTGTCCCCTCTCAAAGTAAAGAAAACTGTATCTATGGGCACGTGACAGTCAGTGTCACACAGAGAGCAACATAACAGTTGCACTTTGCTTTGGGATGGACAGCCTCGCAACCCCCTACACAACCAGGGGCAGCACACAGTGCCTGTCTCAGCATCAGCTGGGATCTCTTGCCTGTATGATGTCTCACCACGAGGAATCATACAGGCAAGCTTTGTTTCATGGAACTCACATGGATAGATGCTCACCCAGAACTCTGTTCTGCACAGGTAAACTCATACTGCTTAGGACACAATTACTCACTAGCTGCTTTGTTTGCAGGAATCTTTTGCACACCCATGGCACCGTATCAACTAGTAAAGAGCAAGGGTTCAGGAGGACTGTGAGACTTCAGCTTTATCTACCTAATAATAAACAACATGATGCTCTACTGCAGTACAAAGAGACCAACAGAGAAAGCAGATTTCCTTTGCCATGGTCTCGCACACTTTGGCACTCAAAATATACAACACAGAGCAGTTCAACTTAGCGCATTGTTTTCAAGATGTGGTACAGCCAATTTGCTGTCTCAGACACTTGTGAAATAGAAGTCTGTCTTGGAAAGGAATTGGAAAGGTTTGTATCTACTCAAATATAAGCATGAAACCTTTTGGTAAAGGTCTTCATGCTTATGTTCTGCACTTACTAAAATGTCAGGAGAAAAAAAAAACAAAAACCAAAACAATAACCTTGCTTTCTCGAGTGTTTGTAATCAGCCCTGCCTGCTGGATTCTAAAAACTGCCATCATACAAGAAGTTCAATTGCTTAACTCCAAAGGTTCAAAGGTAGGAATGGGCTTCAATAGGCTCTGAGTAAGCAAATGAGCAAGAAGTCAGGAATGGAGGTCCACAAAAACAGACTGCCTCCCAGATAACCTATTATTAAATACTCTGTTCTACTAAGCCACCTACCCATGACAAGAAGGTAGAAAGTAACCACAGGTAACCCAGAAGGAATGACTTTTATTATCTTGAAAAGAAATCTGTTCTACTGTGGAACCATTAGAATGAGAAGGAGGGGAAAAGAAAAAAAAAGAAAGAAAGCAAAAAATCCGTTCTGTTACAATAGCAACAAAACAGTGTTTGTTTAGGATGGATGGCCACTAGCCCAATATTTAATGAATCCAAAGACTCCAAACAGGATGGCTTTAGAACTGACCTTTAGAGAAAGTCTACTGTATTCTTGGAAGAACAGGAAGAGGATATGTCATATCTCATAACTGAGAAGGAGATTGCTTACTTCTTCTCCAGGAGTGCTTCAGCACTCACATTCAGTAACAGAACCAGTGCTTTGAACCCAGCACTTTGGATTGAGCACTCAGTTCTCAGTATCCTCAGCAGCAAAGCTAAGCAGGAAAATTCAAATCTCAGATATGTAAAGTTCTGCTTCAAAATCAAAATATGGAGGGGAGTTGTCCATATCCAGATCATTAACGCTGCTCTTAAGCATGATCTACATAAGATGAGTTAAAAATTAGCACCATGACAGGTAACCTGCAGAGGAAGGAAATTCATAAGCGGTACTGAGGCAGCTTGAAAAGGCAGCCACAATGACCCATAGAAACGATCTGATATGAGGATGTGTTTAGTACTACGAACAAGAGAGGTTTTCAGGATAAATTAGATACGGACTTCGCAGGCAGTAAACTAAGCATACTTATGACACCCATTAAGAGCTCTGAATCTCATCAAGTACACGCCTCAAGCAGACTGCCTGAACAACCCAAGCATCCAACCTCTAAGGGAGTCAGGAGAGAGTGGCCTGTATACTAGCTCCAGAATTAGAGATGTGTCTGACTAGCAAGAAGAGGCATGGTTGCTATTCAGGCAGGTAACTGTCCAGCTTGTGAGACTCAAAAACCCTAACCAAGACGTCATTAAGAAAGCAGGTTCCTTTGTTCTTCACAAAATCCTTTTCTTTCTTGATTCAATTTCACAAGTCTTGCTTCAGTTTCACTTTTCTTCATCTTTACTTCTTGCTATACTCTGCCTCTTTGTCAAAGGCACCTTCTATATTAATATGGTTAACATACTGACACAGAGGCCTGAACAACACAAGTACAGTATATCCTATATTACGTCTGTGTTCAGTGTCCTGTTCCTAAGCCACACCTGCTCTACAGAGCACCAAAAATGAATTAGAACAACCAGCATTCACAAGAAAAGAAGGCTTCGAGACTTTACAGGATGAAGCGGTTCAGTGGTTCCAGGACAGAAAAGCAGCAGCAGCAGCCGTGATAGAAAGGCTCCAATCAACCACTCATCTGTGGAGCAACAGGAGAAGAGAACAGAATGAACAGTCAGAAGGCTCAGCAGCAGGTGAGCACAGACACCGGAGGGAGATTTTTAAAATATTTTTTAAAGCAACAGCAGAACGGTAGGCAATTTCTGATTTCCCTAAAAAGCCTAAACCAGGTACCCACCAACTCTACTACAGAATGCACGTGTAACAATCCTTCTAGGTGGACCCTTACTACGCAAAGGGTAAACCACTTTGGGACACCAAGAAACACAGTCTGCGGTCTGTGTGTATGTGTAGCAGAATGCTCTGCTGAGCACAACTGCTTATCAAAAGCTAAACACTGCTAGAGCAGAGTTTTCTCCATGGACAGTAACACATAGGTATGGAATTTGTAGTCCCTTTCCTTCAATCACCAGTCAGAGGTTGATGGATTAAAAAAAAAGGTGGCAGGTGATGATAGGGGTTGACTTCCTCATTTAGTAAGCAAAACTAGGACAGAACAGAAGAAAGATGTAAAGGTCCAACTTTACTCCACAGGTCAACACAGACAAGGAAAAAAATTTTAATTCCACTGGTTTGTATGATGCTTTTTTCAGTCATGAAAGGATAACTAATCCCACACAAGTATCTTCCTAAACTACAGATACTGAAAGGCTTGGGTTTTTTCTTCTTACCTCTGCAGTTTACTATCTTGGGTCAATTTGCCAGAACTGTACTAGTATGTGGGCTCTTCCTAACCTCCTCTCTTTGGTTCTCACTTCTTATCCTAACCACCTCCAGCTTTGCAGGCTTCTGAAAGAAACATTGACTTGGTCTTCAATTACAATTAGTATTTTAAAATTACACAACCAGAAAGATCAGCATGAATGACTGTTTCTAATTATCGATATAACAAGTCTAATGGCATATATTAACAGCATAAAAAAATCTTAAATTATTACACCACCAAGTTAACAACACTTTCTAGAAAACTGTATACTCAGTTCCATACCATGGTTCTAGCCACACAACACCACTAAAGATTATAAGCAAATACTAACATGCTTTCCATATTTATGCACACCTGCTACTATAAAACAAGCATTCTTTCATTTTCAGAATGTTTGGTGGTAGTAAGCAATCCTGTGGCTGGAACACTGTGCCATTAGCAAGAACAGAAGGGTTCACTACCTGTACACCCACCACATTTCTGAGGTAAGTGGGATAACACAGAATTAGGGTGACAGTGCCACAGGAACTACACTTTCTATTTAAAAAAGGAAGAAAGGAAAAAGTCAGGTTGCCATTGAGAAAAAAAATGCAGCTATCAATTAACCCAGTGTATCTCCAGAACACTGATTAAGCTTATAAATTAATGTTCATTTTTATTATATTAGTTTCAGTATCTGAAACACATTTGAGGCCATACCTACAGCTCAGGTATAGCAAGAGCAGACACAGAATTCCTTGCCCATCTCTTTCAGGATGATTTCTAACTCACACATATGAAAATTGCTGCAGAAGTAAAATTTACCAGGTAAAACCTGCTCAAAGGCATTTTTTTTTATTTCATTAAAATCCAACCACTTAATATTAAAATACAAGAATGCACCCAAAACTATTCACAGAAGGTAACAGCTACAAATATCTTTCCCCCATCCTCTGCATCCAATTATTGTTGCATACCTGAACAAGACCTTGGTATTTCTCCTGCCTCTGGAAGCAGGTTGAGCAAGCCACTAAAACTCCCTGGCATATAACCATGTTCCAGCTCAGGTGTCCAACACAAACTATTTCCCCACTCAGTCTGGTGCCAGTGTTCCCATCTATAAGAGAGCATTTAATCAATTTATGAGATTTTCTGAGGTATAAGGAAAATATAGTTACTACCAACCGTAGGACTGTGTGGAAAGAATCCTACAGTATAGCTAGAAAGTCTCTTTAAAGTACAGCAAGCACTTACAGTGAGCCTGGGAAAATGAAGACTTCCCTAGCATAGTCCCTTGAAATGAAAGTACATACAAAAAACTCCAAGTAACATTATCTTCCCACTCTCCACACTTCCCAAACCACTACTTTGCCTTGTGGAGCATAGAGCACTTACAATTACAGTGGAGGACGACAGATACACCTCATTCATCCCTTGAAGGCTGTGCAGCCATGAGATTTTACTTTGAACACTTTTTAGCTTTTGTTTTTCCTCCAAATACCATAGTAGTTCTAAGCAATTTTTAGTGAATTTTTTATTGTCAACTGCCTGGTCCATCCCGTAGCATCCTCAGCACTCTGCATCTGATGAACACCCTCAGCCTGAGAGCACAGAGCAGCATCCTCCCAAGCCTCTTGCCCTTTCTGTGTTGTCACTGCTGTGGAGGTTTTTCACTCCCCTTCCACAAATCCATCTATTTGCCATTAGCATATTTATTGAGTAGGAAGCTCTTGCAATATGGCCCTAACAAATTCATTAGGAAAAGCGGTTATTTGGGGTTTTCCTTAGTGGGCTTTCCACATATCCTTCCCCACCATCTACTCTCTGCAGAATAAATAAATAAATAAAGACAGAACATGATGCCTCAGAAGGACAGCTCTGCAGACAACCCCAGAGCTTAACAGGATAAACAGGAAAAGGTCCCAAACTGAAATAGAGATGAGTATGTGAGTGGTTCACTTATTTTCTCCATCAAAATTGAGATCTTAACAACTCTCCCATCACCCAGTTAACACAGCACAACCACCAATGACACTTGCAAGGTAGCACACACTCCTCAATTCAATGGGAAGTTACAGAAGCTGCAATACTTCAACAGATTGCTACAAAAACATGTTAACTTCCAGGGTTTCCCTAAAAGTTTGTCACCAAATTTACTTGTATCTATGTCAGTTCTTTAAACTGAAAACAAAGGAAGCAAGGGCAGACCTCAGTCAATTGGTGTGCACCTTTCACCTGCCAGCAGGTGAGCATCTGAAGTCTTCAGGAAGCCTTTACATGAATTTTGAATTCCACAGCACTAATACACACACGCTGATGAAGATACACAGGGGGATTACATAAAAATAAATGACTGAAATAATAAAACAGTGTTGTGTTATTCAATGAATGCCCATAGGGGGCTGAGTTGACATTCACGTACCCATTGCAGTCTCATATAGCAGTGGAACTGGATCTCTTGCACCTTAAGTGTACCAGCTCCCTGTTCCTGGGTTATGGCTTCTATTGGGATAATTTCCAGAAAGTAAGACAGTGACTACATTAACTCTACTAAAGAAACAGGTGATACTTTCCACCTGTTACTCCTTTCCACAGCATATTTGGGTATTTAGCAGTTCAAATTTTATTCACAGAATATTTACTATCTGTCAAAATACATTGGGGAAAAAAATTGATTTCCATTAATAACAGGAACATTTGCAGCTTACTTAAGTCTGACAAAGTAGTCAGGACAGGTATTTCAGAAATGTCCAAATATTTTCTAAAACTAAAAAAATATTTTGTTGGAGCAGTTTCAGCAATGCCAGTATTTCAAAATGAAGCTATTCAACTTCTCACAAAAAAACCTCCTAACAAGTAAGATGGCCATATTAGCACACATTGAAATCTCCCTCAAAATCAGAAGAAATGTTTCAAAATTCATCCAGAATAAATCTCTTTTGCCAGAAGGAACTCAGCAGTTTGGCTTCAAAATCCCACTCAATTCTTTCCCTTGAATTGATAAATTTCTTCTTCTATGTCTACTCCACCCTTTGTAACACAAGATGGAAGATGAAAAAGATACAAATAATACCTGTATTTAAGTCAGTTCAGCCTTTAATGAATTACAGTATCTGAAATGAAACTGCACAGTAATGTACCCATCCTGCACACTCATCAGAGACACAAACAGCACTCCGGTGTCATCAGCATCTCCGGCAGAGAAATCCATTCCCCTTGTTTATCACAGCGCAAAGTTACAAAGGAGCCTCCTAAGAATTCAGGGAATGCAAATATATAGCAAAGAAAAACCATTAAACCATAAACTGGAATATTTCTTCTATTCTACAGCTCTGAATATTGGTCCAGCACCTCATAACAAGTAGAATAAACAGTATGTACTCATTCAAAACATTTCCAAAAGTCTCAAGATAGAATGAGACACTGAGTAACAGGAATTGGTTGTTCAGTTTTTATTGTGAAGTTATTCACTGAGACAGTCCTTTAGAACCAAGGACTCTTTTTTTGTCAAACACAGCTGATTTACCAAATCAATTCTCTAATTGTTGCCATTTCAAATTAACAGTAAAAATCTTTGTCTCTGTCTTTCTCAAACTGTACATAGCAGCTATTTTCTTAGATGGTTATCATCCAAATTCTGAACTACTGGTGCTTACTAGAGAGAAATCAAATTAATTCTCAGTGGAAAACAGCTTATTCAAGAAAAATAATTATAAATAAAGAAAAAAAATTGGACATTCAAGAGTAACTAAGCGTACACTGGAAACAGCAGGCCTCTAGTGCGTGTTTCTTTTGCATTAAAGTATTCTGCAGTTTGACAACAGCTATTTCTGATTAGTTGTTTGTATTTGCATCATACTCTGTAAGAAGAAGGAATGGTAGGTAAGACTGTCTCACACTGAACAGATGTTTCTTCACCTTCTAGCATCACCTCTTTCTCAAATTATTTTTTACTATACAATTTTATTTTGTTTTTATTTTACAATATTACAGTCCCCAAGAAATGCTGAAGTGAAAGAAATGATAATTTGACTGGAAGCCACCTCATTATTTTACACTTCTCATAAGGACTGCAGGTTAGCTATGAAACCATGCCCTTGAGGCCTGAAGAGGAGACATAATAACCTCTATAAATTTCACCCCAAAGGCAGGTATGTTTACAAGTGAAGTGTAATGCTACCACTACAAGTTACGTAATGTTTCTTCAGGTTTTCATTTTTTGACTCTTGTGTGGATCTGCTGGCACCCAAGAGCAGGAATCCCCGCCAGTGGTAGGGATACAGCCCTGCAACAGGACTTACCCAAAGCCACTCCAGCGGGCAGAAGAAAAAGCAAAGATCCCTACTGGCTTCATGTGAGACCTTCAATCTTAAAAATCAGTTTACAGCATGTTCACCGATTTTGTTTTCAGCCCTCTCTCCCTAGAAAAAAATACCACTCAAGCTTTATACCAATAAAACGCTTTATGCCTTAGCCTCCATCTACTTGGTAACTTCAAGAACAAATTTCAGTCACAAAAGTATCAAAAATCAACTTTTAGTCAAAGTTTAATGGCAATTCCATTTTCCTCCACACAATTAATATATTCTAGAATTTGTTACAAGTGTTGCATTTACATTTTATCACAATTTAAATTCGAACCCAAAGAGCAAAAGAAACCAGACTTGTAGGTACCAAATAATCAAAAAACCTGCTCTGCTCAAGATTATATGTGAGGAGGAGAAAGTGCTGATTAGAACTTTTAGTCAAAAGCCTTCCTGAAACAGAAGAGCCTTCCTTACCAAGCTAACTCACAAAGGAAATAATCAGTATCCTTGGAAAACTGATCCTTCCAGCTCACTGTGAAATGCATTTTCGATAAGGAACAAAAATTACAGCTGTAGAAGTATTGGGCAGAGGATGAACTTTAGATAAATGTAGCCATAAATGTAAAAAGTTGCTTCTCATGAACAATAATTAGTACTCTGATGAGGTAAATATAGGTCATTTTTCATTTATTTGGCAAGGACACACATTCATGCACATTGCTGGCAACTAAGCACAAGTCTGCCCTGTCACTTCCAGATGCTGATGAGACCATTCCATGTACCTGGCTGCCACACCACTCCCAGTGTAAAAAGCCTTAGGTTAACATCTACCACCTTTTCAAAACCGCCAGTCTCCACTCCAAATGTTAAATTACACAGTAAGCAAACGCTAAAAGAGAGTTCCATGATGGTAACCACTTAAACGATGTTCACACTCTTCTGAAGAGCTCAGCTTTAAAAACAGAAAATCTGTCATACAGACTTAAGTTTTCCAGGCCTTCCATAAATGCTGGTGTGTAGCCCCTAGTTCTCAGCAAGATACAACAGTTGCATCTTCTTATGCTGTTTTTAGACAACATGCTGTGGGCTCCAATATAGAAACTGTCACCTCTGTCATACTGCACTTTATCCAAGATGCTGGTGGAGGTCTGGGCAACACAGGAGAGAAGAGCAAAGCACACATTTTAGCAACAGCAAATGCCATCTTTGCAAGTGCTTACAGCCAGCTCGTAATTCAACACCTTTTACTATCAAAGTGATGACACTGCACAACCATTATTAGCATTTCTGAGAAAATACTGAAAGGGAGAACTTTACGCAAGCTTTCAGCATGCATTCAGCCAATGGATTATCCAACTACTCAAGCTCTTTGCTGTGAAATCTGGCCCCTTGACTGCATAATATTAAATCGAAGTCACTGAAGGCAACAGATGTCAAAGCTACCACCAGACATGGAATTTCATAAGTCTCTTTCCCCCTCCATATGACGTGAATATTCCAGATGGGTACTATTTTATATGCAAGATTTTGGTCTGTCTTCTGCAATTATTTTTTTATGGAGGAAGTCTTATTTTTCCTGCTAATCCTACCACTTAGCAGCTGCCTTTGCTCCTACAGCAAGTACTGTTCTGTTGCAGGACCCATTCTAGTATTTGGGAATCAGTCAAGTTTGATAAAAAGCATCATAGCTCCCAGTTCTGACAGCAATACCGTACAAATACCCCACTGAAAGCTATTAAACACTGGGACTTCTTATGATGAAGCGATGATTAAACGCTCAGCAAAAGTCAATCATCTTAGTTTGTGCAATTACTGTATAAGCAGATAGTCTCTCTTTTTTTAATTCTCTTCAAATTCTTCTACCATTTTCAGTGCAATACACTTAAACTCTACTTCCATTAAGTTAAGAGTATCTTCAGATTTATCTTTTCATATCCATTCTTCCACCTCTTCCAGCCCACGACCTGTTCTGACACTCATTTCATCCACATCTATTTCCTCAATGCTTGAAGAGCCTCAGGAGAAGCAGGATTGCTCACATCAGCCACAGAGCCGCACAGGTGCATACGGCATGTCAGTACTTACCATGAACCAAGTGAACACATGGTGGCTCATACAAGCAACAACCTCAGCAGATTTAAAAGTATTTTACTACAAATACAAAGCAAAAATTAAAATAAACAAATGGATGTTGTCGAAATGCTATGAAGAGATTCAGTTTAAATATTGGCTCTACAGCGTCAGAGTAAACTTTGTATTAGCAAATAAGGAGCTACCTGACCTGCCACCCTAAGGGGTGCAGCTTAACTATAGGTAAATTGAGGGAGAAACAAACTGGGGGGGACAAGGAAAGCATTACTTTTGCACTTCATGGACTTCTATGAACAGCTGAAAATGCACCGAAGACTTAAAGGTATTTTCAGAAATACTCCGTGGAACCAGAGGTGCTGGTCCTAACATCATCGCTGAAGATACTACAGGACAGCAGAAATGCAATAAAATTTGCCATGTTGCCACAGCTGAATACTGAAAGTTTGAGATTGGTGGGTTTGGGTGTTTTTTCTTTTTGCTCTTCTCTCAACAGTACTCTGGTGAACGGACTGGATTTAGCCTGTTCCATTCGACAATGTTGAATCTGGCAAACTGTAGTAAATTTGGTCTTTTGCTCCCAGACTAGAGACGTCAGAAAAGTCAACCAAACTACCTTCAAGGGATCAGAGCAGACAAAGCCAAGAGGCAGGGAGATAGCCTAGCAATGCAGACCAAAAGCCAACCCCCTTCTCAGCACACTAGTAGAGAAGGTAACAGCACTCCAAGTTGCTTGGACAACACAGTAGTAGCAAAAGCTGATGGAGAAGCATTTACAAATCAGCAGTTTTAAATCAACATCCATTTCCA
Source organism: Sclerurus mexicanus (assembly GCA_013396755.1). Lineage (NCBI taxonomy): Eukaryota > Metazoa > Chordata > Aves > Passeriformes > Furnariidae > Sclerurus > Sclerurus mexicanus. The sequence continues at coordinate 428,990 of VWZF01004461.1, read as the reverse complement.
GCTGTAAACCACAGGAACTGTGAATACTGTGTTTGGTAGTATTGCTAGAGGCTACAGAACACGGTCATATTGCAGAGGACACCAGTAGGGCCTGCTTCATGAAAGACCCCAGAGCAGTGCCCCTTAGCTAGCCCAATTCTTCACAAGTCTTTAATCTATAAATGCAAAACTGAGAAAGGAGCTGATACGCTGATGGGCACACAGCACCACCTCAGAGCTGAATATCTCATTCAGTGGCCACAACTCTCCCAGGATATATGCACTGATGCTTTATCAAGTAACTGGTAATTTATCAGTTGGGCACTAAGGCATAGAGGAAAAAAACCCACTCCACTGTTCACTTAATTATTTCATTAGCTTATGATTATTCATTAGTATTATGAGTAAGGAAAGCCACTGCAGAATCGCTCAGAAACTAAATATATTCTGTCTCCAGAATGCCACAACAGTGTTTCACAGAATGAGTAAGGCTGGAAGGAACTACAGTCCATCATCTGGTCCAACTCTCCCACTTAAGCAGGGTCATCCTAGAGCACATGGCACAGGACTGCATCCAGATGGTTCCTGAACATCTCCACCAAGAGACTCCACAACCCCTCTGGGCAATCTGGTACAGTGTACAGTCATCTGCACAGTAAAGATATTCTTCCTCATGTTCAGGTGGAACTTCCTGTGCATCACTTTCTGCCCATTGTCTCTTATCCTATTTCCTTACACTAAGCTGAGCCTCATTTGCTAGGTTGACCAAAAAAAAAGATCCTTTGTTAAGTGTTTGCTCCCACTTTTCCGGATACACAGTACAGCTCTGAAAAACAACCACATCCCTACCAGTGCTCCACTGATGATGTGAACGATTAACCCACCCCGTGAAATGTGGCAGAGCAGGAGGACTGCAGCAGCCAGGCCACCCAGAGCCCGTGCCATGCACGCCTCCCCACACACAGAGGTTTGCAGCATCAAGTTTGCTATCTGCCCTGCAACACTGTCTGCCCAGCAATCACCCACTTCAGTTTAAACTAATAATGGAATATAACTCAATCAAGTTTTCTTCATTCCTGCAGCACACACAGAATGCCTAAGGCAATTTGTTTTCATATGGCATGTTACTTTTTGCTCTCTATGCCAAAAAATACAGTCAATTTTTAACGCAGCAAACTTCAGTGAGTATTTCTAGGCCTGCATGACAGCAAAAACTGGATGTTGTTTGCATCATCTTACTGAGAAAGCAATTCCAACATAAACTCCTGTTCAGACACTTACTTCTTTACTTCCCAATTGCCTCCCAAAAGGTTAATCACCTTTTGGCTGAGCACTTATCTAGTGAGTTTTCATAGATTATCATCCTTCATGCTCTGCCAGGAGTTCCTCACACACACCAAACCACAGAGCTGAACCACCATGGAAAAACTGGGATCTGTACTCAGTATCACTGGTTCAACTCCCTGTTGATTTTTTCAGTGCTCAATACAGGTAACATAACGTTGCTGCATCTTGTATTCACAAGCATGTCAAGGTGAACCTGCTGTCACACAGAGGTGAAACGTGAATAACGAAGCACAAGAAATCTTACGACTTTCCCAACAGTTTGTACTCAAATCAGCAGCATGTGTGACAATGGATGTGCAAAGTCTCAACTGCGTGTCCTGCAAGTCTTGGCAAATGATATACTCTATTAAAAGTGCACATGTGCAATCCATAAGACTTTAACTTTGAGATAAGGAAAAAAGTAATGAATACTGGCTATGAAATTAAACATACGACTATTAAAAGTTACAGAACTCCAACATAAAACTCTCTTTTCCGTGAAGAAGTCTCAGAGCCATTGGTCAGGGATCAAACAGAACACACAGACCATGTGGGCAGGGCTGTATCGCCTCTAACACCCTGCGGGCTGTGGCACCCAAGGGCTGATAATCCACTCAGGGGACGCACAAGATGACTTATGAACTTTCATTTTGGGAAACCCTTTCCCCTAAGCTTTTCCGGCGTAATGAGATGCACGGTATAATAAAATATAAAATAAAACAACCAACAATATCACAATGGTATGCCTGCACCACGTCGAGTCATAAATTACACAGTTCTGTGGTATGTGGTTTTGTTACCTCATACTAGGCACCGGGTTAATTACGAGAACCACACCTTTCATCCCACTGACCTGCACCACCACATTAATGCATCGCTACACTCGCAATTTAAACTTCGGTGATATTTTTCAGGTTTTCAGGCAGGCTTATTAAACCTTAATAAAGCGAGACGCTCCATCGTTTCGTAGCAGCACCTTTGTTTCCCCACACTTCCAGTGAGACACGCGAGTCCCTGGCCCCCGGGTGTTTAAAACTCCTGCGGTTTCCCCCCCACAGCGGTTTTAAAACTTCGCCTGTATCGAAGAACCGGCCCGGGTTTTTTGATAGTTTAAACGCCGCGTTTTATCAGCGGAAAGCGGGGAAGGCCGGAGGGGCGGCACACCTGCCGAGGGGCCGAGGTGCGCGGCCGATGCTCCGCGGGGCCGGCCCGGCCGGGGGG
>VWZF01004461.1:355930-425152 GCA_013396755.1 Sclerurus mexicanus | reverse complement strand
GATGCTCCGGGGGAGGCGCTGCGGCAGGAAAGGTGGCGCTCGCCCCAGGGCGCTCTGCCGGCCAGAGGGAGAGCCAGCCCCCGCCGGGGTCGCCAAATTGAGGGGCGGTCGCTCCTTCCCCGAGGAGGGGGCGAGACCGCCAGAGCCAGCCTTCACCTGCCCGGGGTACCTGCCCGGGGTACCAGGGTCCCCCCGAGCCGGGTCCTGCCCTCCCTCCCCGCCCGCTGGGGCGCGGCAGGGATGCGAGGATGCGGCCCCTGGTACCACCCCCACCCAGGAAAGTTAAACAGAAGTTGCATACACCTGGCTCCCAAATCCTATTTTGACTTTTTTTTTTTTTGTCTCCAGAAAGCTATTCAGCAGAGAGGCTGACTGATTAATTGATTTTAATGAAGGTCTCCCTAGGCTCAAATTTGCAGACAGCTTTATTTAAAATTAAAGTGGGAAAAAAAAATTGCTCATCAGGAAAGCTCTTTTTCTCCCCCAGTTCTGTTTTATAATATTTTTCCATATTTATATAATTCTATGATATTATTAATATTTTTCAGGAAAATTGTTGCTGGGAAAAAAGCCTCAGAATCTGCATAAGACTCAGAACTGTACAGACATAAGCGGTTCCATTGATCCCACTGACCTGGATAACAGTCCCAGACTGTTCTCTTCTCTGGGAAATCAAGCTTGTGCACAAGAACAAGCCTAGCCTTTGCCTGTCTTGTTACCTGTATTGCAGGTGGGGATGTTCCTAGCATTGCTAAGGCAGCCAAAGAACAACAAATCCTAAAAATGCAGTAGAATGGAGTGTTAGTGAATGGAAAGATGATATTTGCCCATTTGCTTAAAGCGTGAAAAATCTTGGAGTTAGTTCCCAGCGTCCTCTATACCAGACAACCCATCACTTGTGCCTAGAAAACAAGCTTTATCTTGCAGTTTATTTTAGCCATTTTCTTACATGTTCACTTTAATATTTTTCTGATGTTTTGCCCTCATCCAACTGTGTTTTTCTTGATGTATGAATCCACTTCTAGTTTATATCAAAGAAAACAAAGCAAGAACAAAACCTGCTTTCCAGAAAAATACCATGGGAAGAAGCCTTGTCTTACTTCAACACTCAGAGCTGGAGTTTGTAAATAGAGTTTGCATAGCCATGAGATGCTGAAACACAGAACGATAACAAGACTGTAGATTTTACACTTCAAAAAAGAATGGTAACGTGGACACATAGTAGTCCACAGTGTGTTTTCAGGGTTCATGTGACCTTTAGCCCAGAGGGCTGGGAAGCTGCTGCTGTTAGGCATTGCATGAAAATATCTAGTTCTTTTGAATAATACAGAGGTACATCTGTCATTTGGTCCACCTGTTTCAGGCGTAGCTACTTCACAGGTTACTAGTCTAATTTCTTCACTGCATTTCTGATGGTATCAGAGGAACTTGTTCACTGTGAGTTGACTCAGCAAAGGAGGAGTTGTTCCTGCTTAAGATCATAATTCTTGAAACTCATGCCACACAAGCTGCTGTCATGAATGATGCCACAAAATCAGGTATGTGCAAGCGCCCGTGTGATCAAGACATAAAGCAACAAATAGTGAGTGTGGAAGAGGAGTAAAATGTTAAGATAGGCATCTTCCCTAATAAACTGTAGTTTTAAGACTAATTTGTGGAGTCAAACACATCGGCCTTTTTAAACCTATAGGGGCTTTGGTAAGCATGAATTCTCAACACCGTTAACAAAATTTGGACTGTAGGTTTTACTTTTTTGATTATGAGTAGGAATTGTCTTAGTGTTGGTCACCAGCATAATTCAAATACAAAATTTCTAAGGCAGGAAATCAAGCTTATTCAGAATGAATATTAAAAATAAGAATTTCATGTGGCTAATGTATGAAGGTCAATAGATGCATGGTTTAGTCTCTTATGAAACAAAACTGTGATGGACATTGGATTGTTATCAACAACTTTTAATATCTATTAACAAAGAGCACTGCTCACCTACAAAGAAATCAAAGTAGGTTTGTAGCTGACAAGTAATAAACATTCATCATTAACCACCTGCTAGTAACAGACAATGTACTGATTGCTTTCTGATGTGTGAACTTGTCCAGTTAGCTGCAGGTCTCTTTTCATTAATTGTTTGCTAAATTCTCTGGATTTTTGGAGCCTTTAAGCTAGGGAGAGCACTTAACTCTTGCAGCAGTCGAGAAGAGCTGGAAGTTATGGGCATCCCATAGGGTATTAGGATTTAGGTCAGTATCTTTTGATGAAATTATACCTCCTACTCTATAGGGCCTGTTTTTGTACATATTCAACTTTGATGGCCTCAGTAGAAGTTCAGAGAGTTAAAGCACTTCATGTTTTTTTTCCCTATGATTTAAGCACTTGGAATACTCTCCATTTTTTCCCATAGAGAAGGAAGGTTTTCTTCCCAACATAGTGAAAAGATTTCTGCCCCTGGTTTTGGTGTCCAGGCTTATGACAGGCAGGTGTGAACAGACCCAGTGAAGAATGCCCCCAAATTAACTCTTCCCATCCTTAATTCACTGTTGTTGTTGTTGTGTTACCATCTGTCTTAAAGACAAAATACATTATATTCTGATAACAAGTGGTGTTTGTAGAACGAACACACACTATTCCTCATATACTTGTTCTTTTCTCTAGCAACTGGGAGACAGACTAATTTTATCAAGCTTCTTATCAGTGTTTTATCCAATCCAATATATTTTGAATATATTCATTTATTATGAATGATTGCAATGTGACAAGTGTTGTTCCTCAGGGGTCAGTGTTGGGACCACACTGTTTAACATCTTTATCAGCAATGTGGACAGTGGGACTGGGGGCACTTTCAGCAAATTTGCCAATGAAAAATGATGGATTTGCCAATGCTGGAGGGAAGGGATGCCATCCAGAGGGATCTTGACGGGCTTGAGAGATAGACCTGTGCAAACCTCATGAAGTTCAACAAGGCCAAGTGCAAGGTCCTGCACGTGGGTCAGGGAAATCCCAAGCGCAAGTACAGGCTAGGGAGAGATTGGATTGTGAACAGTCTGACAGAGAAGGACTTGAGGGTGTTGGTGGATGAGAAGCTTGACGTGACCCAGCAATGTGTACTTGTGGCCCAGAAAGCCAGCTGTATCCTGGACTGCATCCGGCATGGCCAGCAGGTCGAGGGACGTGATTCTGTCCCTCTACTCCACTCTCCTGAGACCTCACCTGGAATACTGCATCCACCTCTGAACCCCCAACATAAGAAGGGTGTGAACCTGTTGGAGCGAGTCCAGAAGAGGGCCACAAAGTTGATCAGAGGGCTGGAGCAACTCTCCTAGGAAGACAGGCTAAGAGAGGTGGAGCTGTTAAGCCTGGAGAAGAGAAGGCTCTGGGAACACCCTGTAGCACCTTCCAGTGCCTAAAGTGGGGCCTGTAAGAAGGCTGGAGAGGAACTTTTGACCAGGGCATGTAGTGATAGGATGAGTGGCGATGGCTTTACACTGAAAAGAGGATAGATTTAGATTAGATTATTAGGAAGAAATTCTTTCCTGTGAGAGTGGGGAGACACTGGCACAGGTTGCTCAGAGCAGCTGAGGATGACCCATCCCTGGAAGTGTTGAAGGCCAGGTTGGATGGGGCTTTGAGCAACATGGTCCAGTGGAAGGTGTCCCTGCCCATAGCAGGGAGCTTGGAATTAGGTGATCTTTAAGGTCCCTTCCAGCCCAAATGATTCTATGATTCTATGAGCATTTTCTTATTCAAGCCTCACTAGGATGGAGAACTAGAGAACTATGACAAACTGCCAAAGTGCTCAGAAGTTGCCCTGTCATTTTGTTCTGTGGGAGAAATAAATGGAAATTCGACTCAAGTGATTTGTCAAGCCAGGGCTAATGGCTGAGTAGATCCATTTTTGAGGTGATAATAGCTGCTGTAAAGGATACTTCATATAAATGAAGCTGAGAAAAAGCTCAAATGACTGGTGGGCCCTGTTTTATTTGTTTTTGAAGAAGTTATTTCGAAGGCCTCTAAGATCCTAAGTTTAATAATTATTCCATCTTAGGCACAACTGAGAGCAGGACTGCATGTGAGAAGGATGTTCTGTTATTCAGACCTCCTGTACGAGGCTGATGGTTGATTACCTGAATAATTTGTAGGTCATCTGATTACCTGCTTAAAAATGCATGTTAGGACTGCATCTTTTCTTCACTAACTTAACAGCTTTGTGCCTCATTTTAAGTCCATCTTGATAAAGTAAGAAACATGTTTAGAATAATTTTAATTCAGTTCTTCCCTAAACTGGTATTTTATTGTCTTGGATCCCTTATCTCCTTGTATAGTCTGGCTCTTAGACTTTCCAATGTCTTTTGACTGCTGGTCTTTCTAATAACCAATTTTTACTAATAACTCAGTAGTTAGACTGCGGTAATCAGCTATTGTAACTGCAAGGCCTTATCTGTGGATAGGTTGCTACCAGCCATTCCTACTGTTCTGGATTCCCAAAAGCTGATTATTCTGTCCTAACGCTCCCTGGTAGGCTGGAGGTCTGAATTTGAAAAATTGGTAGTTGCTACCCTTGGTGCTTTGAGGATGATAAGGCTCTTACGGAAGACACAATGCCTCTGTCAAATACTAAGGAAAAGCCAATACTTTCTTCAGTTTTATTTAAAACACAGGTTAAGTACTTGTTTTCAGCTGCATTTAGAGTAGTGGAGCATTACTGAGAAGATTGTTATAACTCTTGCATAAAGAGAACACAAATTGTGAAACTTTTAAAAATTATAGTCTTAAAATTACATGTTCGGGTTTTTACACTAATGAAGTCCTACTTGAAAATATCTACTTAAAGAAAAAATACATCAAGGGTAATCAGATATTACAAAGAAATATTTTGCTTCTGCATACTGGCCATATCAGAAATGTCACAAAATTTGGGAAGATTTCATAACAGAGACATGTCACTGCCACAAAATAATTGCACAAGTAAAACATATTTATGCAGTTTGTGTCACGAGAATCCTATTTTTAATTTATACTGCTGAATTAGTTTTCTCTTGGCAGTGCACTGTACAGCTTCAGGGTGCAATGGAAAAACAAAATGTTAAGCTGGGAAAATACTGTATTCCCCACTAGTTCCAGATGCCCCAAAACAATAGATAGAAATCCTGCTTAGTTGAACTTTCTGAGAGACTTCAAATTTTCAGAGGGCAAAGATTCAGATAAACAGGGGTTCAAAGCTGCCTCTGTATTTCCAGTTACCTGTAGCCCACAAAAAAGAAAATTTTCTTGTTTTGTTTTGACTACTTTAGGAAATCTGGAGCTAACATGATGTTATAGCATAAACCACTGTTACAGTGTTACTCTGCCCTGGAATTAAAAAATGCAAGCTATCTCCATGATTTCATGTAAGAACCTACAATTGCATAGGTATTGAATAAATTACTCTATTCTTATTATGGATTGTAGTGGAATACTTTGCTGAAACCTTTTGTGTCATTTCACTCAGATGATTGGGGATAATTGGGACTTGCATTTTAAAGTAACTGGCTAGAAAGGTAACACCATTTTGTAAGTTTGCCTCAGTGAAAGGCAAACTTGTTCTTTAATGAAGGTTAATACTATAGAGTGAAACTTTCATCTTAATAGCTTCTACAGCACCTCAAAAATACAGAAATCTGTAATTTTGAAATTTTTGCCTTTTCTGCTTTTGCTATTGAGCTCCCAGCTTGTAACCAGATTTCGTGGCATCTGCTGACATAATAATTTGTGAAGTCAGTTAAAAAAGTCAAATTCATTCCAAAATATATTGAGATGATAGTATCCTTTTCACAAAAAAAAAAATAAAATCCTAAATTAGAAAAAGCACTTCCTGGTGTTCTTTGGTATAGCAGTGTCATCACAAATGACAGTGTCAGACTCTCTTATCCTCTGACGTAGTTACAGGGTGATTTAAAGTGATTATAAGGCAACTCTGACTTACATCACTGATCTGGAGTGCAAAGACGTGGGACACAAATCCCACATGGTTTCATGCCATCGCATGTCTTCTTTCCTACTCAACTATTCCTCTGCCCTAAATCAAAATTTACCTGCAAAAATCCAGATCTTTCATTTCTGGATTTCCCAGTCACAGGGAGCTGTGTATCTTATAGCCTTCAAATTCAGAACAGACTCTCTTCTGTTTAGCCTGAGAATTCCCCATTTAAAAATTCTTCACCGAGCCAAGAATACCTGTGACAGGGAGAATTCTGCACTGAGGGATAGATGCCAGCAAAAATCCACTTGCTAAATCATATATACGGTCAGAGAATCCCCAATTTCAAACAGGCAATTACTCAGGGAATGCTCCCTGTCCTTATGAGATGTGTCTTTTTCTCATTTTTAAGTTAGGTGAGGGAAAAGAAGGCTTCCACATACAGTTAACTTAGAGCACTGGGGATGGATTGTAGTCCCTAAGAAAAGGAAATCAGGTAACTTTAACAGGAGACTTGGCAATCATTGACTGTGGCGCCTGATATAGCTGGAAAGGAGATCCAGAGTTCAGAATAAGTCTCATCTTATGAACTTCTCAAATGATCTTCTGTTGGGAATGAATTGTCAGAAGCTGAGCTGCAAGAATATTGCAAATCAGTTGCCATCACTGCTGAGGCTGGTTTGTCTAATAAATATGTGCTTATTGTGATGGCTTAATTCAAAGATACAATTAAAATGCCTGTCGTTGTCACGTGGATCATGAGAAGTGAATATGGCCACTACGATTCTGAACAAAAGAACAGGAGAACCCCAACTAGCAAAAATGTAGGTAGTTCTCTAGTAAGACCTGAGGATGCATGAGGGTTCTCTGCCCCTCCCTGAGCAGATTGCTACACATAGTTTACACGGAATTACCTGTTCAAATCAACAAATACGTTGTATCATTGGTACTAGCTATTGAACAGGACTAAAAGAAACAAAATCTTGGGAATATTAAAATGGAATATTACAATTGTGCCGCGCAAAAAATCCGAAGTTAGGAAACTTGCGGGTGAATAGCACAGTAGTTAAAAAAGATAAAAAGGAGTCAGGAGAAAATACGTGAACAGTTATCTGAGAGAAACAGGGGAAAGACAGTCAAGGATGGGGATCAAACACTTTAGCAAAGACAGCGTTTGCTGTCTGCCATCCTAGACAAGGGATGCAATTCCATATCATATAAAATATGAACGCTCACCAAAGAGAAGTGTCAAGCAGACCCAAAGCCTCCATTGTTTCCTTCAAAAAGGAAGGCATTTCTGCCCAGCTGCATAGTTGGGAAGCCTTCAAGGACTCTTCTGATACCTTTTGATATGTATTGCATCATAAATCTTACATTAAAAAAATATCAAAAGAAAAAATCAAAAGAAAACAAAAGTCGGCATGTTTCTACAGCATTTATCCTTTACCTCGTCTGGATAACAATGTACAAGGGTTGGAAGCTGTGAGACTCATAATTCCTTGAAACTCACACTGATTTTGTGTATATTCGGACTTGCGTACACACACTGGCTTCAGTGTGATTTCAGGTATTCAGCGCTTTGGAGAATTTCGTCTGTAAACAGCTGCAGAAGCTCCCGCTTTACATAAACCAACAACCAGTCAGCACAGTGCAGAAAGTCACGGGTCTCTTTCTAAATAAACAAACAAAAGTGCCTGTGCATAATGCAGTATTTGGAAACAAACTTGGACGCCACTCCTTCTTCAGAACATTTTCTGGTTTAGATATTTCATGTGAAACAAAAGCTAACACGCTTCTGCATTAGATGCCAGGAACATCTTGTGAGGAAAGACGAGAAATAAAAAGAGGATAGATTTGAGGGATTTTGGAAAGGTATTATAAAGCACTGCTAGAATGCTGAAGTGTCTTTTTTCTTACTTCCAGCTTTTATATCTGCATGCTGCAAATTCACCATATTTCTTTCAACCTAAACAAATTGCTGACTGTCCAGAACCAATTTTTTCAAACTGCAATTTATGGAAGAACAAAAACAATATTCCATGGGCATAGAGATACTTAATCTTATGGAAGAAGGATGGGGGGGTGGAAAGGGAAAAAAAAGCATCTCCTAAGCCCTACTCATTTTCAGTTTCTTTCCTGCAAAACTCTTATTGGAAATGTATCATTGTAGTAGTGTCCATGTACACCTACAGATAACGATCCCAATTTTTTCAGCTATTTTCCCCACTTCTGTGTTTATATTGTAACTAGACCATGGCCAGCCCTCCCAAAAGAGTCAAAGGGCATAGTGAAACAAGAATCTTTATCTCTGCTTTTCTCCTGTACATGAACCAAACAGAACAGATATTATTTGAAAAGCTCACTCATTTCTTTGTGCTCTTGTTTGGAGTTCAGATTACTTGTGCTTAATTCATTGCCTGTATGAATATCTTCCACTATAGAATTTGAACACCTAAAAGTGTACCAGAAAGAAAAGACTTGGGGAGCTTAGTGAGCAGAAAACTTGTTTAGCTTTTTTCTGAAAGAGGCTCATCAATGCATACATGAGAAAAATTTTTTTGTTCTACATCTATTTTTAATACTTTGTTTTATATAGTATTGGGATATACAGATGTGTGACTAAAGAGTAGAATTAGAGGCTTCTTATATGTTTAACAGATGTGACTCTTTTTTACTGTGATGACAATAAAATGTATTCAAGCACTGGCAGGTTCTCACTTCGTCTTCAACTGGTTTGTGTACCACATTTACAGCTTAGCTGTAGCTTGAGAAGCTGTATTTTCACAATGTGTTTTCTTGGAACCACCCAGGAATATCATCTCTTAAATTGTAAACCTGAAATGATTCTTTGATATATGAACATAGAAAAATATAATTTGATTTAGAACTTTTAGTATCTAACAATATTTTCTTTCCCTCTCCTCATTGGATTAGTAGTCAGATGTTCCTGGTTAGTCCTTTTCTGGTAATTGCGTTGTCCTTTGAGCATTGTCACAATGATTTTTATATGCGTAAAAGAATCTTTAAACTTAGTGTATCCTGTAGATTAGAAGGACTCTTTCAGCTGAAGTAAACTATTACAAAGCCACAAAAGTTGTTGGAACTGTCATTTGGGGTAGGATTTCAGAGAAATGACTAGATCAGGCTATGCTTTGTGAAACTGGCCATACCCTAAACCTCCACACCACAGGTTTTCCACTACTGATTTAGGCAATTGTAGATTGTAGAAAGCAGATGGATCCCTTTCTCCTGTCCCTTAACTAACCCCAGCTGAAGTCAGAGTGGTTCCACACCTGTGTGGATTTACATGAGGTTCACAGCTACTTTGCAGTGCCAATGTTTTCTGAGTGCAGTTCTGTCGGATCTGCAGTGTCAAACTTAACAAGACTGACGGTGGGGAATTTATGATTCATTTTGTTTTGGTTTTGTTCTGATTTTCTTTTGCTTTCGCTGTCTGAAAAAGGAAGAGCCAAACCCTTTTCCCCCCTTCCTCTGGGGTGTTGGTTTGTTCAATAAACGTATTCAAAGGACTGTTAGTACTCAGGCAATATCCTCAATTCTGCAGAGTATGTCTTGTGCACCTTTGATGTGACACAACAGCGATGATGAAGGCTCAGCGTGACTCTTGAGAGCATGATTTCCTCGCTGAAGGGTGCTGATGAGCCCTGAGAAGGGTCTGCATGCCATAGTGCCCCACCTCCCAGCAATGCATCCAGGAAAAAAAAGAATGATCTCTGCACAGCCCACAGGAGGCTAGTGTAGGTGATAGTATTTCTCTAGCTGCTGTAAATTACTTGCCTTAATAGGCCAGGACAAGACAAACCCAGAAAGAAGCACAGTTTATTGGTGTACGAGAAACGCAGGCAGTTTGGTCAAGTGAAAAATATTGGTTTTTATTTTATTCACCACTGTTGAAGTTTCAAGGGGGAGCATTTGACATAGTGCTGAGTGTTAAGTACCTTAGTGATCTACAGATTATTTATCCCTGAAAATGACTGTTATTATTGATTTAAGCGTGTTTCCAGAGCCACTCTTCTTTTTACAAAGTCAGGTGAGAGGTCTATTTCATAGGAAGCTCCAGGCTAAATCTGTTTCTGGAGTCATCAGGCCAGACTTCTCATGCTTAACTTTCTGCTCTCACCACGTATCTGCATAATCACAGTCAGTAGATTTAACTTTGCTGGACAGGTTAAGTCCAGACCAGCACTGCTCATCCAAATTAGTTGAATATCCTTCACTCCAAGGAAGCTGCCTCTTTCTTTGTGACTGATGCTGCTCAATTCTGTCACAACTGTTCATTTGTAGGGGAGGAGTAGACATTATAAAGAGGTCACATCCCCATTGCCAGCATATTTTACTGGAATAGTAGAAGTTTTGAAGAATTCCCTCTTACGTTTGAGTCTTGTCTCCTTTTTACTTCTGGAAGTGTTTGGGAAGTGTTGGGTCCCACAGTGATGATGGTTGTCAGTGCTTCTTTAAGGACCATAAACTGTCAGCTTGATTTGAAGAAGACACAATTTCCTTACTGCCTATTGATAATCTATTGTTAATTAATACCCAATACTCTTCTTAATACCAGGTGTTACCTAGTGTTTTTTTATTTCAGTTTTGAGGTTGTGTGGGAACAGTTAACATACTGTCTTTCAATCAGGGTGCTGCCTGACCCACACAATTTTGTTTGTTGAGTGGTGGATAGAACAGAAACACTCTAGCGTCTCCTCCTGGAGGTGGATTAAGACCTGTGCTAAAGATATTAAGCCTCTCAGTGCTTTCAATCACAAAATAATTTTGTCTCATTTGCTACTAAAAATGGAGGGGGAACCCTTTGGATGGCAGGATTCTCACCTGACTGAGCATTTCCAGTGGCTAAAGATTGTCACTTTACTGAATTCCATACAAGACCTACTTGTTTCTCCTCATTTAGTGCGTGTAAGTGATGGATAAAGACTAGCAGTTGTGACTTAGTCAAAGCAAGAGCAAAGTGGAAGCTGGAAGAAATAACCATGGTTTCTGTCTGATTGATTTCGGGAGGTTTTAGTCCACCCTGTTAGACATCTAGCTGCTCATTCTTGCTCTCTTGTCAGCAGGGACAGAAGTGGCCCGAAGGATGGCAAGGCTGCCATCTCTGGGTGATCAGTCTCATTCTATCACGGGGCATGAGGCATGATCCCACGTGATGACAGAGAACACAGTGCAAAGGGGAGCAGACAGCTAGTACAAAGAAGATTGTGAAGGTGCCATAAATCAGAAGGACCGTGCAATTCCGTAATTCTGTTATACACTCTGGTCATTTTGTGTAGACCACTCTGTTGGTAAACTTAAGCTCTAACAAACTGGGGCCACTGTAGAAAAAAATCAGGTGTTTTGCTTATTAAGCAGCGTCTCTTTCCCAGCTACACTGTCAGTCTTCCTCATGGTCAGCATTGTCTGCCTTCTGGTTTCTGAACTAATTTTTAGCTGTTGGTTATGATCTGTTAAACCATCAATGGCTGGAGTTCTACTTAGCTGAGATATTTACTCCAGCTCCATGATATACTAATGCACCTGAGTCCAGCCGAGGTGCCTGGCTTGAAAGCCATTGTTTTTTTCGTGTTTGCAAATCCATTTTTTCAACAGAGGCACAGACCAAGGCCTTGTTTTTCCTTTGAACTCATTGGAAGTAACACATGGGTTCACCGGCATCCCTAAATTTAAAGTAGGTTCAAAGTGAATGGGGTAGAAAGGAGTTGTGACAAGCCAGTCTTCTGGAGGGCCCTGGGCCATTGTATCTTGTTTCTTTGGCATGTAGAAGGTATCATAGTAGCTTATTAGGTTTCAGGACTACCTTTTTCCCCTTGCTTGTAGAAACTGAGTGCTGCTTGAGCAGGGATTTGAGGTTTGGCATTCTGGACATTTTTCATTTAGTCAGATTTTTTATATTGCTTTTACACACACACACATTCATATATATATATACAAATACATGTATGCATATCATACATGCTTACTTTACTTGTCATAGGGTTTTGATATTCTGCTTATTTGTTTAGTGGAGTGCCTGGGTTTTCTGACAGCATGGTGTTCCAAGAATGAACCTGCCATTTAACCTCAGAGGGAATCACAGTTCATAATTCTGGACTGCAGAGAAGTGCCTTGTTCCATCTCACAGCGCTAACTGGAGAGTCAAGAAATAATCCTTCTAGAGGAGTTCAATAATACCAGAGACTAGGAGAACTTGAAAAAAAGATGCAGTGTTTCTATACAGAAAAAAGTTGAAGGATTTGTAATTATTAGCAAATCTGTACAAAATATTGCAAAAGTATTTAGTTGGACTAGGTTTATATGTTGTCTAATACAGATGAAACACACCTTAGCCACTGTCTCTCTGAGAACCTATTTTTTTCTTTGTTCACAAATTCCTTCAGCAAGGTCTCAAACCCTTAAACAAGAAGCAAAGATAACGAAATCTCTGCAAACAGGTATTTAGTTCACCTACAGCTGAAGCTGTTCCTTTTCAATGCCATCCTAAACAAAAGAAAAACAACCAGGTTGCAATGCTCATGAAGCAATTCGTTACAGCTGCACAACTTTATTAGTGCTAAGAGGTGCATCCTTCCAAATACGATGCTTCCTTCTCTGAAAATAAAAATGGAGGGTGAGGGGGAATTTACCAGGCCTGATTTACTCCGAAATGCAACTTTTGTGAGTTTGGCACCAATTTTTCTGTTGATACGGCTTTTTTTTTTTCCCCAGTAAACTACCTAAAGTTTATATAGTTAAAGATTTAAGATTATCTGAAATTTTCCAACCAGGAATTTGTACTGACCTAAATACGTAGTGGGGTTTTTTTAAACCCATTTAACTCAAGCCAATGCAACTTCTTTGTACGAACAATCTTTGTATAATCACTGAAGAAGAACATTAATAAGTACCCAGGCAAGGTGCAATACCCTTTAGAAGTCTTTTCTTGCTAAAATGAGTGGAGGCTGGATTACTAGTGTAATAAGAAAGAGGAAAAGACATTAGAGAAGTAAAATAATGAACACATGAAGAAGCCAGAATTCTGCCTGTAGAAAATATTTATAGTACTATCTCAATCACGTCTGCAAATACCTGCAATATTGTTCTGGCATGAATGAAATTGCTGGGAGTGATGCATAGATGATAAGCCAAAGAACAAAGTGGTCTCTTCAAATGAAGTCTTGAAGCTGCATCAGGGGAGGTTTAGGTTAGGTATTAGAGAAAGTTTCTTCACCCAGAGGGTGATTGAGCACAGGCCCCCTGGGGAAGCCCAACAGAGTTCAAGAAGCATGTGGACAATGCTCTGAGGCACGTGGTGTGACTCTTGGGGCTGTCCTGTGCAGGGCCAGGAGTTGGGCTCCATGACCCCTTGGGTCCCTTCCAACTCAGGGTATTCTGTGATTCTACGATTCGGTGAAAATCTCCTGAATTTTTGGCTTTTTCAAAAAGACACTGTAAGAGGGTCCTGATGCATTGCCAAACAGAATGATAGTAAATAAATAAAATAAAAATAGTGATTTCTCCCGAAATGCAACACCGCTACCACCAACAATAACCATTTCTGCTTTTATTCCACTATGCGAAGTTCTGTAGAAGTGTAGCCTGCTGCATTATATCCACTCCAAAGTGCTCTGCAGTTGCAGAACTCTACAAAGACACTTTATTAGGTTTAGAAATTATTTGATCTTCATTTGATTAAAGCAGTTGAGGTGACACAAACTGAAATAAGCCCAGCCTGGAACAGAATAAGACTGCCCTCACCAATGTTTGCCCGAGGTAATTTATATCGCTTAAGGGAAGCGTTCCGCTTCACAGTTTGGATAACAATTTTTTGGAATTAACCACAAATAACCACAAAATTGAAAGCAAGCTCTTTGCACAGACCTCGTCTGCAGAGTTGAGAAGCCATCCTATCTTAGAAGGCAGTGAACTTCAGGAAGGGCCTCCTCTCCGCAGGGGAATGCTCTGCTTTGTCATTGCCAACCCACAGTACTGAACACTGGTGTCTTCTTGGGTTTGTTTGTTATGCGCAGTGACTGGGTGAAGATTCACTTCGGGTGTTCTAGAATAATGGTGTGGTTAATGCTAATTTCCCAAACACTTCATGTTTTTTTAAATAATTTGAGCGTTTTCAGAGTTTGGCACCTACTTTCTGCCTTCAACAGGGAAAAGCCACTACAGCGTGCATGATTTCTCACTCAGAACTAAATGTGCCAGCAGTTTAAGACCTGCAAATAAATACATGTTTTTTGCCCCTCATATACAAACAATTATTTAAATGACTATTAAATGTAATTAAATGTAAATTTGCAGTGAAAACAATTGAGTGGAACTAATGAGGGCCTAAAAATGAGAGTCTAATCAAGACAATGCTACTTTAAAATGCAAAGTAATTTTGTCTTTCCTCTCTCTCTCTGCTTATATATGTATGCATATTTAGTACATGTATGGTATAGAATATGTAATAACTTCTACTTTGTACTTGTGAGTTTTGGACTCTGGTATAAGGATGCTGACATGATGTAGTGGGCCCAGTGGAGGGCAACAAAGATGATCAGTGGCTGCTGCACATGATGTAAAGGGAGAGACTTTAACCTGCAGAAGAGAAAGTTCTGACAGTATCCTAAAACCCTCCCAACCCTCTTAATGTGAGGGTGCAGGGAAGACAGAGCCAGCCCCCTCTCAGTGGTATACAGCGACAAGAAAAGGGAAACAGACACAAATCAGCTCGTGGGAAAGGTCGATTAGATGTTAGGAAAATCTTTTTCTCCACAGGTGTGGTCAAACTTTGGTACCCAGAGAGGCTGAATTGAATTATCTCCATCCTACTGAGAGAGCCCGAGCTTGGCTGGACAAGGCTTCAAGAAACCCGCTCTTGGATGGGTACTGGGCAAAGCAGAGACCCCTTCCAACCTCAATTATTCTGGGATTTTGTGGTTCTAATTGACATATTGCCCTAAGCAAATTCTAAGATTGAATAATTAGGCACTTCTACCCACCTCTCTTCCTGAAAAGTTTTTTAAAATCCTCAAAACTGAAAAAAAAAAAGATTGTGATTTTTCACTATACAGTAAAGCTGACCCAGGAAAAATTATGAGCAATAGTTGACAACACACAGCATGGGGTTATTATTTTTAGAAGTCCGGTTATTATTTTTAAAACTCCTGTTATGAGTCATGTCTATTAAAGTGACTTTTATCAGTCTGTTACTGTGACAAATGATGTCATCATTTAAGTTATCTGGGCAAGGGTTTCTCTCACGAAGGATCATTTTCCTTCAGAAGAATCTTTTTTTTCCCATCCAGTGGAAAAGCTGGCCTATGGAATTTTGAGATGTCTGTTGAAACAGTACGTTTGGTATACTTCACATTCCTCAAGTGTTGTTCATGCTTGTAGTCCCTGGAAACCATGGGAGTTTGGGTTGCACTGTGGCCTAAGAATATCAGTTTGGACACTTTGTAACCAAAGATTTTTGCCTTTCATATTTTCACTGCAAGTCCCAGTTAAAACTAGAATAGAAGATAAGGCTGTTTCTTGTGGCAAATGTATATTTGAGTGGTCTGTAATAGGGAAACTGAACCACAAATGTATGGAGTAAAGCCTTAGTGAGCTTCTGTATTTGCCAAAGGGCTATGCTGAATTTCATAGGCAAGTGCCTTTTACTTCCCTCATGTCTTCATCTAAGAATGATGATATAACAGAGGCAAAACCTGTCATTTACTCTAAGTAAGCTATATAACTTCTTCAGAGCATTCAAGGCCCATGGGAGCTTTCAGCCTCTATTCTAGAATAGATTTTAAATTCTTGGGGTCTTAAGATTTTTTGCTCCACTTTGTTTCTTGCTGGGGCTTAAATGTGGCTCCATTTCTTTGCCTGAGGTTTTGCAGATAACTGGTGATCCATAAATTTTTCCGTGAATCATTTTGGCGTTTTGTGGATTTGCAAATGAATTTTATATAGCAAACTGAACCTTCACTTAAAAGGACTTCAGCTTTACTGTTGAAGGATATAGTCGATTTTTGCTGCAAGATGGGTGAAAAGGATAGATCAGGAAAATGGACTGATGTTATCTATGCATGTGAGACAACTTAAGCATAGTCAGTGTTGGAGGGGCAACAGCAGATAATGCAGGAACAGCCGCTGTTCAGTGGGTTCTTCAAGGACAGCAGGGGGTACTGCAAACTCAGGTTTGCCTGGGTGGATAAAAGTATGTGACTCAGAGCAAAAAAAAAAACCTTCACTGTTACAGAAGACTGCTTTTGTGTAGATTTAAGTACATTTTGACAACTGTTGGTGAAGATATCAAATCCCTGGAGAATATTGTCCTCTATTTATTTACAGGACAGCTGTTGCACTAAACTCCCCACACCGTCTGCCTTGATGGCATGCCTGAACCTTCTGTGGGAATAGTTTAATCTCTGCAGAACTTTGGCCTTTGTGCTGAATCTGTCAGAGAGTTCAGAACTTCGTGTTTTAAGTCTCTTTTTTGGCTCCTTCAACTTTCATATCTCCTAGATGGAACAGAAAGCGCCGAGTGAACAAAGTGAGCTTGTTGTTCTGGCTTGACTCACATTAGTAAATGATACCTCACTTGCAGTACTTAACACATAACCCCCACAAGTAGATGCTAGCTTTATTCTATCTGCATTGCTTTCTTAAAATACAGGTTTATTAGCTTGGACTTTTTATTTATGTTTACAACTTTACCTCACGGATACATAACCCAGAACTTGTAAAATACATCTGTTTTCTGTAAATGATTTGTACAATCAGATGTCCCATCTTATTCTGAAAGAGATGGATTGCATATATGTGGCATGACAATAGTTACAAAATAATAAAATCATAAGTTTAGCCAAACACTATATTCAGTATTCACTATATACTACATTTTTTGCCTCACTGTAACTTCAAAACAGAATGTTACAGAAGAAATAGAAATCTAAACAGAAAGTTTCCTTGGAAAATTTGCTAACCTGAGTACACTCAAACAGTACAATTACAGAATTAAATTTAATCTGGTTCTGACTCTAGCTCTGCTGGAATCTCCTTTATAATCATAGGAAAGCACAGCATAATCTTTTTTTTCCTTTTATTCACACATCAAGAATATAAGCTATCTGACATGAGAGATCATGCATTTCAATGCCAATTTTCACTTTGATTCAAAACTCAATGTAAGTCACAATTTATGAACTTAAAAAACAAACAAACGTGGTGTTTGGGGTTTGTTTTGCTGTTTGGGGTTTGTTTTGCTGTTTCATTTTTTTTGTTGTGTTTTTTTTTGTTTGTTTGTTTGTTTTTAATTATTATTTTTTTATTCCTGAAGATGTTCTTTCATAAGTTATGTGATAGAGAAAGATAATTTTTAACACTTGAGTAAGGTTGTTATAAATTGTTATGTTATACTTTCAACCTGCGATTAATTAGTCTTCTGATAGTCACGCAGTAATTTTCCATAGCTTTGGATGTTAAACCTAAGATTGGATTCCTATAGGCAAAATACTTAACTCACAAGGGAATGAGAAGTAAAATTCATGGATGATGAGGCAGAAGGTGATGTGTCCCATGACTGCTACCTGAGGGCTTTTGTGTGTACATTGTAAGCTATATGGAGCTCAGGAGATGTAGGTGGGTGAGTGGTCGCACTATAAATTGCATAACAATGATTTTCTCAGCAGGATCGTGCATGGAGGCTTCCTCTGCACTAAGAAAACTTTCTGAGATGGAAGCATTTTCTGTGATCACTGGATCAAGGGATGCAATCAAGGCCTTACAGTAAGAATTCTTCACGTCATGAATGAGGGACATCAAGGAGCCTGGAAGTCAGAGGCAATGTGGGATCACAGTGATTCATTCTTGCCACACCTCTCCCTGGGAAAAAAAGAAATCTCTTGGTGTATCAGATATGAGAAAAGAAAGCAAATTATAGGAATATAGGAAATCATATGAAATCAGCAATATTTTTTAATTTCAAGATACTCTATGAATAGGTACCAGACTAGTTCTATCTATATCTGAAAGTATATTTTATATATGTTATTATATAAATCTATATAATTCTACTACCATCCCTAAAAGTGTTCAAGAAACAACTTGATGTGGCACTTAGTGCTGTGGTTTAATTGATGTGGTGGTGTTCAGTCAAAGGTTGGACTCAATGATCTTGGAACTTTTCCAGCCTGAATGATTCCATACGTAAGAATTTGGAGGAAATAGTTGCCCTGATGGCTTCACAGGTGGGACAGTGTCATGGGGTCAGCCCAGCCATCTACAGACTTTGTAGGCAAAACCCCAGACAACTTACAAAGAAACATTAAAATGTAAAGCTCCCAGAATGAAGCTTGCCTCATCCAGTGAATGTCAAAATTAAGGTTACAACAAGCATAATTCAGCCCTGAAGTACCATCTTTTCAGCCTGTGATCTGTAAACTATGATGGACTAAAATGCTTCTTCCTGTACATGCCGCAAAACAACCAAAATCATCAAAACCAAGCTTTGTGTTTAGTTATTTACTTAGATAAAACAACTGCGGAAGAAAAAGGTGGTCCCAGAATTTTTTCAAGAAGCTTAGGTGGATCTCTGACTAAAACATAGAAAAGCACCTTTATGATGATATTTCATGTAACATCTCTGTGGCACAATTAGGGAAAGAAATAGATCTCCTGGAACCAGTCCAGTGCCTTAGAAAGAGTAGCTTACTGTCTGCCCAAGGCAATAAATGAATTACAGAAAAAATATTGTGTGATACCCTGTTTTCTACTACACAGAGAGGGTCAGAGTTAATTCTGACATTTTTAGTATTTATTACATAGGCAACTAAACTTAATTAACATTGTTTTGACTGCAGGAAAATTACGAAAACCTTAGAGCAGAAATTTGAAACAGAGCATTGGAGTTGTGTATAAACTTGTTTGTCACAGCCCTGTAGGAAAGAAAAGAAAGAAAAAGGTATCCGATGTGGCCATTCAGTTAGTAAACTACATTTATGACCCAACTGATATCCCATAACTTGGAATGGACCTAAATTTTAATTTATTTCTTGAATTAGATCATATATGTGGGTGGCTTAACCTTGGCTAGATGCCAGGTGCTCACTAAAGCCATTCTATCACTTCCCTCCTCAGCTGGACAGGGGAGAGAAAATAAAATGAAAGGCTCATGAGTTGAGGGAAGGTCAGGGAGAGATCCCTCACCAATTAATGGTATGGGCAAAACAAACTTGACTTGGGGTAATTGAATTTATTACCAATCAGAATCAGAGCAGGATAATACAAGAAAAATCCTAAAAACACCTTCCCCCTACCTCTCCCTCCTTCCCAGGCTTAACTTCACTCCTGATTCTCTACCTCCCCCTTCCCAGTGGCGCAGGGACACAGGGAATGGTAGTTACAGTCAGTTCATCACATGTTGTTTCTGCCACTGCTTCCTCATCCTAAGGGAGAGGAGTCCTCCTGCTCCGATGTGGGGTCCCTCTCAGGGGCTGTAGTCCTTCAGGAACAGACTGCTCCAGTGTGGGTCCCCTGTGAGGTTACAAGTTCAGCCCAGAAAACCTGCTCCAGTGAAAGGTTCTCTCTCCACAGGGCCACAGGTCCTGCCAAGAGCTTCCTCCAGCACAGGATTCCCAGGGGGTCACAGCCTTCTTTGGAGAATCCACCTGCTCCCTCATGGGGGTCCTGCATGGGCTGCAGTTGGATCTCTGCTCCACCGTGGACTTCTGTGGGCTGCAGGGGGACAGCCTGTCTGACCATGGTCCTCACCACAGGCGAATTTCATCTGTGATGCCTTGAGCACTTCTTTCCCCTCCTTCTTCATTGACATCGGTGTCTGAAGGGTTGTTTCTCTCACATGTCCTCACTCTTCTCTTCTCCGGTTGCAATTACTTCTGTGTAATAATTCTTTCCACTCTTCTTAAATATGTTACCACAGGGGTGTTATTACCATTGCTGGTCGGCTTTGGCCAGTGGCAGGTCCATCTTGGAGCTGGCTGGCACTGGCTTTGTTGGACTTGCTTCTAGCAGCTTCTCACAGAAGCCACTGCTGTAGCCCCCGTGCTACCGAAACCTTGCTACACAAACCAAATACAATCATCAGCTAAGAAGTGACTACACCCCAATCTTCTACCCAGCTTTCCTTTTCCCTCAGCTTTGGGTGGAGAATCAGAAGTTGCCATAGTGTTTTTGTACTGCTTGAGAGAGAGAGAGAGAGAAGGAATCCTTCCCTCTCTAGGAAGAACTCTATGTGGGAGCAGAGCGTGGTGGTTGGGTTGCCTAAAGGCTCTTCTACCTTATGGAAAAATTATGTGTCAGCAAAGTATGAGGAACAATATCCCCAGGAACTTTTGCTTTTGTTCTGCTAACATTTAGACAAGCTCAACTGCTTCAGGCTTCTTAGCACCTCCATTACCCTTGAATATATATGACTATTGATCCTACCTTCTTTCATCAGCTCCATCAGACATACCACTGTGATAGTCTCTTAAATTTCAGATCCTCAGAGTGGATCATATTAATGTGGAAATCAGCAGTCCATGGTTTTCTATGTTGCCCAATGCATGTATCTCATATCTTATCTGAAGAGGCCATCTCTGACATTATCCATTTAGCAGTGCTAAACTGAAACTTAACAATGAGAACTTAAGGTGCAGTGGTATTTTTGTCAGATATCCATTAGCAGCTAGGCTAACGAGCAGCTCATTTTACAGAGATCATGAGATAGTTGTGGGCTAATGAGTGGTGTGATTGGAAGAAGCAGCTGAGAGCTGAAGGGTCTCCAGTCCCATCACCCGTAATGTAAAGACTTAATTTCCATCAGTTGCTGTGTTTTTTCAATGTGACATTAGGAACACATTGCACAAGCATCTTTTTATAAAGGACTAAGCTGCATTACATTCTGTAATTTTATGTGTCAAAGTTGACTCTTGATTAAAAGCTGTTGATTTAAACCTTACAAACCAGGGAAGCATCCAGCCTTTTTTTACACTGTTTGCAATTCTCATTTCTAGATCTACATCTGTAACAGACACCACACATTTCTGATGAGGATACTTCACTTGTTTTTACATTTGTTACAACCCTTTCAAATAACTCATCTGCAGATTTTGATATTAACTCTGTTGCTTCTATAAATTGTGCCATGATGAGAATATTTCTATAGTTCAGAGCACATTATCTCATTGCTACATTATCTCTGTAGCAATGTGAACTGATGTCAAGAAATGTGGGGTTTAATCTGATTAAACAAGTTTTTTTCTTAAATTGTTTTGGTTTTTGGAATCAGATCCCTTGCCTCAAGTCAGAAAAAAACTCTTGTGAATTAAAGCAGAGCTTGGACTGAAGCTTCAGCATAGGCATGTTTTATTTTTTACTGTATGCCTTTTAGGTTAAAAGGGAAATGAGTGTAAAAATAAAAAACATAGTAGTGTGAATATTAAAAATAGGAACCTTTGAAATCCGCTGTTTTGCAGATCACTCAAATTCATTTATAATAACCTACATAGCAGATGGGAAATGGGATTGGGAGGCTTTTGTAATGTTTTAGTATAGAGAACATAGCCATGTTTAATGAAAGATGAACAATCTGCATTTGCTAGAAGTGACAGCTAGTGGTGTTAGGCTTTTCTATTCAAAGAGCCTGGAAATAGCTAAGCAGGCATCTAACCTGCACCTCAGGTTATAAACTGAGTCTATACTTTATTCTTCACATCACAGTGCCACCCGATTTGGCAACACTGTTTGTATCTATTTAAAGAAAGCTTCAGAACTGTCAGATTGCCTTAGCAGGAAAGCTGCAGGTCCAGACCATTTCCACAAGCAATGCACTGGTGGGAACTGGCATGATCCCAGCTGTTATTCCACAAAACTGAATGTCCCCTAGAAAACTCAAAATCTGACAAGGCCTGATTCAGAACTGAAGCACATTAAGGAAAGAGAAGATGCTACAATCTTGGGTACAGCATTTGACTCGTTCTCCAGGAGTAAATACAGGTGAGTACTTCACTGAAGTAAAGGGAGTGCCTTAACATGGACTTCAAGAAGACCACAGTGTTGTCCATAAGTGAACAAAGTCTCTGTACACATATTGTCCCGACCACGCATGTCTTATTCCTGCATGTAATCCCTTTCCAAATTAGTCTCCTTCCAAATGGTCAAATTCTTGTGATTTTCTCTGTGAATGAAGACTTGACCTCTGATTTCATTGTTAGTGAGTACTTAAAAGTCTCTGTCACAAGACCAAGGATATAATTGTCACTTTGCTTACCAGTCCCTCCAGAGAGGTTAAAGAATGTGGGAGCAGAGGTGTGTATGTCAGTTGTTTCCATGGATAACTGAAGGACCTCCAAATCTCCATATCCATTGATATATCACTGCTCAGCTACTCAAAACTGTACAGTCTTTAAGTGGAAAAAGTAGAGTTCCCTTCATGCTCTCAACTTTTCATCTTCTGCATAAAAACTTGCTTCCCCAGATGAGGTTTCTCTTAAGAGATAGGACATCTTTCCTTTTTTTCCTTCTGCATTTAATAATTTCATCATCCATTATGTAGTCCATCTGCCCTCTTGTGGTTTCCTTTTTGATCTTTCCACTTTTACTTTGCATTTTACAGAGACTTCTTGACTATTTTATATTTCCTGTTCTCTAAATGCGGGATGAGCTCATGAGTCAAGTTTCACCTCACAATGTATTTTTCTAGTCTGAGTAATGCTGAAATCCATTTTTAGTGTTAGATGGGGCTAGGAATTAGTTGCAGCCCTGGAAAGACATCCAGTGTCATGAACAATATGGTCAGCTCTTTTAGGACTTTACACAGTTGCTCTGACACTCTGAGGGGAAAATCCTTTCTCATAGTTCTCTGTTCTAAATGTATTTTTAAGGTGTTTCTCAGCTGACCTGGTCTCTTTTGGTGCCTTCTTGACAGCAGTGGAACTGTGAAATTAGAGAAAGATGCACAACAGATGAACAGCAGCCCTAACACTTTTCCTCAGAAACAGACCCCTTAACTAAGAAGTAGCCTGCACTACCCTTAGCCTGATGCACTATGCCCTACACATTAACATTAATGATGTCTATAAGGCTATTCATTAAAAATTGCTTTTTAAGAGCAGCTTTGTATTCACCTTGGCAAATCAAACTCTGTAGGGCAACAGGAGAAGGACTCTGTGGTGTATGGTTTTATCATGTGATGCAAAGATGCTCATGGGTGATAAGAGGGAAGAAAATGCCTCCTTCCTCATTGTCCTTTATTCTTCAAATGAAGCAATGAATAAATCTCAAATCCTGCCACCATCACAGAAGGATGTATTTGAGAAAAAAAGTCCATCCCGGTCTATCACTACCTGGTACTGAATACAGACCACTGAGAAGAAACCAAGGATTTGATTCCTGGTTCTTTGCAGTTTTGATCTTTTTAAGATGCTTTTCAGATCTGTCCCCCCAGACAGGCCAGCTGAGGTGTGTGTGGGAGGTGGCTGGCAGGACAGAGCCCAGGGATATTCTGCAGCTCTTCAGAAAGGACAGAGTCTCTCACTGGTTCTCTCCCAAATACTGCGTTGTACAAGCTTTTTGAAAGAACTCCTACAGCTGGCTGAGGTGTGCGCTAGAATTTGCTGAATGACGTACTAAGACTTGCCTAATTTGACATTTATTTTCTTCTTATTCTGGTTGCCAGGAAGTTTTTACTGTTAACTACTTCTGAACCCCCTGTCTGACCAAAAAAACAAACACCAAAACATGGACAATGCTATGAACCCCTCCCATTCTTTATGGCTCCTTTGAGACTCACAGAATGACCCTGCACCTCATTTAATGAGACCTGAGAAGGGTATGTGCGTGCTGAGTTCAGTGCTGAAAATGCCAAGTGTTGGTCAAAGATTGCCAGGCAGAGCGCAGAAAGCGAAAGAAATAAGAATGGACCTCTGCTACATTTTTGTATTCCTTAGCTTAGAAAGAATAATTTAGTATTATTGCTAAAAGTGCCCTGTGGGCATTCCTAAGCCTCTGTGAGCTCTGAAAATTGAGGAAGCTGGAAGCTGCTTCCAGGAAGCCTCAGGGTATGGAGCTGCAGACAGACGGAGGGTGCTCATCCCACACCGAAGTTTGCTGGCTGCAAGCCAGCTGTGAGCAAGGGCCAGGTACAGCTATTTTAGCACCGTTCTCAGCTTCAGCTGGCATGTCATCTGCCTCTGGGACAACAGGCTCCTGTCTGAGGAGAGAACTGTTCTCTTTCAGAAGCTCCTCCTGTTGAGTTGCTCCTCTCACAGCCACTGAAAACTAAATTCTCATCATTTGTAACCGTGTCACAATTCCAAAGTCTTCCTTCCTTCCCTCCTTCCCTTCCCCTCCCATTTCTTTCTCTTAGATTTTGTAGCAAATGCAGTAAAATTATATTTCAGCCCTCTCTGAAACTGTCACAAACTGAAAGAGCTCTTCACTGCTGTTTGCTTGCACCCTGAAAATCACTGTGACTTCACCAAATGCATCTCAAAAGGTATCATAGAATCATTACGGTTGCAAAAGTCCTCTAAGATAACAGAGGATTAGAATCTCTTCTTTGTTCAAATAGGGAATTTACTAACTGCAGGGTTTGTCACTCACCGGGCTATTTGAGTGTTGAGTTGATATTTACCACACAAGAACTTTTGAAATCAGCAAAATAATAAATAAATAACTGTATTTGCATTTATTCCTTGCTCTATAAACAAAGTCAAATTCTTGTCAACCAAACAGAAACCAATTCCCCAAAAGCTGGTGTTTGGCCTTTCAAGGACTGGAATGAGCACTAACAGACACACACTGCCGTGCCCCAAACTTAGTTTAACTTCAGTAAATCACAGGTGTCTGCTCTCTGTGATTGTTTATTGTCCAGGGTGACGACTTGCACATCGAGACTCAGAAGGAGAGAACACAGTTATTGCCCTTGCCCTTTCTCCACGAAGTGAAAATAAACTTATGACATCAGGGTGATACACCCTTCCAAACGGAGCTTTAAAGTGCAGCCCTGGTATCTACAGACAGATGCTCCAGTTGTGTAGGTGTAGGGAAAGAACAACAAGCTGTCTGTGGAGCAAGCAGGGCAAACCAAAGTAAAACCCTCTCTTGCACAGTCTCCGAAGCTGGTTGTTGCATTAAAGCTTAGTTGTTTCCATCAGAAGTTTGGGGTAGAGGGGACCAAAACAAAATAATTTGATTTTTTCAATTTGTTCTGAAAGCCTGTGTAACTTAAATTTTTAAAGAAGTAGAAGATTTTAATGTTCATTTTAGGACAAAACTCCAGTTTCATGTCCCAGATCTTGCCTCCAAAATATGTCTTCTGTTGATATTCTAATCTACACTTAACCAGAATATTAGAAGCCTGCAGAGGCTTCAGCATTCATGAGAATAAATTTGGTCACCAAGGGTTATTTAATGATACCCAAAAGTTACTGTGATAATTAGGAATTCTGGGCTAAATTCTGTGATACAGTAATTGGCGCAGTTTAGTAACCCCTGTGAAAACTCACCAGGAGTTACTACCACGAAAACTTATCCTGACTTTTTTTTTTAAAAAAAAACAATCTTCATGTGGCTTCTGTGAAATGTAACACTTTTTTTTTCTTTCTAAACAGAAGTAAATTGTAGCAAAATTTAATTTGTCCTATGATATAATACTTAAATTTAGTTACTGAAAGGTTAGCTTTCCTAAATCATTGCAAAGGAGTAAACTGGGATTCCAGGTGTAGACTGGGGTTTTTTTAAGAAATGACTGAGGAAAAAAAGGAAGTATGATAAAGCAGGGCAATTTATTGTTCTGCATTGTTCTTGGGACTGTGTATGAAGAGTTAAAGGTTTTTGAACTACTTATACTCCGACTTTGTTTTTCAGCTGCAGTATTTCTGAATTTAAATAGATGTAATACTCACTAAGAAAATGCAAGCAGCAAATGATTCTCTTGTGTTGCTTATCATCTTCATATGGTGCCACAAATGTTATGACATCATAATACCGTAGTTAAGACAGCTGAGTTATCCTTCTGCTGCTTCTCTGAGTGCTGATACAAAGA
Organism: Sclerurus mexicanus; assembly: GCA_013396755.1. Taxonomy (NCBI): domain Eukaryota; kingdom Metazoa; phylum Chordata; class Aves; order Passeriformes; family Furnariidae; genus Sclerurus; species Sclerurus mexicanus. The sequence goes on along the minus strand of VWZF01004461.1, from coordinate 399,161 downwards.
GCTGACAATTGTGGTGTATAGAAATAGCCATGTCCAGTTAATGAATACCAGTGTCATTACTCTAGTGTCTACTAATGAACTCTGGTAATGAACACCAGTTTTTCAAATACTCATAGACACAGCAGAACCATAACATTATTACAGAATTAATATGATCTGCTAATAGCAAAAGTCTTGCCCTCGTAAGACATATGTATATTATCAAGAAATCTTATTTCTGAAGTCAGAATAGACCATAATACCTGGAATTCAGCTGACTGTGAGCTAACAAAGCCACAAACAGCAGCAGTGTCAATTCATTGGTACCCCAACAAGCAGTGGAGTGTCAGGACCCATCTCGTTCTTATTATGCATATCAAAGTGAAGTTAGAGTGATTTCAGAATAGCAAAATTAAAACCAGGTAACTGGAGGCCAGTTTTCATTAGCTTGCACTGTTAAGAATATTACAGGCTCTATCCTCTGATATTCTAAACTGGTATCGCTGACTTTGGCAGGACAGCAATAGTATACACCAGAAGACCTTTAAATTTAGCTGGCATCTAACCTATGTCAAGTACTGTTCTTTAAACCTGATCATGTGAAGTTGTAAGCTAACCAAATGCTGAAAACTCCTGTCATTTTTAGAAGGAACTGGACTGTATCTGTGCTCATGTTCAGTAACGAGTACACATTTTTGTAATAAGAGACGGAAATTAAAAAATAGCTGATAGTAACAGGAGAGAACATGAGCTGCGTTTTGTGGGCTTATTTTCTTATTGAGATTCAAAAGCACCTTGTGGAAAATGATCAAAAGACTTCTTGAGAGTTTTATGTCATTTCTAATAGTATAAAAATAGTTCTGATAGCTTTGAGGAGACAGGTTGTATGCCTAGTGTAACAACCAGTTCAGCCTTCTGCTTATGGTTTGAATTCATCTTGCACTGAGGCTGAGGCAAATGTCACTACATACACCTGTAGTAGACACAAAAAAGTTTCCACATATGAACCTTTTCTCTTTAATTTCTTGGAGCCATTTCCTAACTCCCAGCACTTCATGGAAGTTTGTTTTTTCATTCCACCTCCTTGTAACCTTTCAGCCCTCCTAAGTGACTCATTCCTTCCTCAGTCTAAGGGTGAGAACAAAGCAAGACCTTCTAAACCCATAATGGTTGGGCCAACTAAGTTATCAGGATATTTAATATTTTCAGCTTAGCTCTATGAACCTATTCAGATGATCCTGGAACAATTCCAAAAGATCTGCAATGGAATGGTTAAACTATACTTGGTCTGTTTTCAATAAGCTTTAGAACAAGTGGTGTATTTAAACAAATTATTTTCATCAAGGTAATTTTTAAATCTCACTATTCGAAGATGCCCAGGTATATAACTGCAAACTTAGTGGAACTGCATTTCTGCAGTAGCTTTTTCCACTACTGCTGTAGTGTTCTGGTTTCCCCCTTCTGTTTAGAGATTTGAATGGTTGGCAGAAAGGCTTCCTGTGAATACATTAAAAATGTAGGTAACCATTAAAATGGTATTATCAAACCTCTTGTCCAGAACAGAGATATAACATCTTCAGTGCTAAGTAAGTAATAGCTGTTAGAATGTTGCTCGTTTGTTCTTATCAGTCGGTCAAAATACTAAAGAGAAGTATGAAAAACCTCCCCTTACACCCTGGTTAGGCTGGATGCAGCCCCTTTGGCTCTAACACTCGTCATCCTAATGACTTAAACCAGCAAAGCAGGTCCTGTCTCTAGAACCTTACCCAAACCAAAATCTGTGTCTCATCTACATAGGCAATAATATAACATCTGCCAGGTTGCTTTTGCTTTTGAGGTCACTTATGTTGCAGGTTAACACAGCATTTGCTATGTCTGGTTAACCTAAGACACTGAGAAAATTCTAGAACCACCAAAGGTGGTGCAAGAGCAAACTAAAGGATAGCAGAGAGCACCAGTCTTGTAAATCCTAGGGCGTAGAGGTGTCCTTGAAGAAGTCATCCTCCGGGGCAGCGTGGTTGCTAGCAGTTTCAGCAGAGAAGTCATACATGCAATGAGCCTCATAAAAATACTGTTCTTCCATCAGTTTGAGGTCAGGTTGTGGCTATAGCAGATTGATGAGGAAGGGAGAGTTTCCCTTGTGTCATCCCAAGAGGAACAGTGGGAAAGAAGGCCTCGTCTGCAGAGGGAGGAGGAGGAGGAGCACACATCTGTCTCATGCAAAGGAGCAAGAACGGCATTCTTTTCTCTAGATGATTTTAATTCTTGTAGTAAAACATGATCATGTTGGCAGTGCAGCAAAACAAGTCTCTTTATGTGACTTATGCTTTTCTCTTCTGACAACTGTAGTCTCAAGAACACCAGTCAAATACTTTCTCCAGCTGCTGCATTCACACAAAGAAGCAGTATAAATGGAAGCATTATTGCCACCAATCATCAGACCCTCTGAAGGAGCTTCTGTCCTCTCTGAATACTATGGAGCACAAACATTGGTCACTATTGAGTATTGTATTTTTAATGTTTACCACTTTAAATGCCACAATTTTGAATAGACAGACAAGTAGCATAATAACAACTGGACTAGCTACATCATGAGTCAGACTGTGCAATATGCCCAAAGGATAATAACCTTCAAAACTAAGCATGTAAATCTTCAGTGGCCTCACCACTGTTTGCCATACATCCAACTGGAATTGGTGCTGCTTCAATAAAGTTAATCCATGGACTGGTCTTGAATATCAAATATAGTTTTGATTTTAAATGACCTAAATCTGCAACCTGACAGTGTCAGTCCTACTAGACTTGGCCTTTCCTCTCTCCCTGTAGAAATGTCTGGAAGAAGATTTCTGGAACAATCGTCAGAATCCTCTGTAAGACAAGTCATTGCTACGATTCATGTGCTTGTGGAGGAAGAGAGGGCACAATGCAGCCTTTGTGCCTCCAGGTCCATTTGTTGCTCTCCCTGCTGTCCATGTGCAGCTCCATCCAGAAACACGGGCTGCACTTTTTCTGGCTGTCGCAGGTGTGCCCTAAATTGAGTGTGCCCCAAATTGAGTGTGCCCCAGTGTCCCTGAAAGGACAAGTAAATATTCAGCCTTGGTGACCTTTGCCATTCCTGCTGACCAGGAACGTGAGGTGTACGGTAGATGATGTGTCACCTGTTCATTTAATTTACAACTTTGACTCAAGTGTGACTGAAGAAGTAAAGCTTTGTTAGCAGCTTACCTCAGGGGCATGGATATTATAAAGAAATTTTGATATCATAAATAAATTAACTGAAATGAAAAAATGTAGATATCTTTAAAGAATTAAAATGTTTTAATAAATCTAACAATTTAAGAAATTTAATGATTTTAAAAAGGAATTTTTTACTTTACTAGAAGTAAAGAAAGAAAAACAAAGAGAGAATTTGAATTTGCTGAAATCCAAAGACAGAAAGACTTGAAAAACTTTTCATACTTTATCAAAATTTAATCTGTCTTTTAATCCTTTGGCCACTAGTGTGAAGTGCTGTGCAGTCTTCTGAATGTAAAATGTAAAATTCCTTCCTTTCAGGTAGTTCTGCAGAATTGTAATGTGTTGTCCAACTATATTCACATCTCACAAGCTGTCAGAATATCGATGGGAGATACTGACCCCTCCACATGCCCTGCTGGGAATAAAAGTGTGGCAACTAAATGGCTGTGCTTTAGATAGTGAAAGCTGGTGATATTTCTTCAAAACAGCTCTTGCTGCCTATTGGTGAGCGACATTAGAACAACGCTTCAGGCAGAGCATGTTTCCTGATCTAGTGCTGGCAGGGAGGAGGCCAGGGGCCCATGAAAAGTGGATTGTCGTCAGGTGGCACACTTCGTGGTGTGAAGAAAAATGCCTTTCTTGCCATCCCTGAAGAGACTGGATTTATCCCCTGATGTAGTTCAGCAGCTTTTCTGGAGAAAGTTGCCTATATTGGTGTCAGAAACTTGCATTTATTGTTTGCTCAAGTATTCCACAAAGCTAAAGGGTTAATCAGCAAGATGACATGAGATTTAATTTCTTTTAAAGGAACTTTATTTTTAAAAGCCATGCCTTTTTATGGAATGTGTTAGCTTAAAAATATATCTAGAAGCAACACTAGACTATAAAGAGTACAAGTGCCCAAGCCCAGAACAGTCACTGACAACTTGAGTAAATTTGCATCATTCTTCTCCCATTTCGATGCCATAGAAATGCAGAGCTGGGTCTAATGTGGGACAACACACAAAAGCTATATAGCATTCAGACCTGTGTTGTACGTCTTTCTTGCCGGTGAGGCTGTTTCTGTCTTGAGTGATGAGGGAAGGAGAAGAGTCTCTCCTGCTGTTGAGTTCATGCGCTTCCCACATCCCACAGACCGCAGTCAGAGCCAGCAGTGCAGTCTGAATACTACAGACACACGAATGAACTTTTGCACCTGAAAAGATCCTAGAGAGTAAGGGTAGACCTGTGAGACGCTGATTTGGGACTCAAACATTCTTGTTCAATAATCTTAGCTTTATTGCAATCTTTTTATATCCTGTGCTGGGCGGGTCACTGAGAATAGGTGCACTTCTGTCTGGAGGTGTAATTGCAGTTTGGGTTTACTTACGTAACCTAACTTTAAACTAGCTTAGTCAGTCACAACTGTTTGATAATGGCAGGTTGAACTTCAGTGCACTGCTGTAATCCCTTTGGGTCTGTGAATAGACATCCAGTAGGTAACATTTGTGATTTAAGTGTTGTGCACCACAATATTTAAAACCAGGCATAAAACCCAAGCAAGCGACTTTAAGGGTTTGACCTGGTGTAGGTTGTAATGTGAGTAGTATTTTAGGATTACGATGAATTTGATCAGTTTGCACTGCAGTTCTCAACTGTGTTAGGGAAACATAAATATTATTCTTGCCCAGGCTTTTGTCTGTCTTGTCTACTTAAAGGGTGACCTCTTTGGGTCAGGAAACGTTTTTTATTTTATGTTTATACAGCAAGTATAGCTTGGATCTTCAGTGTGATTTGGAACAGTTATTGATGTTATGGAGCCACCTCTTGTCTGCATCTGATAGTATGTTGTTCCATGAGTCTCTTGTATGAAGCTTTCCATGGGATGTGCCAGTGAACCAATCCCTTCCGCACAGAGAGAATCCAGTCAAACAAAAACCATCCTCAGGTTTTTCTGTGTGCATGTTTTTCTACATTCTCTTCTCTTTTGCACAGTTCTGAAGCAATGCTTTGGACTGTAGGGAGTAGCATTCAAATATCTATTTAATATGGCAAAGAATATTGCTCTATTCGTATTTGTTGTTCCAGGAAAAATTAATAGTTTGCATTGCTTTGAAACTACACTCTGTGAGTAATGATCACTGTCTTCTCTTTTCTCTCTTGTAACAAAGCCCTTTTTTAATCAATGAGAGATATCTCTATCTAATCAAACAGAACCTACTGTTAACTGCTTTCTATTTTGATTAGAAGAAAAAGGTTTATAGTCTGAACAAAAAAGGCATGCTGTTCCAATAGGTCCTAGTTATTTCCCAGTTCAAATATTCTTTGCGTTGTCAACAGTGGTAGAAAAGAAAAACAATGTAGAAAGTTTCCATTTCCAGTATTAATGAGAAGAGGGACTCAAAAGTGTTAGTGTCATAAATCATCTGAGACAAGTGAAATGTGTACCTTATAATGTTGTAACTTTGCTGTTGGAAACAGCAGCCTAGCTAGGAGCAGAAATCTGGGTGGGACACAGGTTATGGTAGAGGGGCATTGACAAAAGGTCTGACTTTACAGCAGATCATTTGTGTTGTAAATGGTTTAGAACAGACTCGGAGTTGGACAGACTTGGGTCAAGTTGAATGAACTGCTGTCCAGCCAGGGCTGCACCTTTTGCTGGAAGGACAGGTGAGCACAGACATTTAATAAAATGTTTCAGATGAAACCACCATTCAAAGCAGTGGCAGTGGCAAATTTGCTAGGTACTGCATGTTTTGGCTTCATAAAAAAAGCTCAGGTCTAGGAAGAGATTTCAGATGTGTGCAAGGGCGTGGATATCTAAAGTCAGCACATCTCTTTGTATCAGTGTCAGCCTGCACTTGCTCAGGGTAGTTGTTCCATTCATGGGATATGCTGGACATTCATTTTGCACAGAGATAGTGTTTGGTACTTACGGGGATTTCCTTTTCCCAAGGATTTGTAAGGGATCTATGAACCAGTGCTTGGACTGCAGAATAGCCCAGGATAATGTATTACAGGAAAGACAAAACAACGTATTTCATTTTTATTTCTGAGGATTTAGAAGAGCAAGATAAAGTTCAGGACTGGCCATCTCTAGAGTTGTATGAATTTGCTTTTTCTTTGCTTTGTGCTATTACTTTCAACTATTGCTAGTTCTGTAACATGATGTGCACTGACAAATTCAGGAACACCATTCTTGCATTAATCCTTGGGCACAATGAAATAATGAATGCTTGTTATAAACCTCTACGCTGTTGTGCACATACCTTGCTATTGTCCATTCGAGAAATCCCCCAATTTATTAAATGTATGACCAAGGTAACCCTGTTGCCAAGCCCCAGCTGAGTTTGTTGGACTGTCCTCATGTATGTCACAAGCCCACAGCAGATGCAAGGTAACACGCCTATTGAGAACTAAGCTAAATTGCATTATGTTACCTCAGCTGTGGACTAGGAGGGAGCGTGAATTGTTTTTCTTCTCATGTATTCAGGAAGATAAATGCTGCACTTCTGAACCACATACGCCTAACTATTTAACATAACTGTATCAACATTAATTTATCTTTGAAGAATAAATCTATAGTGCATATACAGAAAGGTGGCATCACTGTTGCCTACTGCTTCTGTAATATTTTTTCTATGACTAATTGTGCAAGCTCAATTAAAGTTAATTGATGTTATTTTTTTAATCCAGAAAATAAGTTTCTGATACCTAAACAGCACGGTCAGCCATCTGCTGGAAAGTGGATACAGCAAAAATCCAAACCTCCTTCTTTGTCTTAACTCATCCTGAGCCTTTCACAGAAAGCAATCCTGGGACAGCCTTTGAAAGGCGCTCATGTCCCATATAGAAACAACAGTGCTTCTCTGCATAGTTGGTCTGCTAAGGCATCCAACTAAGCAGCTCACAAAAAAATGCTCTGTACTTTTAGGATGGAGCTTAGCCAAGGTCTGCATCCTTTTTAGTCATTAACTCAGTCACCTTTCAATATTTGTCTGAAGTATTTAGTTTTTGCATGACCAAATGTTTTCAGGCTGAGCAAAACTCACACTCTTTTGTAGTGTCTATGGATTGCCCAGACCTAACATTTCAAAGGCTTGCAAGATCCTCTCCTTATGTCTGAGAGGATATAAATAGTATTCAGTTTAATTAACACCACCAAAGGCATGTTGCAAATAGATTTTCTGTTACTGGCTTTCTCCATTTCTTAATTTCGAGATGTTAGGCTTTGCAAAATAAATGTATCCTTTTTCTTTTAAGGTGGAGAAAGTTCATTCTGCTTCTGATTAGAGAGAAGTTGTTTCAATTCAAATGTTTATTTTATTGGTGAGAAAGTAGTGAGGAAGTGAAGCTATTGCTATGATGGAATAAGGATATGAGGCAGGTGAGACCGTGTGGAGCAGCTGGTATAATACAAATACCAGTTTTCCCTGTTGTTTCCTTTTGTAGCACCATTTAGTAGAGACAAAGGGGGAAAAATCCTAATTCTTGAGCCTGTTGACGTGTGAAGAGCTTGTGCTACAACAGTGACAGCACAGCTCAAGAACAGAGGGCCGGGCAATCTCGAGTCCAGCCACAGTAAATGCCAGGCCAAATCTCATCATAATTAAAACCATTTTGGGAGCTGTTTCCAATTACAGACGCTGCCATCGGACCGTGTTCCTCTCCCTGCTCACACCCTCTCCGGGTCGCAGAGGAGAAGGGTTGTCACTGCAGCACATCCACAAAACCCTTCTGCTGCAGCCACCTTCACACAGCATGGGAAGAAACCTTCTCCAGTGGGTGCAGAATGGAGACTGGAGATGCTCCTAGGACTCCCAACCAAAAGTTTACTTAGGAGGCGAGTGCTCTGGTTTCCCAAAAACAGGCTTAAAAGGCTGTAGGGTATATTTTCAAAGCAGGATTTCAGCCATGTGACTCATTAATGTCAATGGAAATCATGCTGTTAAAACTTTGTGCGGTGCTTTGAAAGTGTATCCCTTATATGTCAGTTTTCTTTTCTAGGCAAAATTATCAAAACCAGACCTTGTGTGCTGGGTTTTTTAAAAAAGAAGCTTTCCAGTATTATATGCTAATAAATCAAAGGTTTAGCAGGCTTGATCTGCTCTCATTCCGTCCTCCTCCATCTCCACTTTCCATTTTATCATTGACTTTGATTTTATGCAGAGTTATAGTAACATATAGTTTTTGCAGACATCGCCTGAAGGAACACAACTGAAACATTTCAGGCAATGGATTGCAAATTGTGCGGAAAGCAACAATTGTGGTATAGAGGGATAATAATATTTGTTGCATAGTTTCAAATATAAAGCAGAATCAGTATGGAAAACCTCACCTTTTTAGATTTTTTTTTTAATTACTGTTTTCATTAGCAAATTGCAACAAATCAACCCTTACATATTAAAATAAAAAATAGTTTGTAGGATTCAGAATTACCTTTTCAGAATAACTCTGGGATCCGCTAATAACAAAATATCAGATGACAGGACTGTGTGCTGAACAAAAAAACAAACTAATATAACGAGATCTCTGGTTTCCAAGAAAGAATTATACCTCATTTGACTCCATTGAATACAGATAGAATTACCCTGAAATGCTTGTAAACTCTGACCTATAACAGAGGGATGATTTGTGTATTTCTGTTAGCTGTGTTTTGTATTTGTTCACTGCTATGCTTTTGGTCCTTCCTCCAGAAATCAGAGACATCTCCAATGTCCAGTTTATTACGGCAAAAAGTTTCATCATTTCTATAAGCTCCAAAACTTTTCACCTTTACATCAGCAGTCCACGTCTGTCCTGGGAATCGTATCTTAATTTGAATTAATCTCTGGAATAAAATGATTGCTGTCTGTATATATAGTGTATCATATGCTTCTGTAGTTGTTTCTCAGTGGGCAGCTGTTCCACTCAGTAATTGCTCTTTTACAAGTCTCAGCAAAGGCAGAAGACTAGAACTGCACTCCCTCTTTCTCTTGGAAGTCGCTGCTGTGGAACAGTTTTGCATTAGAGTTAAGAAAGCTTGTGTGCTGCTGCTTTGTGACTGTACACGGTGACTGGTAGTCAATCAGCAGGAATGTCTCTTAGATAATGTGAGTTGAAAATAACAGAGATCTGTCTTCTTTGTTACAGAATAAGAGAATAAGAAACTGCCAGAATTCTCCAGCTGGCTAGACAAAGGTCTAGAGAGAATAAAGAAAGTTCACCCATCCACTTACCTGTTTACTTCTGTCCCCATTCTTCCTTTCCATCAAGAAATCATATTTTTGTCCAATCTGCTACGTTCCTTAGCTTTCTGACAATAATGGGTGTTAGCTTATGTTATGTCTTAACTTAAAAGAGTAGGATTATTTTATTCAATGATAATCCTGTGTAATGATGGCCTCCTATGTTCCAAGAGCTTAAAAATTGCTCCTTCTTATGACTTCACAGAATGTGGCATGGTGCCACTGAAAAGTGAATATCTGGATTATAACACCAAATGTAAGGTTGCCACAAGGTTTACTTTGAGAGAGACATGTTCCAGCACATTTTCCAGTAGTCACATTTCCTCTTTTTTTATTTATAACACTTTTTTTTTTCTCTATCTGCCCTGGCCTGCAAAACTTTTTAATATGCTTCCCTTGAAGTGTTTGGGAAAATCTACCTTCTGGACTCTCTTGCATTGTCATATTGGTTTGCAGGAACACAGAGCTCTGTTCTATACCCGATAATCAGTAGTCATCTGAAGCATAACACCTAGGGGAAAACTGAGATAGAAAAGTTAGTTTGATTTGTTGTTTTGTCTGATGACCAGCGGAGTTATTTCAATGCAAACAATGAAAATGAGAAAGTGAGATCAGATACCTTGAGATTCAGCATAAACAGCAACATGAAGACTTGAAACTCAGTATTAAGTTCCACAAAGAAGGGCTCTTATGCCTTTCTCCCATCGCTGTTTTATTATTGGTAGGGAAATAATGTCTCTGTTTCCACAATAATTCTTCTCTAAAGCTCAAAGCACTCTAGAAACATCTTTGTGCTCTGTAAGCTCTTTACGCAGGTGGAAAAACTGGCACAGGGCGAGGTCTGTGTTCCCTCACGCTGCCCTGAAATCCCACCTTTCCCTGGTGCCATTGTTAGCACTGTGGGTCTTGTTCTCCCCTTACTTGTAAGCCATCCATTTTTTCCTCTATAGAACACTGAAAGCTCCTATGGAGAGATTTTAAAAGTATTTTGGTCTGGATACCATGGTGATAAATCTAATAAAAAACTTCAGCGAGAAAAAGAGTGTTAAGTTTCTAAAAGTTAGGATTTGGGTTTTTTTACAAGGTACCAACAAAAGAAACTATATTAGATTTCTATACACAAGGGTGGTAAAGTCTTTTCTAGACTAAGTTGGTGTACTGTGAATCTCATTACAATCATTACTGCTACAATTGAGTAACCTTAATAAAACACTTTCCACACTGAAAATAGGATAATTCTATTTCTATGATGACAAGGCTAGATAATTTTAATATATGCTTTTTGTGGGAACACGAAGAGGAAGCTCTAAAAATGATAACAGGATGTGTATTTTGTGATCAGAGATGTAGTTTTAAATCATGAACCCTGTTTTCCAGTAGATTTTCCTTCTTTCTCCAGGTGGACATGCTGCTTCATTGCCTCCTTTTCCAAAGATGTGTCAGTTTAGCCTCTAACGCTCGAGGTAAAGCAAAATCTGTAAATCTGTAGTGAGATCCTAGATAAACCATGTTTTGTCTAATTAAGCCTCATTCATAAAATCACCAAAATCCACAGTTTCCTTAGTCTTTCCAGGGGTTAATGGCCTGCTGCTTCTCATATACCCTCCCTGTGACATAACACAGAAGTATGTAACCTCTGAGGTACTTATTATTTAGGTAATTTCAGATTACATTTGAGTTTGTCCTCCACTTTTCTATCTGCTGGAGGTAGCAAAATATCTTTTTTGTTTATCCTCTAAGTTTAAAGACTTCTCTCCTACTAACACCTGAAAGCACGCTCACAACTCATTCTCTGATGATTATATTGTTTTCCCTTGAAACTGGGTATAATTAAATTACTCCAAAAAACACATGACTGGGCTGATCCAGAAATTGAATAAAGGGGTTTGAGGATCACCATGGATTTGTAATCCAGGTACTTAACCTGCCCCAGGCTTCTCTTTTCAGAGAGCAGTTGTAGGGTGAACACTGGGCCTGGGATCACTGTGCTGGCAGAAGGAAATCTGTGCACTGGAACAAATGCATGGATTGCTTTGGAGGTTTCAGGATTATTTTAGAAGATCTGAATTGCTCATGTAGCTGCAGTGGTTTGAACTGGAGATACCCACTAGACTATGAGTTTGATCGAAAGCACGAGTGAATCGGAGAAGCAGGTGGAAAGACTGACACAAAACGACTTTTCAGTGATAACTCATTAATTCTGTATTCTAACCTATTGTGGAAAGAATTGTAATAGGTGCTGAGTTAAGTCAACTCATTTATAGAGAAAATAACTAAAAGAGAAAAATAGCTCAAGATCAGTCACTCCTTTGGCAAATTCAGTTTAACCTCAATTAATAGAAAACATGGTAAAGCACGATGTGCTCCCACACCTTGAAACTTTGCACCCCACAGACCCACGGGTCTGCCAAGGTCTGGCCCTTTGCCTGGACTAATAAACTCTCTGACGAGCATGAGCACTGGCACTCTGTGTGCCGAGATACCCTCGTGGCTCATGTCTGGCAGAGCTTAATGAGTCAGGTTCAGCGTCGTGTGAGAGCAGCTGCACTGCTGCTGGACCTGCTCCCAGAGCTGGCTCCAAGCTTCTCAGCAGCATAATGACTCAGTCTCGCAGTGGTGGGTGAGAAATTTTGGAGCAGGTAAAGAAGAATGGAGGAGGGAAGGGATATTTGGAACAGTTATTAGGGATTTTGTAGTGCTGTTCACGGAGGGGCTAGAAACTTTCGCGTGATGATTTTGCTGAGGAAATGGACTGGGTGGAGGTAGCCGTGTTTTGAGTGGGTACGTCCATTAGAGATCTGACAGATTTAGGGGTTTACAAGAAACTTTTCCTTTTCACCTCTGCTTCTGGAACCCTCCTGTAGTTTTGTTTCATGAGCATGGAGTCTCCTCCTCTTAGGTCCATGGACCCTTTCTTCTCCCCTTTAATGCAGACAACACCTGCTCTGAGCCCACTCTACAAAGGCAACCACTTCTCCTTTGATGTGGAGGTAGTCCAGAAAAGACACCAAGAGGAAGCAAGTCTTGATTTTGAAGCCGTTGCTGAGGTCCTGGAAAAGCCCTGGGAAGCCTGCTGGGTCACAGTCTCTGCTAATCCTGGTCCAGCCTCAGCCCATCACTGTTCCTGCTGCCCCTCAGGTGCCCTGCTCCTCGCTGGGGTGGTGGGACGGGAGTAAAGAGGCTGCAGTAACTTACCCCTTCTGCTGCTTCTCCTGATCCCTCTGTAACTGCAAGGTAAATCAAGATTGTATGCTATGCATTGGTTGGTTGAAAACATTTTTTAAATGACGAGGGGGAAAATTTATGGAGCCAAATTCAGGATTCTCTCAGATTTTGATAGCTACAATATTTACAACATTCTAGACACTCATGAAATCAGCCATCTGATGACTTGATATTTTTCATTGAGTCACATTTTGTTTTTCTTTTAGCTTCCATAGAGCTTTGTGTCTTTGACCCCATATTTTGCTTCCTATGCAAGCCTTCTTTCCTTCCCATAATCTTAATTTATTTCTGTTCACCTAGATTTCATTGGCTGTGTGTGTACGTGTATTCATTCTGCTGCAAATATTTTTGATTCGTATTTTTTAACAGTTTCGTCTTGTTATGTATTATTTTTTTTTCTCCAAATAATAAGTTAGGAAAATAAATAAAGGTGGGAAACAAACCTTGTAACAAAAATATTTTCAGTACTCGCTGAAAAAAGTTGCAAAATAATGAGTGTCATTGCAAAACTTTGTTGAGCAAACGTCAGAGCCCTCGTAGCTGTAGAGAGCGTGGTAAATGAAACTGAGCCCTTTGGGAAAGGTGAGCACAAGGCCATGGAAATCCCACTCTGACTTCACAAAGAATGGAGTTTAAGATATGTCACTTCACCTGTAGATATTATATTAGTTTATTTTTTTAAAAACTTTTTTCCTGTCTCCTTTGTTTCTTCTCGCTTTCTTCCATTTCCTGTTCCATGTGCCCTTAGCTCCTTTGGTCCATCTGCTGTCTTTCTCCACCTTGCTCTCCTGGCTCATCAGCGCTGGAGATAAAGGCCCACATGATGCTTGCTACGAACACAAAGGAGCACTGATTTTGTTATTAGTCATTAAGGTACAAACAGATTCCAGCTCTCACAAAGACAGCTTTCACACATCTGACTCACTGGGGCACAGCGCTGGAAGTATTTGAAATAATGAAGGATTTGGTCCAGTTGCTGCATGAACCGAGCTGCATAATTGTATTTATTTTATTTTCTATTCCAGTTTTCCTTTGTGTGCATGCGTGTTTGCATTAATTTTGCCAATCTGTTTTTGTTTCAGGTGCCTGTGAGTACTGTTTTCACTAATGGTGTTATTACATTCAAGTTCTTTCCCCATATTTCATGAAAACTACCAGCCAAAACATCAAAAGCTTTTCTGTGCAAAACAGATTGTTTAAACAGCTGAAATACTTCTTACATGTGTCTGCATCTACTGTAGATTTCACAAGTATCACACATTTAGGCATCTGCCATCTTCGAAGTGATTTCTGAGTAATGGATGTGAACAAGTCAGCTCTTCAGATGGCAACTTTCCATAACTGTGTTCAATTTGGGGAGTAATGTTATTTGATACTGCTTCTTTTTCTGGTAAATTTTATTTCCAAATTTCATTTTCATTATGTTTCTTTTTATACCATTTCCATTATTTATCCCAAGGGAGAAACCAAGACAAGTACTTTTGAAATAAGAATAACACAGAAACTACATTTGTATTCTTTTAAAGCTGGAATTTATATCCTCTCTCACAAATCATGGAAATTCATAACAATAGGCTCATCTGAGTTCAAGATGAATGGAAAAACATTCCATCGACTTCAGAAAGTTCTGAATTGGGACTTGTACTGTGTTCTTTGGAGTACCAATGAAACATTTGTGTTTTAAAATATTTCTGTACGTTTTCTTTCCTTGAGTTTGTCTTTCTATTTCCTTTCTGAATTTTTGGCTTCAGAAGGTTCTGCAGGTGAATTAATTAAGGAGAAAGTCCACTCACACAGTTTTACATTTGCTATCTTTTGTTTTTTCACTGATTGCCTACTTAGATATAATGTAAATCAATGTCTATATTATTTTTCCCCTGGATGTCTGCTTTTTTCTTATGATGCTTGTAGTTAGTTTTCTCTTCGAAGCAGACAACTCCAACATTTTCGATATCTCTTTCTAGGATATCTTTCCATGTCCTTTTTTGTTTCCTGGTCTAAACTCCATCTAATTTCACAACACCTTACTGACATAGCATTCATAGTACTGACTTATTTACAAAAGAGCATGAACTCCATGAACTCTTGATATAAATAATGGCATCATTCATATGGCAACATCTCTCTCACCCTTTTTTTATGCACTCTCACCTTTTGTTTTCTTTCTTGACCTCATCTGGGCATTGGAATGACTTGGCTGCCCAGGGCAATGTCTGGGTCCCTCTCTTTAAATAAAACTGTCAATTTAGAGCTCAGTAGTCTTTAGGGAATTATTTTTAAATCTGTCTACCCACGAGTGGTGGGCTATCTTCCAAAATTCCTTGATTGTTCTTTTATTTACTGCTTAAGAGGCTTCATAATAGTTTTAAAGTTTCTCACAAGAATTAGTCAACAAACCTCCTGAGCTGGTGGGAAGAACTGACTCCAGAGAGAGGAAGAATGTTTTATTCTCTGTAGGTTAGGAAGTTTTCTAACAGTATTATGTATGAGGATGGTAGTGCTGTACTCAGCTCTAATTCAGTGTACTCTTCTCTCGGATGTTAAAATAAAGGTTGTCTTAGGTCAGCAATAGCTCATTTTTTTAAGTTTGCTTGCAGTGGGGGAGAGGAAAAAAAAGACATCTGGATTTGCAGGTCTTTACATGCGTGTACATAACTCTAATTAAAATAGAACAAAGAAAGTGTTTTTAAATTTTTCTTGTCCAAAATATTGGGGAAACAAACTCTGCCCAGCTGAAATCACATTCCTGGATGGAATTTCTATTCCCAATGCTTAATATAGGAGTACACACCAATTCCCCATCATGAGGCAGGAATTTTGTCATGACCACTTTTTGCTGGGAAAAGAACAAGCTTCTTTGTTATGTATGTATCTGCTTACTCAGGTCCTCTAAGGATTAACAACCCCCCTCAGTAGCAGTGGCAAGACTTTTCTTGATGCTGTTGGCATTTGGTGATTCCCTCCAGATTGTTCAACATTACTGCACGTTTCTGGAAGGCAAAGGAAGAGTAATTTGCCCAGTCTTTCCAACAGCACAGGACCAAACTGGGCTGCGGAAGAGTTGTGCTTTCTTATTTTAGGGGCCAAATTCTCATCTCAGTGAAATCCGTTTCGATTTTCCCTGAGAGCAGGTCAGTTATTTCAGGTTTCCATCAATGTAGCAGAGCAGGTTTTGGCTGCAGGTCTGAATTGTTGAACTGGAAGCTGATGTGTTGCAATGGCATTAGTTACCGAAACTCTAAAAATAATAGCGAATGCCTTACCACTTCTTTAACCAATAGATTTTGAGGCACAGGTTTCTTTGAGAACAAATTATTTTCAAACTTCTTAGAAACTCACTTGTCTTATCTGGCAGAAAAAAAAAATCTGTAGCTTGGATCTTCTATTAGGGAGTGATGTGTCAACTTCATTTAAAGACTAGGCTTGCCTGGCTTCTTATAACTTGGCCATAGGTTTTGGTGGACATCTGCAAGTCATTGAATGAATCTGAAAAGCACAAATCTACAACAGTTCTACTCTCTTGAGTTGTGTTTGATATTTCCTGTTTTTAAGGTTTCCTTGGTATCTAACACATAGAGTACTAAACACCAGCTGCTCCCAGTGACTCAGATTTGCAGACCTTTGATCAATTTATCTTGTCATGATTAACAAGTTTCTATACTGGAAGGAGAATGTTACCATTTGTTGTGAGTAAAAACATTGAGCAAACATCCTCTGTATTTATGTGCAATATAAACCCCAGTCTTTGGTGTGTCTTGTACTGTAACTGCAGGTCTCTTTCTCCCCATTAACTCAAACCCTATCAAGGACATGAGTTTTATTTGGAGCCCAAGGTATTGCCAGGAATGAGTTGGAGTCCTGTGACTAAGCTGGGTTACTTCTTCCTTCTTTTTTGGAGTGCCCATTTTCTTTCAGTTAGTATTATATAAATATTTTGTTTTATCCTCTGGAAAGAACAGCAAAGGGGAAAATGTAAAAGTGACACAGTTACACCATGGTGAATTCAGCCCGTTTCTGCTTACAAAGTAAGACAACTTTCTTCTTGCTCCTTAGTCTCAAAGTGGAGGGATTGCAGCTTTGTAGACCTGCAAATGCTGGTAATGGACATGGAGGCCACTGTACAATTCTAGTAGAGGTTTCCTTTGGAAGCTTTTGAAACCTCAGGGATCTGTGGACCACAAACAAGGAACACTTCTATGAAGCATCATATGTATGGGAGGTAGACTGCTACATATGGATATATTCAATATAATTCTGTATGTATAGATGCTTTAATTTATGTTCATAATTTTCTGCTATACCAGGTAAATCCCAAGTGCCTCCTGAAGTTTGAACCAGTTAGAAGAGCACGCATGTTAAACATGATCCTCCTTGATGCCTACACACACATTCATATCAGTTGTTGAAATCCTTGATTCAGTTGAATCATTCCATTTCTGTGGCACAGTTCTAGTTAGCCTGGAGAAAGGTGCACTGCTTATCCTGTTGTATTTTAAAGTCCCCTAATACCGATGCAGACCAGAGCATGCTTTCCTGCCTGTGTGTATCTACCCAACGTCTCTCTCTTTCTCTGTGTTCCTATGGACTCTTCTATTTTATTCTTTTTGTTGAGTATGCTTGGTATGTAATAATTCAATAATCAGATTATGTGAAAAAAGTCTAATCTTTCCTAAAACCAACAATGCCCTAACACCCACATCACTCCAAATACCAAATTTAAAACATGACCTTTCTATACAGTCCTATGATGAAACTTTCTTTTTCCCATGTTGAAAGATTTCATAGCCATTCTGCCTTTTTTTCTTTAATTATTATTTTAACTTTGCTACTACCCAGAATGGACATTAGTCCAAAATCCCAAGGTTTTAAAAAGTGATGAAAGCACTGGATTATTCTGACAATCCAGGCTATAGAAGATCCTACTGAATGGCTGTGATGTGTTAGCGGAACCAAAACTTTCAAAGCACACAGGTCATATCTGGGACACTTGCTTAATTCAAAATGCACGCCTCAGTTACAGATGAGGCCTTTATTCCAAGGAGTGTTCATCTTCCAGGGACCAGGCTTGGCTCCCAGTGTGATGGAGGAACCTAGGTTCCTTCCTCATCTCTATCCCAGGATAGAGATAGATGGAGACTGGATCACTGAGCAGAAACCTTTCTGCTTCCCAGTCATTACGACCATCTCACATGGGTATGACACAAGAAATCCTCTTCTTAGAAGCCTATGATCCAGGCTGTTAATGTGTTATCTGCTCACAACAAACTATGATTTATCTGTCTATAGATGTGTCCAGAAAAAGTAGCCAAAATGAGCTGATTCTTAATAAATCTTGTTTTCCATTGTGAAGGCTGAAGAATTTTCTTAGCTCGTATGTGGTCCCTTCTGTCTAGCAAGCACTATCTCAGTAGTTGTTAGCTTTTCCTCCACATCCTTATTTTTTTTTCTTTAGCCTTTTTAATCTATTTATTTTTTTATTTTATTATAGTATTGTGTTAGGACTATAACATAGAGATGGTATAAGGAGAGAGTGTTTTCCAAAAAATACTTTTTCTTGCTATTCTTAAGTATCACTGCGTTTCTTATGAAACACACGATTTCCCAGCCATCAATGACTTTGTCTCCCGTTTTCTTCTCATAGTGACACTTTTTGATACCACTCTCTGTAGGCAAGCAGGTGATTAATAAGGGATTGTTAGAATATTTATAAAAAAGTAATTGAGAGAATTCCTTTATTCCTCAGTTCTCCCCTTTTTCTTCTCCCCTTTGTCTTCCTGCAGAGAAAAGAAGAGAGCAGAGTTCATTCTTTAGGAAATACCTGGTTCTTCATCTCTACTTAGGGTACCTGATGCTGTCTTCAAATGACTTTTTTCATGGGAAAATGTTTCCCCGGGTTTAACAGGAGCTTTTCCAGGGTTTCTAAAAGCCTTACCCCTTAGTGGGTCCCCTTACTGAATTTCAGTTTCTTGTTCTTGCGTGTTTGGTTGCGTGGTGCAAGCAGTCAGAGAGATAACATATTAGTACACATTTTTTTGATAATACTTGGACATACTGAAAGGACCTTTTAAAATTTTTATTTCCAGTTTACCATTCTATTATTTGGCTAATAGGCTTCTGTTGTTTTATTGTTCTTTTTCCATTAAATCAGCACTGCATTCGGACACTTCTTCAGTATTAGGCTTTTCGTTTCCCTGTGATTGATTAAAATGATCAATTGCATGCCAAGATGAATCCCCCCACACCTCTCAACACACTAACGGTACAGATGTTGAAAAGTAGCTGAAGAAACCTTGTGTTCCAAGCATAAAAGCAGGAAACTGGTTAGACCTACACATGTTCTGAATGCCAACAGCAGGCTGGCGAGAGTGCCCAACAACCTTTTGGACTGTCATTCCCAGTCCCTGGCCACCAGCAGCGTGTGCTGCACATCAGCACTCTGTTCCTGCTGATCCGCTCAGAGGTTGCTCATCCCAGCCACACGGGCAGCCACAGTTTTGGTGATGTGCACTGACTCTTTCATTGTGAATTGATCTGCAAATCCACCATCACTCCAATTCTCGTCTAATTAGCAGTAATCTGTCGATTCCTGTTTGGCACACAGGATCCTGTTTCCAGCCCATGAGAACTGACTCAGCAAGGCTGCTGTGCAGCTCTGAGGCTTTTGCCTGGTTTTCTCTCTTTTTTTCAAATTATTTTTAGTTGCTTTTTGCATCCCCATATGTTTAGAAAAGATATTCTGCATCAACTACGTGAGTCTGAAGAGATGTGAAACAGGTTTACCTGCTTCCTTCTGCCTGAAAAAGTGATTTTCTCAAAAGATGCCCATGTTTTGTGAAGTCCTCTTCCCCCCTTAGGAATATTTCCCTGACTTCTCATAGTAAAAGACCTGCCAGTTGTTCCTTCAGTTTTGTGAAGAAAGGAACACTGTTCAGCTCTTTCAGTTACTGCAGAATATATGTGCCTTTCCACAATAAACCAGTTTCCAATGAAACGCTGTCTGTTCTACCTTGAGAGCAATATAGAAGTGGTATTGGACTCAGTTATGTCATTTTTTGGGTAATATCTGTGCCTCAATTAGGAATTTTAAAAGAAAGGATGAGGAATATCTTTGAAAACCTTTACAACTGACTTGCTTTTTTCTGTCAATGTCTTCTAATACTGCCAACTCATCATCCATTTGTATTTATAATCATGTTGTTAGGTCCAAATCAGATAACTTTTAGTACAAATTCCTCATGAGACAATACTCTCGAGGGCTTACTCTTGTGAGTGCTACACTAAAATTGCATCCCTCATGGGGAAAAAAGCAGCTCACGAAAATGTCTTATGGTTGGTAGATATCAAACATACTACTTGGTATGATATTAAACATACAACTTGGTTTTCATCTGTGGTTTCTTAAGGTCTTTGGCACGAAAAGTATAAATCAGACTGCCCTGGTACTAAGACTTGTCAATAGCCAGAGACCAAAAGGCCATAAAACAGCCTCTCATGAGAGCAGCACTTCCACAGAAACATAAGGCAGCCACGTGTGTGAGAACTTCATCCACATATATTAGGCATCTATTTATTTTTCTCACACATTATCTTATAGAAAAAAAACAAACCATCAAGTTCTACTTTTTGGCCATTTTTCTTACTCTCTTTTTAAAACTGCAAAAGCTCACAGGGAAGCAGGACCTCTAAAAACTGAATATCAAGGCTTTTGAATATCAATACAGGCCTTTCGTACTTCGCTTTGCTGGATCGTATTAATTCACTTCAGATTTTGTTACATTATAATAGTCTTCAGGAATTTTTCTAAAATTAGTCCTGCAAGAAATATTTGATGTGAAATTGCTTAGATTTGAATAAGAAAAGTGGCTGCAAATCAGCACATTTTGGGCAATATTCTGCAGTCTGTGAAAAAAAGCTGTCAGAGCTGGGTATGAGTATCATTTTGCATTGTCTAGAAGTCTGGAAGCATTTATAAGTAGATTATATGGATGCATTTGACTTGGAGTGTTTGGGCAGGGAGTGGACAAGTGAAAAAAACTGCAAGCCTTAGATTGTATGTTACCCGTTTCAAGTCTAGCCTGCTTTCAGAAATGGTGGCCGAAGATCATTTGCTTTCTTTTCTCAACAGAAATACTGTCTCATATTTATGTGATCTAATCAACAAAAATAAGCAAAGAAGTGCTTTTTTCCTAGCTGGGTGGTAGGCACTACAGTATTTCTAAGAGTCATTCAAATAAGTGTGTAAGGTCTATCTCTCATGTAGCTGTAAGTTATCCTGCACTGGAAAATTCAAGACAGTGCTTTTTTGCTTTCTGCTGTAATGTATCTACCATTGAAGCTCAAAACCAGGGAGGGGGAGAAGGAAGGAAGGAGAGAATTGGCTTGGTCTCAACACAAGTGAATTAGAATGGATAAGCTGAACCTGCTCCCTCATTCGTGGACCTTCAGCATGAGGCATCACTGTTGGGGATGGGTGAGAGCAAAATGCCTTTGGATGAGGCACAACATTCCAGTCTGAGACTTCGGAGATACACCTGAATTTTTGATTTTTTCCCCCAAAATAATACTTTGGCCCTTTGGATTTGTAGCTTATTCATACACGTAGATGAGCATAAGTGAAGGTGTTCTGCAGAAAACTCGGCATGTCTGTAAGGCCAGAGACTTCTTGCACTGGGAAGAAGTGGGACACGGAAGCAGCGCATCTCGGGATTCAGGGCAGAGGAAACTGTAGACGGCATTTAAAAAAAAAAAAAAGACTTACGTAAAATCTGCCTTCCCTCCCGCTTGTACTCCCTGGGTCTTCTCAAAGGAGCATATGACTTCTGTGAATGGACAGGTCATGCACTGAGTAATGTTCTGGCTCGGTGTTTACAATGGGGGTAATGGATGCTGGCGGGGGAGCACGCCGGGCGACCTGTCCCATCTGTTAAGATCTGCTCCGGGCTCCGCTGGAGACAGCTCGCGGTATTATCTTTCTATGAATCATCAGTGCTCCTCCGACAGCGGGCAGAATTCAGTTCAGCAGAGCTGGTAACGCTTTGGGTACACGTTAGGTAAGGGAGCTATTTTCTACAGCTCCCGCTCTGTGCTGCTGCCTTATGAGTCTTATTTTTTAAATTCACTTTTACATTATCCTTCTCATCTGAGAGCTGCTGCTATGTTAAGCTTCTAGAAGAGACGCACAGCGGCACAGCACATTTGTATCAGTTTAAGGAAAGGACCTGCAACGTGATGTTTTCTTTCTTTTTGTTCTAGTTTTACTTGTTTCTGAGCAAATAGAGTCATTTTGAGTGACTTTTCCCCAAGTTTGAACATACCAGGGGTGAATTTGGCCTGAAGACAGGATGTAATATAACAGACAGAATGTGAATTATTAACTTGGAGGTTAATGAAATCTGAATGACCAGTGGAGTTTCTCCAAACACACTTTTTAAATATAAAAAGTGAGTTCTTGCTCTCTTTAATCAGATTATTGGCTAAGGTTCAGGAATCATTTGGCAAAATTATGTAGCTTATTCAAGCTAGGTTTACATAATAGTTCATAATGGAGGAAAACCTTGTATCGTGCTCAACCTTCAAAATCACCACCAGCCTCCAGAATTCCAAACTAAAGTATAAAGAACCACAGAAACGGATATAGCAAAGCCTAGAGAAATACCTTTATTCCCAAAGAGCTCAGCTGTAATAAGCAGAGTTCGTTGTTTTAAATAACACATTTTAACCTTCAGAAGACCAGGATTTTCATAAACAACATTCACCCAGTTCTGCCTTTGTGTGATTTAGTTGCTTTTCTAAGAAAGTCACCGTTTAGATAGGTAAATATTAATATATATTGATTTACTATGAAAGAATATTTTTATGTGTAATCTATTATTTATTTTTGTGAACCAGAAGAGTGCTTTATTTTTGTATATCAATGAAAAGAGGACTTGCCTTTTAAAACATATGGAAAATTCTTAAATGTTATTATGCTGTAAAATACTAAATCATATATCTTATTTATTGGAATACTTCTGTGAAGTAGAAATACCTTTGGAGAGAAAGAGAAAATCAAATAACACTGCAGAAAAACAGCTTCCTGAAACCAACAATTGTGATCTGCCAAAGAAAGAACAAGTGTATGGGATGTACTGGATACACAGAAAAAATATGATACATTAAAAACTGATTTCTTTTAAAGAAATTTTACCTATTAATGATTGAGTTAATATTTCTGGTCATCCAGTCCTTCAGAATTTTAGAACTAACATTTCCAAGTCCCTCTGACTTTTCATTCACAGCTTAGAAAAGAAAAACAAATTTCCCAACCAAATAAATTTCTCAATTTGAACGGACTCATTATTGACTTGGCAAAACTGAATAAATAGAAATGAGGAGGATGTTCTCTCTGGAGCTGTTAAAGAACCTATATCGGTCATGAGTTTATCCCTTAACATATTGTGTTTCCATATTGTGTGGGTAAGAAAAAGACTCCTCCAACTCAGTACTGTTAAAAAAAACCAAAACCTTCAGCAGTGAATATGTATTTCTTTATTATAATTATTTTTAAAATCTGAATTTAAAAGAGATAAGCAGTTGACAATTTCAAATTAAGCAGTTACAGTTTTAAAAAGGGAGTACCAAATTAAAAATAGGTTTGTATGGCAGAAGTACACTTGTGCTTTTTTTCCCCCAGATTTTTGTTTATTGACTTAGATAATAAGCAAGGGTTCAGAAATTGTGATGACGGACACAATTCTCACTAAAACCTTCAGACTGTGCGTGAGGGTACACCCTGACTCTAGAAACGGGCAGGCAGAGCAGCCTTCAGTATTTTTGCATTAAAAGGAATTACCAGCTTGTGCATTAGGTGTCACTGCTGCCTAATCACTTGGGATGAAACCTCCTGCATAATGAGCTGAGGCACCGTGTGCTGAGACATCCAGAGGGATGCTGTGGGGATTCCTCCTTTTCTCAGAGCTCCTCTGTGCAGCACTTCCTCAGCTGGGATTTATTGATGTTGGACTGGTCATTTCCTTCAGTTAACAGCCTTGAGCTAGGGGTATCTAGAGAGTGATGCTCGATGAGGCTTTTGGAGAGACGGAGAGCCTCACCACCATGGCCTGTGAGGTCTGGGCAGAGCTGCACGACCCACCTGCAGTTTTACACGAGGGAAAACATCCTGACGAGTCAGTGTAGGGGAGGCTTACATTTTGCGAGCAAATAAAATGCAAAAAACTGATTAGAAGGACACTCAGTTCCAAAGGAAAGTGGACATTTAGGGCCATTGGGGCAGACTGCTGAAAGAAACAGCTACACATAGGATAATATAGTACCTGGGGGGAAATACTGGTGTGCGGGGCAGAGCAAGAAGGTTTTCTGGGTTTATTTGAGAGATGTTAAAGTGCTCTTTGGTGTTTTCTTTGCAGTGTATGATAGTCTCACAACTCCTGCTTTTGGAGCTGTTTGAGGTCGTACTCCCTTACTTGTTGAGAGTCAAAGTCAGAATCCAGGTTGCAGTCGGGGATGTAAGTCTTTCACCTGATAATTCAAATAAAAGCTTAGTGCCAAAAGCACTTTGCTATCTCCCCACAGTTCCTCCACAGATGTAGTTTCCTGACCTGGTTCTGTTTCGTTAGTAACATGTATATCAGTCGGGTGATTGGATCCACAATCTTCTGCATTTCTACACAGCTCTTTATTAGAGAAGACTTTGAGAAATCTTCCTCCCGGCATGCTGCTGATCAACCAGTGGCTCTCACCTGGGTTCTGGTCGGCAAATGTAGAACACCAGCCTAAAATGAGCATGTCTGCTTGGATATTTTTATGAAGTTAGTGGTGGAGGTGGCTTCTAAAGGTATCCATTCAGTGCAGGGGAAATGAAAAACAACCTATGGACAAAGGATTTTTTAAAATTTATTTCTTCATTCTGGCAAAGTCAAAGGATATGGAACATTCTTTTTTCACATGAAAGTATGATCAAACTACACAAAATGACAAGAAGAGTATCTTCCTTACTCTTTCAGCGCTAAAAATACAAAATCCTAAAGGAAGAAGAGATTTGTCCAGGTTTTAGATAAGATCTGAACACCTTCCCACAAAACGAGTTGGGCAAATGTCTCTCAGAAAGGATAAGTCACCAATGAGCTGTGAAGGTTTTAACCCACGGCAGAGGCACGTTTTGGGTGTGTATAAACACGGCCCATGGATGGGCGGCCCTGGAGCAGTGGCGCAACTCGATTTCAGTCCCAAAAGTCAATGTGGCAGCAATAGCAGCAATGCGCTCCTTTGCCACTTTGGCAGAGCTCTCAGTGCCTGGCTGTGCTCCAGTCGTGGATCCAGATGTTCTGCGTCCAAAAACAACCGATGTGGGAGCAGCCCAAAGGCATCCAAGAGGAACACTTTGGAGAGAGCAACAAAACTGGTGACAGGGCTGGACGGCGTGTTGTGAGGGGTGACCTCGCTGCTCTCTACTGCTCCCTGAGCAGGGCAAGTGGAGAGGGACGTGCTGATCCCTTCTCCCTGGGATCCAGTGATAGGACACATGGGAGTGGCTCAAAGCTGCACCAGGGGAGGTTCAGACTGGACATGAGGAAATATTTCTTTATCAAGAGGGTGGTCAAACACTGGAAGAGGCTTCCTAGAGGGGTGGTCTATGCACCAAGCCTGTCAGTGTTTAACAGGCTTTTGGACAATGCCCATAATAACTGGCTTTATCTTTTGGTGAGCCCCGAAGTGGTCAGGCAGTTGGACTGGATGGTCACTCTAGGTCCTTTCTGACTGAACTACTCTATTTGGTATCTAATGCTTCACATTTCATCTAAGATACCTACTTTCAGACGGGAGGAACTGTGCCCTAAAAGTGCCTCTTTATTCCCAGGGAAAGTTGGCACTCCTTAGTTGCAGATGTAGATACATATCAGAGTTGATGAGAGGAATCCCATACTTGGCAATTTGAATCACCAGTTTTAAAAATTATATAAACAGTAAGCTTCTGTTTTTAAAATAGTGATACTGGAACTTGCTCTGCATCTTCTTTTTCTTCCTGCTTTTCCTATAAGGGCTCATTTTCATTGGTTAGAAAAGCAGTTTAAGCAAATAAACACTTTAAGCTCAATTTGATACTTGGTTGTGGGGTTTGATTTTGGTTTTTAATTTTTTTTTTTCCAAAAAGGACATAACACATCTAGAAATATTTATTTAAGCAATGAAATTATTTAATCTGTATCCAGATTCTCAATATTTATTTATATTTCCTGGTATTTAGAAATGCCAAATTAAGCATTTTTTATTTAGTGAATTGTAATTTGTACTGAGGATTTTATCAAGCTGCATTTAGATGGAAACTGCCCATGGTCAAAAGTCAACATTATTAATTTTAGTGAATTACTTGTCAGAAAGTATGGAGTAAAGAAGAAAGCTTACGAAATTCTTGTTTTGAATGTGAAATTAATAAATCTAATGACTCTGTGAAAGAAACCATGATATCACAGACGAGGTCCGTGCACCACAGACATGGTATCTGAGAGTCCTATAAAGTAAACTTTGTCCCCCGAGGGTTTCTGAAGGTGCTCAGCCAGCTCAGTGCTCAGCTGCTTCCAGAGCAATCAAGGAGGGATGAAGTCAATGTGAATTGTACCCTCTGAAACCTTCGTGTGTTCCCATGCCTTTAAAAAGTGGGTGTCTCTTCTCCAAGATCCTGATTCTCTGATCCTGGAGAAGGACATACTCTGTTTAACGATTTAAATGGGGAAATAAATTTTCTTGCCTTTTTTTTCCCAGCTGTCTAACACATTTCTCAGCAGTGCAAATGAAGAAAAGATTCTTCCTGCTCCTGTGAGCTAACTGAAATGCTCATGGCAAATCCAGGCAAACTTTTTTTTTTTTTAATATACAACAGAGTCTGAAAGTGCTTTCAGTCAGGAGAAATGTAAATATCAGAACTTGCTTAATTGCAAAGACTGAAAATAATGTAAATATTTAATGTAGTTCATGACTTTGCAACATATTTATAAGGTGAGCTGACCTCAAGAGTTTCCTTAACTACATATAAGAATAGCACCTTTTATCTCATTGGAGTTTAAGGAGAGCTCATTGATTCAGAATATTTTTGAAGTGCACATAAACAGTTTTCAGGTATTAAATCTTGGCCTTAATGTAGGGTGTTATAAAATCAAATGTAACTTTAAGCAGGCCTATTTTTTTATAATAAAAATATGTTTAAATAGGAAAAAATATTAGCTGCTATAAAGTAGCAAATTGTATCCATCCTGTTAGAATTGTTTAAAAATACATCAGTTTTTTGGCTCACGTAAATTCAAATTTATCAGGCTGGCTGAGGCAGGTGGTGCCAAGAGCCTGTTTCTTTCCATCCAAGGGACTAAAGGTCTGGTAGTTCAACAGTGAGTTTGGAGTGGGCTTTTAAAGCTTGGGTTCTGATCAAGTTGAAGGCCTTAGACAGAGAGACCATTTATTGCCTTGTTCAGCAAAACAAGTAAGCATTGTGGAGGCTGGTAGACTGTCCCTGAAAAGCAAAGGCTATTTTCTTGACTCCGGGGAGGGATCAGAAACCCATCTGCTCAGCAGGGAGTGGTTGACAAGGTTGGAAATCAAGCCCACATCTTCATCTGAAGAAGCAGGTAAGTGCAGACAGAAGAGATGTGGAAAGAAGAAGAGGATGTGTGGGTCATGGGCAAATCTGCCACCAGCTTCTATGTCCCTTACACAGCAAAACCAGCATTGGTAGCACCTAACACAGCTCAGCCACAGTTGTCCTTGTGAAGCTTTATTCACCTTTTACACTGCTAAGGCAACGGCAAGTGAGTAAATGACCAAAAGGAAGCAACTCAAACAGAGTTCAACAACCTCCCTGGTCTCCTCTGAGCTGCAGTATCACTTGGACCTTTGCCCTGGGGGCCGTATTTTTTTGGGAAAAGCCAAGAAGACTGTTATGTCTGGAGAAAATACTGCTTTTCTTTGCCGACATATCTCTTTAAGAAAAAGGTGTTTTGAAGAAAAGTTAAACTCAGCATATTAAGCCTTTCTCAAATGGACGTGTCACTTTTATTGGAATTCTAATTAAACATAGACTCATAAAATAGTAGACCTTCCCAATTTAAATATGGCGAGCTCTCATGTCTGTATGATTCCAAAACTTATGATGACAGATTAATGACTGGACTGAAAGTCTGTCATAACCCTGTAGGATAAAGCTAATCCAAATCGACTATATGCCATGATTTTATGACACAAAGTTATTGAAAAGTACAAGAATAATTAAGTGGAAATATAATGGAGGAAGCGTTTCTCTGAGCTCTGGCACCGTGGGCAGAGCCTGCCACCTGATATGGTTGGTTAGAATAGCAGGCCTAGAGTAGTAACACATTTTTATGCTACTTTCTAAAGAAACTGTGGCTCAAGTAGTCCATCACTAAAATTCCTTCTGAAAAAAATCACGACAGCTTTGGCAGTTATAAAACAAAGGTGCTTTGTTTAACTGGGTGACAGTAATTATAGGTAAGAGCTCTATAAACACACTTCTTTGTTCTCTGGAAGCTGGATAACATACAGCAAAACTCTGGCATAACAAAAATGTCGCCTATAAATAAACAGAAAATAACTGCACTTCAACTGAACACGGATAAGAAAACAAGTTAGGAGCACTTAAACTTAATTTTGAGGCTTTTTTTTTTTCAACAATGTTATTGAGAAAAGTCTTTGGAGTACCTCCATTTGGGTCTTTTAGTGGTGTTACTTATATGCAGGCTGAGCTGCACACTGATCCAAGATGGTCAGCTTCATAAACTCCAGGTTGCTATTTTGGTGTAAATTTCTATGTCTGCTTAGGACTGGCTACAGGTACAGTGCAGGTGTTTGGTCTAATGCTGACCATATCAGAGATAGCAGAGTCGTATCAGCATTATGTTCTGTTTGAGTGAATCCGTCCTAGCAAGAGGCTGAACTCACAGCTTACATTTGGCTTCAGGACAGAGCCAGGATCCTCACATAGGTCCTCTGCCACTTCATGCAGACATAGCAGCTTAGTTAATTACTCCTGCATTTGCTTGCTTTATGCTTTTCCATTGCAGAGGTGATGTATGCTAAGAGATGTTGCTTTTTCAGGCTGAAGGGAGAGTGCCCAAGTATTGGTATCTATTGGTATAGAGAGATCAGAGAATTAGGAACAGATTAGTTAATGCAAGTATTGTACAAAGTACAGGTGAGATTCATCTCCACTATCCTGTATGTCTGAAACCTACATGAAGCTCATCTATGTTATTTATTCAGACTTCTTTCTAGTTGGTGGGGGGAGTCATGCTATTCTAGGGGATGAATTACCACAAACACAGATGTGTTATGTAGCTATTACAGAATAGTTTTTTAGTTGCTTGAAAATACCTCAAGTATTGTAGGTACAACATACTTTGTCACACAGTTTCTGACCTCTAGCCTTACTGTATTTCAGATACTTTAGTACAAACAATATTTAAAGTATTGACACACTGAGTATGAATGTAGAACCAAAGAAACAGTCTAAAATATAGAGGCATTCTGCTTTGTGATTAGAAATACGTGTTCTGTGCAGGTGAAGGATGTCTGGGATGGGTGGGAGAAATGCACGCAGTAGAGGTCAGGGTGGTGGATGGAGCTCTCTTGGCTGGTGCTGAGGTACTACAGCACGAGCAGCTCTAGAGCAGGCTACTCTTTGCCCATGAGGCCGATGTTTCATCACCCAAACACAGAGCGACGGAATAGGTACGCTGTTCCCATTCATCCCGGAAAGCCTGAGCTTAACCATTTCTCACCACTTCTGCAGAAGGGCTAACTTCAGGTCGTTGTAAAACACCTCCCTCCCTCAGGTCCACCTCTCATTTCACTGTGCTTTGGAAATCTGTCTGCTGATCTCTCTGGTGGTGGTGAAGAAACAGGCAGTGGGCTCCTTCAATGCAATGGGATAAGGAGCGTGAAGAAAGGTGGCTGCGTTTGTGGCTACGTTCGTGGCGTTTTTGCAGGGACCAGTTTATTGAGGCTGGTTTCCACGTGCCCTTTTATTCCAAAACCCACCCTATAGGCCAAGATGTATTTTAATTACTCGGGACAACTTATTGTAACTGTTCTTTCGTAAACAGCGAGAACTCCCAGGATCTGCGTATTTCCACCGGCTGTATTCGCCATCAGCCACAAATTCAGTAACAGCACCGCTGTGGGGCTGACACCGCTGTGGACATCGGCAGGCACTTGCTTTCCTTCAGCTTCTCCATGAAATCGGCCGCCGCTCCTTCCCCTCCGCGCTGCGCGGGGCGCGCCGGGCCAGCTGCGGCGCTCCAGATGTGCGGGGGCAGAGGCGCTCCAGATGTGCGGGAGCGGCGGGCGGCCGGCAGCAGAGGGAGCCCTGCGATGGGGAATGGCCCGGCAGGCAGGGCAGAGCCGAAAGCCCTTGAGCTCAGCTTTTCTCTCGGCCTCCGCAGCAGACATACACAGCGTTAGGGTCCCTTCTTTACCGAGGAGCGACACTGCCAATGACCCCTAACCACCCCCAAACTGGGATTATCAACGAGACTTCAGCTCTTTGTCGAGGTTTCACACTGCAGCACAAGCCCCAAAAAGGCTGCCTAGATACGGAATTTGTGTGGAAATATTGACGGTGGGATTTCAGTGTCAGAGCAGATGGGCCATGGATGGAGTTAGCGAGGAAAACCAATGGGATGTGCATTGCAGCTTGTACATCTCGCACATTCTGAGTATGAGGCATAAGGGGAAAGGCCAAGTGGCTGTAATTACAATTGCAGAAATACAACTGGAAGCCTGAGAGCTTTCCTGGGATCAGAAAATACGTTTGTGTTATTGGGGATGAGCTAAAAACATAGAAAAAGGTATTAAATGAATTAATTTAAAACCTCAAGTGTATTGTGAGCAGGGTTTCATGCCTTTGCAAATGCTGTTCTTAAATTACAAGGTATCTCTCTCTTTTCAGCAGACACTTTATTAAGTTTTCAAATAATATTTAACTGATATTTAATTTCTTTTAAACTACTTGCTGCAGAGCAATAACAGAAGTTTAGGATAACTTCTCTATAAAACAGAACCAAACTAGGTAGCTTACTCTTAGAAAAGCTGAAATAACTAAAATATTGGGAGCTAAGTAGCTTGCAAAAAGTGTGGTACTTAGAGCTTTGCAACAGGGACATAAACATGAAGCTTTATGTGCCTTTCTTATATTACTGAGTAGTATATTTTAAAACTCTAGTTTGTCCTGGAGTTGTGAAGAACATGAAATATGTTGCCAATTGGAAATACGACTGTTTACTTTAAGTGTCACCTGTAAATTAAAAATTAAATAGTAAATCGAACTTAAAAGAGAAATTCATTAAATTGAAATAAGCCCAGGTGAATAACTGCAATATCTCACTCAAATGAGAAAGCATAGGGCAAGAGCTTGTTTGCTGGAGACTTTTTGGCTGTCCTATGTAGTTTTTGTCCGGCATTTCTAAATGGTATAAATACTTACAAGTTCTGGGCATTTTCAATTACTATTGTTAGACAGAAAACGAGCTCCAGTTTCTTCAAACTTTATTTCATTGAATGTGTCTGAGTCATAGGAAAAGTCATTCCATCATGTCTAGAAACTGTTTTTACTCAGAGCACTTGTCAGGAAAGAAAATAAACAAGTATTAGTTCCTGCCACCATTCATTTCAGAACAGTTACAACCAATATAATTAGGTCTCAGATTAGGCCTGAATGAAAAGATATAAGATTATATATGTCAGTTGCTGAACATTTGGCATGAACAGCTTTTCCAACACTTGCTCTGGTTATTATAAGGTTTGAGTTGTAAATGACTGCATTCAGCAGCAAACCTGTCAGGTTGGAGAGCTTTTCATTAAATGTTTGATCTAGAAATTTTTAATCAGTGCACAAATAAAACAAATTATTAAAGCACTACATCAGCTTCAGTATATGTAATTGGGATGAACGGGGTGATGTAACTGGTGGGGAACAGCACAAGCATTCTTGACAGAAGGCCTGGAGCTACAGAACTTGTTACCACTGGAGATGAAACAGAGCCTGAGTCTTAACGTGTATCTTGAAAATGGTAAGATGCACCTATTAAAGACATTCCCAAATAACCTGGTGATAAATCATGTACCTTGAAGAACTTTATTGGAGAAGCTGGGAAGGGATCACCATCTGAAATACTTTGTGAAATAATGCTGGGCTGGAGTGTGTGCTGAAAGCACAGCATATTTTAATTATAAAAGGAAAAATCAGAATTTTATATTCTTAAGCTTTTTGCCGCTGTTCTCTGTCACAGGTGAAAGAAAATCTGTAAGTTCTACTTTAGGAAGTTATCTAATTAAAACTATTTTGTGATTTCAATACATTAATCAGAGGTAGTAATTGTAACTGTGGTGAAATCAATGGACCTACTACGACTTTGGTAGTTGAGGCTCTGATACGGGTAATACTAACATTTTAGTTTCAAAACAGCAGTTCCTTTAACTAGTCTGGTTAGCAAAATTTCTAAAAATGCCAGCAATAAGGTGTTGCAAGTAGGCTAACAACTAAAATGTGAGCTAATTTACATATACTAGATTAAAAACCGGCACCACATAGCAATCAGATACAATGTTATTCTGCACTTTGAAGCACCATTTCTAGGGTGGCTTTGGTTAATATTTACATCTACACTAAGGTACAAAATCTCTAAAGTTTGAGTTTTGTTCCCTTCTTTGAGGAGCTTAATTTAGGAAAGATAATACAGAAGTGGAAAGTTACATTTTCCTTGGAACCCTGCAATAAAGCTAATGTTTCATGGCTGAGAAGTCTGCCTTTTGTCACTCTGTCAGCAGAGACTGTGGCTGCAGGTTTGTGTGCTTGAAGTCAGCAGCTGAAGTGGCTCAGTGAGTATTCCCATTGTCAGACTCAGGAGTGAAATCTTACCCCCATCCAAATCACCAGAAATTTTACTGCACTTTTCAGGGGAGCCAGAACTTTGCTTTAAAACATCAGAGTTGGCAGCAACAAGGGCTCCCAGCAATCCGTGTATCACGGGGGTTACATGCCAACCAAATGCCTGTTAGTTCTGTGGTGGGATACCCAGGCAAACTTTTGAGTGTTTTCATCTTCAATCCCAGATAGAGCAGAGGTAGAGAAACCCAAGCTCTGCTTCTGATGCAGAGCCTCACAAGTCTGAAACAGCAGAAAGAAAAATATGTCTTGAAATCGCAAGATCTGTCAAGGTTAAACACAACCCTTAAGACAAAAACTCAACCCAACAACCAGCTCTGGCTCTCAGTCTTTAGACACACATGTTAACTGGTGCTCACCACACGGGAAGGCACCAAAGGTAAATGAATGCAATTCTTGGTCAAAAATCTTTCAAATCCCTCCCAAGGTTTAATTCTGTTACAGCTACCAAATTTTGCTGGTGCCTCCCTGCAGGGTAAGGGTCCTGGAGGTGGTCGAGCACCAGCCTGGAGGGCAGGAATGGTGTTGAGGGGCTACTTCTAGGTGTATTTAGCAAATATGTCTTTAGCACTCCATAGGATAAAGGAATTAAGAGGTTTTATTGATTGATTGACTGATTGATTTGAGATGAAAGGCCATAGTTCCCTAGGCAGCTCCATGAGTAGCTGTGCAGCCCCAGCTGGCCCTGTGGGTCCCAGCTCTGACAGAGGTGCTGTGCCCACTCTGTCCTTCTGGGCCACTGTGGGGACAGAAAATGTGACTAATAAAATTTTCCCTCACTCTTAGTCTTTACTCCCGCTGTGCCTTTAAAATAAAATGTTTCTTTCTTTTTTCCTTTCCTTGTAATTTTATTATTTTCTTTTTTAATTTTACCCCTCGCCTTTCGAACAGCAGTTTATATCCTGTGTGCCTTATCTCAGGTAAGATAAAAATAGTGGCTTCACTCCATCAGTGTAATCAGTTGTCTTAATATCTCTGATTGCAGACTTGGCTCAGAGTTTGCATTACCCCATACGGGCTGTGTCTGTGCAGGCACAGTCTACAGATACTTTTAAAAACTACCACATGTTTTAAAAAAAAAATTCTACGTGATGAGAGAGTAGGTTTTAAGAGATATTTTAGAACAAAAAAAGAATTTGTTTTCCTTCAGTTTACAAGTCTTTAAAACTTACCTCAAATTGAACAACTTAGTGTATTTTGTCTCATTTCCATATTACGTTCTAAACATTCTCTGGCAAAGTACAAACCAGTGCTTATAAACACTGAAGGAAGTTCCCACTCACAGAGTGAAATATTGTCATGTGTTTCTCTATATATTGTAAACAAAAATACGGATGCTAGAATTTGGTGCCTTTGAAGACAGATGAATTCAGTACAGCCAAGTGTCTAATGATGTCCTGGTTAGCTCTGATCAGCTTATTTCTTCAGTTAGCTCTGATTTTATTTCTTCAGTTCCCTGAAGACCTCCCCACATACTACATCGCATGGTTTGCAGGGCTATTTTCTGCTCCACTTGCAATGCCAATGCTTCCAAAAGAAATGAAACTCCTTAGCTCCCTGCTCCAAAATTGCTTGTTCTCTTCTAGAAACACTTGACACCAGTAGACTTCTA
Organism: Sclerurus mexicanus; assembly: GCA_013396755.1. Taxonomy (NCBI): domain Eukaryota; kingdom Metazoa; phylum Chordata; class Aves; order Passeriformes; family Furnariidae; genus Sclerurus; species Sclerurus mexicanus. Next base: position 364,957 of record VWZF01004461.1, on the reverse strand, counting down.
GACAAACTTTCTCTTTGTGATTTCATTCCCGAGGCATTGAGAGCCTCGCCATTAATCTGTGCACGTACTTTAATAACTCACAACACTTCTTCACTGGCTCTGATCATCTTACCTTGAGTGTCCTGTGTGTCCTCCCCAGTGGGGCAAAAACAGGATGTAAACACTGAGTCAGCAAGTCGTAATAAAACTTGTATGAGAATCACCAAGTCTACAATTTCAGCAGGTATATTTATTATTTTTTTTCCCCTTACAGTCCCCACAGGCTTTTTGCCATCTCTTAGGCTTTCCACAAACAAACTGATGTCTCAATCGTGTTCTTTTGTTCTACGTGCCTGCACACAAATAAGCTCTTACATTTCTGTATTTTCCTAGGTATTTTTGCTAAAGAAAACCAGCTCTATTGCTGCCCGGCAATTTAATTTCCATTCTGAGCCTGTGATCTTTCCAGTGCTGTTTATGTCATGCTACCTTGTGCTCAGCGTCATCGGATATTCTGGCAAGAGTTGTGTCGTTTTTCTTTCCTGACATGAGCTATACATCTTCACTCCTAACACAATACTTGAAACCGTTTAGAAGTGCAGCTTCAGAGAAACAATTCTCCCTTCTTCCACGATGCACCTTTATTTCCTGAAGGCGTTTCTACTCAGCCTTGCTATAGTCAAATGATTTTTAGTGGTGCTGTTTGCTTAAAGGAGCTCGCTAATCTATCGTGTATGTTTAAGTGCATTCATCTTTTCTAGCTGCAGAGACTATAAAAAGCAGTATTAGTCCCCATTCTGATTATTCTTCAAGCTTGTGTATGTCCACTCCAGCTGTACAAGTGGAGACAATGGGTACTCTGGGCCTGGTTCATATGGTGATTATTAAAGAAAAATTGCCTTGAATTTAAGGTGGGATTTTATTGATCCAGAAGGATGAGGCTTANGTGAGACTTTTATGCTGACAAATATTCTGGAAATTTACTTTTATTGTTGCTCTTACAAATGAAGCACATAACTTTCAAAAAAAAAAAAGTAAATTTGCTGTCTCATTCCGCATCAGTTAAGCCTGAATTGAAATTTCTTGTTTATTTACATAACATGTTATTTTGGTGGCTAGTGCTGCTATTAGCTGAAGTTCAGCTATGTCTGAATAAGTATCTTATTTGTGATTTTGTGCATGTGTTTAAAAACCCTCTCCTTGAACATTTCACTGCATTTTATGTACCTTGTATTTTAGAAACCTATTTTAATTTACTTGTCCTGAATATTACATTGCAGATCTGTCACATAGAGTGTGTTGCTTGATCTGTGAGGGGAGGTGGAGGAGGAAAGGAATCACGTTCATAAGATGCACTGTGTCCTTTGTCCTGCTTCTCAATTTTCTGTCCTTTCATATGCCATTTCTTTTTCATACTACTATGCTGAAGTTTGGAGACAAACTCAGTGCATTGCACAATAAATGACCTGCAAATATTTATGTCCTATTTTCTTGCATTATCATCTAAGATTAATTAGTGTCTCCGTTTCAAAATTGAAGATATCTGAATGTTTCTTCTTTTCAACCAAAGAACAAAATGTGCAAAAGAAAGTTGTGTAATTAATAAGCGAATCATTGAGCAAGAGATCAAGTTAAAACCGATGTATTTTTTAATACCAAGCATCACGTATGCATTGAAAATCCAATCTGGAACTCACCTACATTACAAGTTTTGTAAATGTTTTTCTAGGAGTAACTAGGAGAGGCATTAATGCCTGAGTCTCCAAAATATTTGCAAACTACTCCAAGTATTTTGCTGTAATTTTTTTCCAATGTAGTCACTCACTGGATCCTGTTACATTTTAATAATTGATTACAGACAGGGGATGAAATGTTGGTCCCACTGAATTCGTGGGAGTTTTCATACTGACCTTAGTGAAGCAAGGATTTTACCTGTGGGTTTACAGCAGCAAAACGCAACAAACCTGATTCTGTGCTTCAGCTAACCCAGGACATATTCTCCGTTACAAGAACGAAAGCAAAGCTGTACCCCTCCTAAAAATGGCTTTGTGCACCTATACACTTTGATTAAATGAATGTTTTTGCACCTGTTGGGGTAAAAGGAATAAAAAGTCAAACTGCTGTCATTATTTTGGTATGTGTATCTAATTTTATAATACCTATTGCAGTAGTTCATCCTAAATTAAAAAATCGGAAGATTCATTTTTTTCATACACTAGTAATACAATCTCTAAGTCACGTGTGAAAGTACCATGTAATTTATACAGTCATGATGTCAGCAGTATATTATGTAAGTTCTTAGAGGCACATGAGGTTTACTAGTGGAGACTGATTTTTGTGTTACTGAATGCGATTTGTAGTAATTTTCCCCTGGAAAAGAAGTTTTTAGCCCTTGGGTCACTATGGCATTTTATTTCTTCCTGATAAGGCTGCTCTTTCAATGTATCTAACCCGGATCACACTGAAAAAGCATCATGAGCTTTCTTTACTGGCGTCTGTGTGAAACGCTGGAAGTTCTGTACGGCAGCAAACACCTCTCCTGCTGCAGCACCACGTTGGAATCGCGTGGGAACTGCTGGAGTTATCCCTCGTCATCTCCTGCCCAGCTTTTCGGCTAGAAAACAAGGCAGAAATGTGGCTCTGCCTGAACAAACCCTATCTCTGCAGGCTCTGCAGAGAACTCCAAGAGTGGTTATGAATCCACAAACCGTGGTGAGGCTTCACTTCAACCCCTCTGCAGCCCTCACCTGTGGGCTGGAAAACGAGCCCCTGGCAGTCCACACCATTACAACAGAGTACCTGGGGATTCTCATGGCAAATATTTCCCCCCTTCTGTTTTGAGCAACAAAACCCATGAAGTGAGTCATATGAAGGTGTGAACGAGCCATCTTTATAGCACAGAGGAAGAACAACCTTTGTATCTCTGATATTCGTGATGTCCCCAAGAAGAGAACCCGTAAGAGAGAGTATGTTAAAAACCCCCAAATTAATTGCACTTAAAATATCTGTAAAATCTTTTTGCCACATGACCCCATGATTTCTATCCATAAAGACAGCTGTAATGTTATTCCAGTCAATTAATAATCAGAGATATGACCAAATGAGACAAATTAGAATTTATAGAAGAACTTGTATTTTTTCCTTCTTGGTTAAATATGGTTTCTAAATTAGATTCTCAGAAAGATAAAAAGATGTTATGTCATTCACTTCTTTTTTTAATTTTTTTAAAATTCATACTGTTCCTAGAACTAAAAAAAACAACAACCCACCAACTAAAACCAGAACCCCAAAGCACAAAGTCAAAGATCAAAAATCTATATAAACCTGCATATGTGTCTAACTGGAGTTATACTACCCAATTATTGCTTATCAAATCAGTCTTCCATCTCATGCACTAAGCAAGGAAATTATAACTAGGAGAATTCCAGCAAACATAACACTAAAAATGGTAAAATAAGTACAAAAGAAGTCACACAGGATCTCTGTGGAGGAAAAATAATGTGAATAATTTTGTTACCTCATCTCAAAAATGCATGAAATAATGGTGTCTGAGTATGGAGGAAACACACCATTCTTTGAAGAGTTGTGAATGTAGAAGGAAATATAAAGTGTCTCTTTTTGGTCCCCTGGAACAGAACACCTGGCACACAGCTATGATGAAAAGATCCTGCAGGTACCTGGGAGCAGAACCTGCTTGGAGAACCACTGTGTACCTGTTTGCTCAGAAGAGGTGAAGAGTTAAATGGCATTCTGTAGCAGAGAGAAGAGAACACGTGTGCTTTGCACGGCAACCAAGTCCAAACTTACACTGAGACCTGAAGGAGGCTGGTCAAACGCAGTGTGCTTCCTGACAACCTGGGATCGCTCATGAACAGAGCAAGAGAGGTTATGAAAAAAGCAGAGAGACAACCCTCTGTCTTGTAGTTCTGAGCCTTGGGTGCATGCTGGCTGTTCTCACCAGGTTGAGGAGGCCAGCACACATGTTTCTGGATGAATTAGCTTCCATCTGGGTCTTTTCTGTGGGAAGGGCTGTGCTTCTTCATTATCCTGCCCACTTTTTTAATACGGCTCAAGCATAACCCATGGCTTCTCTTAAAATTACCAAGAGTAAGGACAAACATGGAATCAAACTGTTCTTGTGTAGCTTAAGAAGAGTGAAAAGCTATCATTTTAAGTGCTACTTAAACTTCAATTAGGTGTACCCAAACAACACATCTTAAACATTGGTTAAAAGCCTGCAAGTCTAGAGAGAGCCTCCTTCCACCAGCCAGCTCTGTTGCTTCTCACTACGACACCTTGGTTTTGTCCCACAGACACTCAGCAGTTTAGTTCAGACAGGGGAGTTTGGTGTTAAGTGATTTGATACTTCACAGGCGGCCTTCCAGGAAATGGAAAAGAAATGGCACCATTTCTGGGCTGTGGCTTCCGCAGCACAGAGGAGGTGAAGCACAGAGAGCTCCTGCTTGGCTCACCCAAATTCAAGTCACTTTGCCTTTGCAGATCAACTCTGTCAAAGAGAACGTGAATCCCCTATTAAATCCATTTTCATTGCACACATAATCTGTAAGAGTGCCAGACTTTAGGACACCATTCAGAAATAGGAGGGAACTAAGACTTCAGTTTGCTGTTGTAAAAATCAGGGGGTACTGCTAGGGATCTTTATTTCCAGAAAGCATAAAACTGTGGCAATTAGTACTGTTATGGGACTAAGCATGATCCCATGTAAATCCATATTACAGACGGATGTAGAAGCCTTCTTTTGCAAAACACTTTTTTGCTTTGCATGTGCTCCTCCTGAGATCTGGCTCCCTTTATTTTATATCACCCGCTTAAGTCAGTGAGCAAAGGTGAGACCATCAGATGAGCGGGTGAGGAGATGTACGCAGAGCAAAGAAACGCAGACATGGCTTGCTTGGTATCCCACAGGATTGTTTCACATCCCGGTCATGGATCACACTTCCTTTCCTCTCCAGCCCATTCGAGAAATGATACACTTGAACAGGAACATTGCTTACCATTTACATGTCAGCTAATAGAAGGGGTTTTTAGAATGTTTAACACTACTTAACTTCTAGTTAACTCTACTTACTCTTCAGTTTCTATGTCAGCTTTAAGACTAATCTGGTATTTCCTAGTGAGCTCCTGAAACCATAGAGAATACTTCGTTTCCTTTGCTCATATTTCATTAAGTATGTTACTAAAATAAGGAGAGATGAGATCTGAACAAAGATGTAATAATTAAGAAACTGAGCATTTCATAAAAACACCAGAATTACATTTGTTCAGGATATCACCAGGATTATTATACACTAAATAGCATAATTTGTATCCCCTTTTAAAATGCTTTTTACTATCACCATGAATAAAAGCATATGTTAAGATCTAGAAATCAATTTTTCTCCTTACCATTTTATTTCTAAGACTTCACTTCTGTGTGACTAGTATAGATCTTTACTGAAAAGTGCCGAATTACCTTTTTTTTTTACTTTTTTTTGTGGGTAGTTTCACATGATATATGGGGAGATCTGAAGTTTTAGTAGCGTGTAAGGAGGTGAATAAATTACCGTTCGATTAGACTAAAAGATATTGCTGAGAAGTACTTGTAACGAGATAATTGCAAGTGCCAAAGCTGAGAGTAACACTCAACACTGGCAGCAGCTTAGTTAAACATGTGGTTAATGATGTTAGAGGAAGAATGGGTATGTAAAATATTCAACTGTATCAGCAGTAAATATTCATTTTATGTGACAGCAATAGTGGCTTGCTGAGACTGATATTTGACATACAAAACTCCTATAATTATTTTAATATCTTTACTTTCCAATGATTTTAATGATGTGACAAAGATTTTAGGTGTTTGCTGAAACAGCACTACTGTCATTTACTATCAGTCAAACAAAATGTCATTTTAACTAATTTCACTTCAAATGTCTGAGTAGTTTTCATACCAATTAAGCTACTGCCATAAAGACTATGTTCTTCTTTCGAGGTTTTATACTTGCAGAATAAAACTGACAAAGACGTATCTGGAAAACATTTTTTAGAGTATATAATACAGAAAAGCATTTAAGTAGGGATTTTGCCGCCAAAAGAAAGCAGCTTTATAAAAGTTTGAGCATAAAAATAGAAAGGCAGTATATGACTTTTTACCTTTAAATTAGCTCACGAAAAAACAGGTAGTGCCTTACATAGTCGATTGCTTAGTACTTTTCATTATAATTTCTTCAATTGCTTAAAAACATTGCCAAGTTTTGAACCATTCAAGATGGAGTTTTCCGTGCCGGGTGCCTGCCCTAGGCAGGACTATTTTGGAAAGCTGCTTTCAAAACTCAACCATTCCAGAAGCAATATTCCAGAAAAAGGACGTCTCCTTGCCTAACATTAACCCATATCTCACAAGTTGGTGTTTGTTTCATTTTTATTTTCTTTTCTTTGGGAACACATAGTCCTTTCGGAGCAGGAACCTGAAGTTCTGCAGAATGATCGTTTCACTGTTCCAGGAGGTGTCTTTGATTAGCCTCTAAGATTTGTTCAAATTTGTCCCCCATATAGAGCACGTTCTCAAGTTACAGCTTGTCAGCTGAGCTGTGGTAACTGACTCTGCATACATTCCTCATTTGCCGAGTAGAATATGCTAATTCAAACCACCTTTACAGGAGTTCATATTAAAGAGTTGTTCTTCACAGTGGCAGCACACAAGCAGACATCAACTCAACCTGCAATCACTGCAGGCAAAGGAGCTTCTCTTGTCCTATCATCATCCCACAGCTTAAATAAAGAACGAACTTGGCCATTATGTTTTCTCCACGTCCCGTCTCTGCTCAGTGTCCTCGGGCTGGAGGTATTGACACATTTTCTTCTCTGTGAATTGCTCAAACATCAGACACTGAAGTGAGCGTAGAACAAAACAAAGATGCACCTCAGTGCTCCTTTCCACATCCCCATTCAGAGATCAGAACGGTTGCCTTAGGATAGAGGGAAGGTTGGTAAAAGGCAAGAGAAAAATGAAATAGAGAAGTAAAGAGCTGGAAGAGGGAAGAGTGCAACAGGATCTGAGGGTGGCACGTGAAGCCGAAGCTGGGCATAGGGGAAAGCAATGATATGTCACACATACTGCAGCAGATTTCAACCTCAGAGGAACGGCTGACATTACTTTGTACTCATTCTCCCCCCAAGACTACAACTCATTTCAAGAGTCAAGAGCTTTTCCTTGGGACTCATTTCAGGAATCCAGAATCTCTCTGCGCTGTTGTCAATGAAAACCACGGTAACCACCTATCAAAGCATTTGTCACCACCCTCCCAGGGGCAGGCACACACAAACCGCTGCCACAAGCTGCCTGTCTCTAAGCGGTAGAGATCTGTCCAGACATGTACAAGGCAAGTAAAGTTACTGATCTGACTAAAGTGGTGGTTCTGTTCATCTTGCTTTTAGGATCTTTTCTGTTTTTTGTGGGTTTTTTTTTTCATGACACTCTGGACAGGGCAGGAGGATGTAAAGAATGTTCACGTTAGGAGGTGTAAACAAAATGTATTAACATACAGTGAACACTCAAAGTGGGTCCACTTGTTTTCTCACTAGAATCTGTGTACAAGTCACACAGGCTTTACAATATCATTCATAAGAAAGCATCATCACTAAACTGATAAACTGTGGCAAATACTTCACCTAGCATTTAGTTTCCTTCAGTCTGTGTCAAATTTGACATAACTGAGTCTTTCTACACAGGTAGCTGGGGGATTTGGGCCCTGTTATCCTTGACTGGCATCTGAATTCTCCATTGCCATTTACAGTTTGGTGTGTCATTGAGAAACCTGGAGAAAAAAGCCCCGTTGAAACTCTAGAAAAACCCATCAATTAGCCACAGTTCCAGCTGCATGTCTGTGAGAAGTGTGAGAACATAAATTGTATGAAGAAATTTCAATGAGAGATGCAGAGCTGCTTCCTGCATTTTTTGTCATGGCCTTAAAAACTGCTGTGTTTGTATATGCTAAAACCTTTCCTATGAGACAGAAGTAACTGCAATTATTAATTTAGTCATCTGTGTAGTTTATAATTTCAGGACGTTCAGAGGTAAGGCACTTTGCACTCAGTATGCAGTTTTCAAGGATAATACCTGACAAAACGAAGGCTTACAGTGACAGCAGAATTGAGCTTTATCCTAGGTAGTTAAATGAGTTCAAAACCTATCATCAGTCACTGATAGGATCCGCTTCTATCTGTTTAAATCCTGCATGAAGTGCCAGTGAACTCTTAAAAGCTGAGGATGACTATTAGACAGCCTAATATAAGCCTGCAAAAGAATGGTATTATTGAGAGTAAAGAGCAGTATTATTCCCATTTGTAAAGTAGCTCCTGGTTTTGGCAGTATGTGTTCTATTACTCTCTCTTCGGTTAATGGAGTATAAGAGAAAAATCAAACTGAGCAACATGTTGCTGATTCTAAGACCCTTGGAACGCTGAGGTTTCCTTGTGAGACATCCCAGGCTTAGGTGCTAAAACACTGCAACAGAATTAAGTCATACCTCCTGGCATGAATCAGCTGCTAAATCCAGTTATTATCACGTGTATCTTTGATAGGAATACCTCCTGGACAACTGCAGTATGGACAGTCAGGTACCAGAGGAACCTCCAGACCCAGGCGCTGGATGCACTGCTGAGGACGATTAGGCTGAGAGCAAGGGAGTATTCTTAAAACGAGAAAATCCAGAAAAGGAGGCACTGAGAAGTTACAGGGTAGAATAGTAACTTTGTCACCAGTAATGGTCTCAGACAACGACACAGACACACTGCCAACTAGACGCGGAATGTTTAAGAGTTGAGAAAGCAGCGAGACATTTGATTCTACCATTTAAGATTCTTTAGGACTGCGCTGCCCCAGCGCCTCCGGGTCTGCCCCCGCAGCGAGCCCCGCAGCGGACACGCGTGAACGGGGCACACCTGAGCAGGTGGGCAGCGGCGCGCCTCGCAGGGCTGCAGGTTTGGACGGAGCTTTCCGGACACGGCGTTACTTATCAGACATTTTCTACATGAAAAAAAACAAACACC